>PVLA01001137.1:0-399069 GCA_004027455.1 Hydrochoerus hydrochaeris
TATAGATTTGTACAATTAATGCACATACCTAAAAATTTATATATATAAATGTAATATATATTTATTAATATAAATAATATATTTAATATAATATATTTAATATACTATTTATTAATATAAATAGTATAATATGTTTATTAGTACAATATATGCAAATATAATATGTATTTATTGATACATTTATTAATATATTTATTTTATATGTTAATTTTTAGGCATATCCATTAACTGTACATATATATATGTAAAGTTATTATTTCATAAATTTTCTTTTTATATAAGTTTTCTAATGTCTTTTAAAATTTTAACTTTAAATTCAGAAACAAAAGAAGTTTTACAGTAAATATTCTGTAATGTTAGAACAGAGAATATTATCTCCGATATGAAAGTCATATACTGGGATATTGTGGATCATGAAATATTAATATCTATAGTAAAAACACTGGATAAAATCTTGAATATATATCACTTGTTTCCATTTCACTACCTTGACTTATATCTCTATACTTTTTAACCTGGGTTCTTGTTATTGTTCTAGATCCTTTCTAGAGCAGCATTTCCATCTTGAGTGTGTGTCCATGTCGGGGGTTGGGACTGTTATTTGTAGTTTGATGAAGCTGTGTATGTGTTTAAAGAACGTTCTTTTTCTTTACACGCTTATACAATTGATAACTAGGGGCTCTAAAAGAGTGATTCTCAAATCTGTTTATTTATGAAAAGCAGAGAGAGAAAGAAAGAGACAGAGACAGAGACAAAGAGACAAACAGAAAAACTGACAGAGAAACTGATCTCCAAAGGTGTAGCACAAATCATCCTGGCGTTCTGTTTAGTATTTGGACATTCAAAATTGTAATAATTTTCAAACATAGAAACTTATTCTTTTAGTATAAGTGCTGCCGAAGCATGCACACAGACTCACTTATTAAAAAGCAGAAATTTTAAAAATATAAATAAATAAAAATAAAAAGCAGGAATTTAGCTCCAATAAATTTTGACATGCATTCTGGTCATTTTTACTGATGACCATGTCACCTGGTGAGAATTATGGTGAGCTACTACAGTTGGATAAGCACGTTCAATAATAGTCAATGTTTTCTTTTTATCCTTTTTGGTGCAATTGTGTTTGTGAGAATACCAATAACAAGAAGGCATTTTCCTCAGAAAGATACATGTAAACACAGAAAATATGAAAAGAATTTTAGGATTTTCCTGAATCACATACCTGATAAATTAATTATCTTTCTTGACACAATTGACTATATTAGTCAGCCTTCTCAAAATTTCTTCTGATTTGTACTTTTGAAATTTGTTCTTGGTTAAATATTAGTTACAATTATTGGCTACAATTACTATTATTGTCAGAATTGTTCCTTACTGTAAAAATCTCTGGTATGATGACCTATATTTTTTGACCTAAGTACCAGAACCTTAAAAATAAAGTATATACATTTGCAAAAGATGTTGAAATTCTCAGTTTAGTGAGTCCACAAGGCAGTATATGTTTTATACTAAATTGAATTACAAGACCACTATAAATGACTTACAAATAAGTCTGTAATAAATGTCTGTAAGCCTTACTACTTGCATGCATCAGAGATACAAAGCAGTTAGGAAAAGTTAATCATGTGGAGGGATGATATTTTGGAGAGAGTTGTTGGTGTGAGACCCCATCTCATAAATGGACATCTTTTATCTTGACCCAAAAGAGGAACACTCTAAAGAGACTTAACAGAGAAATTAATATGTTTTACTTGAGCTGTGGAGGCAAAAATTTCACCTAAACAAGGAAATCTCAAACAGAAAAGACTGGAAGGCTCATCATTCTGATGTAAAATGGCCAGATTTTGACAGAAAGTATATATTAAGGTGAACTCTGGATCAAATATAGATCACATACAAGAGAGAGCTATTATACATTTAGAGATTCATCAAGAAGATCACCTAGAAGGGAAAATACTCTAAATATTTCACCAAGTCAAGGGTAAATATATTACACAAAATTTATCTGGTCTTTCTCTAGAGATAGAAGGTTCTGAGCATCCATAAAATGTTCATGAAAAAATGAGTCATTTTGAAACATTTATGAGAATCAGAAGGTCTGTCTTGAAATTTCAATTTCAGTCCAGTAAGAAACTCTTAATCTTCTCTCTTGCATCTGTATCTCACCAGATTGTAGAACCAAACCTTACCTCTTTGTCTTACTTTTCTGTCATTGCTGAGACAAAATACCTGACACTCAAAATTAAGGTAGGAAAGGTTTATTTAACTCACAGTTTGTAGAGGTTTCAGTCTATAATTCTTTGGCTCCAAGACTGGGTAGCATGTGGCAGAAGTTCAACTGTTCATGGTAGTGGAAGACAGGAAAAGTAACAAGAGCAAAAAGGGGCAAAAAAGGAGGAACAAGTCTCTCCCCCCCCCATATTATACATAGCCTACCTGGCTTAGGGTGAGTGCATCACTCAGACTGCCAATCCCAGCACTAGAAAATGAACTAATCACAAACTTTGCATTCAGGTGCCTCTGAAAAGACTGTCCTGAAAGACCAACCACATGAGGACTTTGGGAACATACAAACACAACCCATAACACTCTGAATGTTGAAGGATCTAAGCAATGTCTTTTGTCTGAAGAATTAGAAATTAAAGTAAAAAGTTCTTAACCAGACAGTATTTTCTTATTTGATGCCTTCTAAATATCTAAAATGGTAGAGGTGAATTTAGAACTCTTGAGATTCTTTTACTCCATTGCTGGGAATTAGAAATATACAGGAGCTCAGTGTTGGACTTCTAACCCTTTGGGAAGTCTGTAGTCCATCTCCCTTCTCTTCTCACCTCAGCTTCTTTCGGCACCATGAGAAATCTCACAAACACACATTTGATACCTTAGACAAGCTATTCAAGTTTCATAGTCACTGTCATAGGCAGTTGATCATTGGCCATCCCTCATGGCAAAGGGTCTACACACCAACAGAATAGCCTTTCCTTAGAATGGTGAACCTCAGAGAAGATCACTTTCCATCCTTACGTAGGGGAGAGGACAGGTAGTTCCATAAAGGTATTCTCCCTAATTCAAACAATTTCTTCTTCCCCCAGGAGAAAGAAAATCTAGAAGATGGCAAGCATGAAGCTATCTAAAGAATAGTTACAATAGTAGCATCTCTCATTTCTGGGTCTAAGGAAGTAACATGATGTGAAAGAATCAATGGATATTCTTAGCATGATTTTAAAAAAGAAAAACATTAAATCTGTGTAACATTTTTCAGAGTATGGCCATTTTCACAATGTTGGTTCTTCCTAGCCAAGAGCAAGGAATATCCTTCCATTTTCTAATATCTTCTTCAATCTCCTTTTTTTAGCATAGTATAATTTTCAGCATATGCGTCTTTTTTTAAAACTTTTTTTATTTAAAGGGAAACAAAAGCATGTAAAGGGTAGAGATAATACAGAATTTCAAAAAAAAAAAGATAAACAATAAGAAATCACTAGTTAATAAATTACATATTGTCCTCTTAGAAATAGTTGTTCAAGTTACAAAACTAAAGCATACAAAGTAGATATTCAAACAGTGAGAGTGTGAACAGCTATGCATGCATGAATCTCTACATGTATTTCTATCTTTTCTGTATTAGAGGGAAAAACAAAACTTAGCAAGACAAAAACAAAATTAATTCCTATAAAAACATGAAACCAAAAGTCATATAAAACCACAGTACAAGGTGATCTACAATGATTTCTGTGTTGTTTCTTATTATCTTCAATTGAATTGTCTATAGTATCAGGCATAAATGAATATAGCAGTATAATTGAATATAGCAGAACATAACAATATAAGTAAAAATAAAACATTGTAGACAGTATAAAACTTCAAAGTCAGGTAATGATCAAACCATAGTGGATATTCTAGTGAATCTTGTAATCTTTAGTGCAATTGCCTATACTCTCAGACTTGATACTATTAATCATAACAGCTTTGAATAAAATCTATCAATACAAAACAGCGATCTAACAGACCAGATTCAATTATGATCAGTCATGCTAAAATGGTGTAGGTTTTACAGAGCTTTAGAGTAACTTAATAGGAAATTAAGGATGATTACTGTACTATATCCTGTTATTTTCAGGATTACTATCTGTGCCCTCAAATCTAGTACAGGTAGAATGACTGGAACAGAATATAATACATCTACGAAGAGTAGTGTGAGTAATGTGGGTTTTAAATCCTGGTGCACTATTAAAAATATAGTGTATCAAGGCCATCTATGTTAGAGATTCTAGCCATCCTTCTCTGCCTCATTTCTGCTATGCTATTTTTCTGCCTGTTTTTCTAGTTTTCTCCTTCATTCTACTGCCTGCCCCACTCATTGAGGCCTTTCTGCCACTGTTCCTAAAATCCTGGTGTTTTTTTTTCTCTCTCTCTCTAGAATGTCCTTCAGTATTCTCTGTAGGGTTGGATTGGTGGTCACAAACTTGCCCAGTTCCTCTTTGTCATGGAAACATTTTGTTTCTCCATTAATTTCTAGTGACAGCTTTGCAGGGTACATCAATCTGGGCAGGAGGTTATTTTCTTTCAGGGCATGGAATACTTCGCTCCAAGCTCTTCTTGATCTAATGGTCTGTGTCAAGAAGTCAGCTGTGATCCTGATGGGCTTACCTCTATAGGTAATCTGTTTCTTTTCTCTGATGGCTTTTAATATTCTGTTTTTATATTGAATTTCTGGTATCTTGATTATTATATGTCTGGGTGAAGCTCTGTTGTGGTTGTGGTTGTAGGTGGCTGGAGTTCTGTATGCCTCACATAACTGAATGTCATTTTCTTTTCCCATGCTTGGGAAGTTTTCCTTAATTATTTCCTTGAATAGCCTTTGTAATTCACCTGTATGTATTCCTGCTTCTTTGTTCACATTTCTTATTCTTAAATTGTAGATTCTCTTGTCATCTTCTAGCCTTTGTATTGTTACTGCCTGTTTCCTTGTTATTTTTAAGAGATCTTTCCTTTCATGATCACACATTGCTAACTTGTCTTCAAGTTTTGATAGTGTGTCCTTAGTTTCTTTTAAGGAGTTTGCCAGCTTTCAATGGAGTTTTTAATTTCCTGGTAGTATCTTTGAATCTGCTTCATGTATTCTATATTTTTTAATAATCTTTATCAAATGTTTCTTTTTTTGTGTGTTCCTCCCTTCCTCTGTCTGTATCTTCCTGAAATATGCTTAATGAGAGCATTTCTTTTATTACTCTACTCATATCTTGCTTTACCTGATTTAATATTTCAATTTTGAGCTTGTCTACAAGGTCCCAAAGATATCTCTTAATGTCCATTGAAGCCATGTCTGCTGTTACGTGTTTGCTGCCCTCAGTCTCCCTTGTTTTTCCCTCTCCTGGATCAGGGCTCTCAGGGTTCTGGGCTGGGGGCCTCTTCCTGCCTCTCTCTCCTGTCATGGTCCTGGCTTCCTCCACATGGGTTACAGTGCAGGTCCCAGCCCCCTTCCCTGTTGGCCACATTTCCTCTGAAGCATGCTGGGAAGGAACCTCTGCCCTCTCCTGCTTGCTCTTGTCACTGAAGTGTAAGCAGTGGCTGCATATTCCTGCCCCTCCCCACTGGGCCAGCCAAACTTCAGGGACCTTCACCCGGTTAGTACTTGCTAGGCACAGGGAATAGATTTGGGATGGCTGACTGGGTTCCAGGCCAGGGGCGTGGCCCAGTCCAAGCAAATCCCATGAATCTGCTCTGAGGAGGGAGGAACCAACTGAAGTCACTGTCATTCCCAGTTCAGGTTCCTCTTGCCCAATTCCTACATGTCACCCATTTGGTCATGCCTTTTCCATGGGTGGGGTGTCATTCCCAGCACTGACTGTGGATTAATGAAGGTCCTTTGCTGGCTCTGCTCTCTATTGGGCTCACCAACTCCTGAATTCAGAGCTGCTGTGGTTCCTGTGAGTGGCAGCAGGAATGAGTTTGAGCAGCTTTGCTGGCCAGCATGGATTCAGGTTGTTGTAAACTCGAAAACGCTGTGTCCCATAATTGTTGGCTGTGTCAGTTGTAGTCCTGACATATTTGACAAGCTTTTTTACATTTTAATTTCTTCCTGTGTCAAGAGGATCCATCTCCCTCTGTCTACGTCTCTCTAGGGTGTTTTATTCTGGCAAATGAGTTGTTTCTCCCAGGAGGCTTTGTATTTTGTTGCTCAATGATTGGCCTTCTTCTTCCTCCTTGTATAGGTCTTTTAAATACTAGGTTAGGTTAAGTGTCTCATTTTTTAGATGCTATTGTGAAAGGCAATATTTCCATAATTTCTCTCTCAGTGAGTTTTTTGTTTGTGTAGAGGAATACCATTGACATACCTTACAGATTTAAAGAAAACACTCCTAAAATTCATTTGGAAACTGAATAGCAAAGGCAATTCTGGGCAACAAAGGCATCTCAATTCCTGACTTGAAACTATACTACAAAGCCACAGTGATAAAATCAGCATACCACCTGCAAAGAAATAGACCTGAGGATCAATGGAACAGATTAGAAGATGTAAACACTACTACAAAGACACTCGGCCACCTGGTATTTGACAAAGGGGCTAAACATGTTCACTGGAAGAAGGATGGCCTCTTTAATAAATGGTGCTGGAAAAATTGGCTCTCCATATGCCAAAGACTGAAACTAGACCCCTACCTATTACCATGCACTAAACTAAAATCAAAATGGATCAAATATCAAAATATGAAAACAGAAACACTAAATCTCCTGGAAGAAAAGGTAGGTAGAAGTCTTGGAGCCATAGGGGTAGGCAGAGAATTTATGAACAAAATGCAAACTGCATGGGAAACAAAATAATCAACAACTGGAATCTTATATTATTAAAAAGTTTTTGCACTTCAAAAGAAATCACCAACAGAGTGAAAAGAAAACCCATAGAGTGGGAAAAAAATTTTAGCCAGCCACCCCTCAGACAAAGGACTGAAATCTAAAACATAAAGAAAAACCATCAGGCCTCCCAAATTCAAAGACCCTCTCCAAAAATGGGAAGAGATGAACACACATTTCTCAGATGAAGACATACCAATGGAAAATAAATACATGAAGAAATATTCACCATCACTGGTCATTTGAGAAATGCAAATTAAAACAGCAGTGAGATTGCATCTCACTCCAGAAAGAATGGCTGCCATCAAGAAATCAAATGATAACAAATGTTGGTGAGGCTGCAGGGAAAAAGGAATACTGCATCACAGTTGGGGGAGTACAGACAGGTGCAGCCACTATGGAAATCAGTAAGGAGATTCCTCAGAAGGCTAGGATTGGAAATTCCATTTAATCCAGCTATTCCCCTCATGGGTATTTTCCTAGAAATACTGAAAAGGTCATGTCACAGTAATATATGTGCATGCATGTGTATAGCAGCACAATTTGCAATAGCTAAATCTTGGAAACAACCAAAATATCCATAAACTGCAGAGTGGGTGAAATGGAATATTACTCAGCTATAAGGAAGGATGATCTTGAGGCCTTTATAGGTAAATGGAAGAAACTGGAGACTATCCTCATAAGTGAAATAAATAAGAATCATATTTATAAGCATCATATTGTCTCTCTGGTGTAAAAAGTAATAAAAACTGTAGGAGTAATACATTCCAAAGTGTGTAATAGCTATTGTAAAAAAGAAAGGGAAGGAAAGTGCTCCAAGGGATATTACTGCGTGTATGTTTAAGTGTGTAACATAAATAACCATATTACTAAGTTTTTGTTGGATCATTGAACAGAATGGTTTTCACTCTCATTGTTTGATTATCCACTTTAATTTTGTGACATGAACAACTATTTCGAAAATGACAATATGTAATTTATCAACTAGTGATTTCTTTTTTGAAATTCTGTATTATTTCTACTCTTTTCTGTTTTGCTTTTTTTTCCTTTAAATAAAAAAAAGGAAAAACTGTAATGATTCAGAACACAAAGTGGAGAAAGACAGCAGAAGTCAATGATACCTGCACCTCTTCCCACTGCACATAGCTGACCTAAGGCTCATACAAATTCATGAGGGACGTAGCTAAATTTCAAAACAGTTTAACTCACTGATTCTTTTCAGCATTTAAGTTATTAGGCTGTACATTTACATTAGTTACTGGAGACTTTTTACGACCTGCTAGTTTTTCAAAATTAACGAAACTCATTCCTAATTCAATTTGGGGAAAAGAAAGTTCTTGCCTCACAGAAAAACAAACTACCTCATGTTTGTAAGCAAACCTACAAGCTCTGCTATAAAATATATAAATTACACCTTTGTTCTATAATAATAAATTTTTGTACCTAATCATACCCCCTTTGGTTTTGTTACTTAGACTCTCAGAGCCAAATAAATGTACTAATTTACTTGATAAATGCACTCTTATGGAGTAACTTCCTACCTATAACCCTTTTGTCTGGCTTTATCTCATATTTCTATTGTATTACCCTAATTTTAATGTTGGTAATGATTTTATTTTATGAGAAGGTATGCATTTTCATAATCCAACCAAAACATTTTGGAGTAATGTTTTAAAAAAAAAAGAAAAAAATATATATATATATATATAAAATAGTGATAGCAAAGGAGAAAAAAAATCAAGACCAGAATATACAGAAACTAAGAGAATTTGCAAGGCACTATTACTATTTAAAGAAGTATAGAATGTCCAGGTATTATTATGCTTCTGTTACTATGTAAAGAAACCTCTTTTCTTTAGTAAGATGGATATACGTAAAGTCTAAATTATGCTTAATATGCCAGTCTATTTATTTATGGAACAGATATCTGTTGAGTGCCTATTTTATGTCTGTAACTGTGTGTGTAAACGGAATAGATTTGGTTTCGCTTCCACCGTGTGAAGAGGGGAGCAGCAATGGCATTGCACAATCTTATGAAATGCGGCACAGGGTCCGTGCTCAGAAAGACTGCATTGTCTTTAATGCTCTGATGTTGCCATCTTGAATTTCTTAGCCATTTTTGAATAAGGATACTCTACAAATTCCATTTTGTATTTAGTCCCCAAATTTACATAGACAGCCCTGGGTAGTAGGCTGTATATTCAAATCTCTGTCTATCTACAGACTTCCCAAACACTATTATAGTTCATGTGAATCGTGCATCCAATATTTGTGTCTGTGAACGGATTTTAGATTTCTTTGTTAAGACACCATACTGGTCCATTATCTTGTCCCTTGAAGACATAAAAAAGAACAGTTTGAAAATGTGCACAAATCATTTCCCGTGTAAGACTCCAGAGTGACTTATTTATATGTTTAGTTTATAATGTTTGAGGAGCACAAGTTCTATGGGAAAAAGAATTGTGCAAATTGAAGAAATTGTGAAGTCTGTTCATAGTAATCTACGTAGATGGTACCATGTACTGTTTTTGGTAACCTCTTCTGTTTTTCTTTTTATTTTGGCTGGGTCTTGCTCCTAAGATACATTCTTGAGCATAGAGAACTGAAACTTCAGGGGATGTGAAATTTTCCTTTATGGATCTCTGTCATTTAGTTTTAAATAACACATCCTGGACACACATGAGACTTTAGACCTGTTGCTTTACCCACATACACATTCTCTGCTTGCACTCTTCATTCTTTGCTTATCTTTATACTCTCAGTTCCGACTGCAGCAGGGACTGTAACCTGGAAAGTATTTACTGAGAGACTGAGCTATCATCCATATACATATAAATATAATCTTTCTATACTTTTAGCAATTTATTATTTTATATCATTCTCTAAGCATGTATAAAATTCAGAAAGTTGTACATATTTGATGGATTTCTGAGAGGTTCTGTTTGATAACTTTGCCAGGAGTATTTTCTCAGAAATGCAATTTTGGTGCATAGGGGCCCTTTATGTACTTGAGGAACTGTCACACTACTTATGGAGTTTAACATCCACTTTGGACATGATTAGTTACAACACATTAAAGAGTTTATTTCAAACTTCCCAGGTCTGTCATTGTCCTTGGCTAATTTATCTGGAGGAACAGCTGAGATGCAGTTTGATTGGAAGATATTTAGAAAGAATCACCACTCTTGAACGGCACCAGGCAGCAGCAGGGTTGAGAACAGAGAGCTCCATCTGTAATGCAGACTCCATGGAGCCCCAGAGAGCTTTGAAGAACACCTTGGATGTCGCTGAAGTAGCTACATCTCTTTTCCATCCCTGCAGGCAGGCTTCCTTGGGGAGCACTGAACTTGAGAAAAGTGGTCTTTATGAGTCTGTCTTAGAGGCTCAGATAACTGCTGTACGCCTCCTGTTGTACAAGCACTTCCTTGAGATGAGATCTGGGCAGCAAGTTTCCTTGTTGACCCCAGATTTTCATTATAAGGCCTCTTGATCAAAGGTCCTAGATTATACACTCGAAATAATAAAATTCTGAAAAAGAAAAAATACTGTTTGTGTGTAGTGAAGTTAGACATTTGAAACAGGTGATCCCGTCATAAAAATTAGAGTAGCAATTCTGTGCTGTGAAGCACTGTGAAAAAGCTTTTACATTATATTTCCCACCTTCATTATCTGCCTTTTAAACATTATATCATTTATTTATGAATAGTCTGTAAATCTAATATATGCTGTCACTGGCAATGCCATTATTCTTATGATTTTTGTTCCTGAATGGCTTGTAATAGTCCCTGATAGGCTCTAAACAATCTTTTTTTTTTTTTGCTTCAAAATAGAATTGTTCAAAATAGAATTGTACAATGACTTAATATTTTATCTTCAATTGTAATATTTCATCATTGATTTTATTATTGTTTTTGTTATTTTATTCTATCTTAATGGTCTCCAAAGGACATTTTTGTTATACTTAATTTTTAAAATAAAAATTCAGAAATGGTATAACAGAACAAAACTAAAAAATTTTAAAACAATCCTCCTTGAAATTTTCTAATTTTCTAGTTGTCAACAAAGAAAAGACATCTAAAATGGAACTAACAAAGAGTAACACCCATAGAAAGACCTCTGCATGTGTAAGAGGAGAATGACCTTATGCTAGATGTGATTTATCAATATGCCTTTTAACTGATGTTGGAACAAACTAGGGTTTCCTAATAAACACACAGGATTCCAAAAGACTATTACTACTAGTAGTACTAGTACTACTAATATTATCGCTACTACTATTACTACTACTAATGTTGACAATGGTAGGACCAAGTGTCTCATTAATTCAATACTTTCTGAGGACAGAAGACTTTAGACTCTGAAAAATGGAAGTTATTTTCAAGTCTTAGAGAGACAATACAATGATATATTAAAAAGATACTTCTTCTAAGAATTTGAAAGAAAATAAATCAAAATTTAGACAAAATTCAAGTAGACTATTGTACATAGGTTGATAATTTTCAGTGATTAAAATGATAAAATTAAATGACAGGAAGTGTTCAGTAAGCTTGAATGAGGTACAATCACTAAAAATAATGTATAAAAAGCTTTTCAGACTTTTGAGATGGCTTATGATGCAGTTCAGTGAAAAGCAATCTAGTTACAAACTTACTAACAATATAAATTCAATATACATATCTTTCACTTTCTCCACATAATCAGAAGGGAATATACAAAAAGATTAGTGACTATATTTTCTTCTTTTTTTTGCTCAACTGTTTTTCAAAGTAATGATGCTCTGGTTGTTTAATAATCAAGGGAAGAAAGTTTTTGTGTAAATAAATTATTTCTATAGTTTGTTTCCTTTCTCTGGTGGCACAATTAAATCTCATAATTTATGAGAAAAATAAAATATGTTTGGAGTAAAACACTGCATACTAGTTGCTATTTTCTATTTTCTGTGTTTCCTAAACATTACTGATTTAGACCTGTCTTCCTTTAGAATTTATGTAACACTACTCTGTTTTAAAAAATGAAGGAAACCTAAGTCCAAAATCAAATAACAAAGAGCAAATGGGAAAAATCCAGGAATGATGGAGAAAATAAAAAACCCAAAAGAAAATCTCATGGAGCAAATTGCAGCTATTGAACCAAAAGACCAGTGTTAGCCTTCTGTCAGCTTATAGGGGAAAGACCTGCATTATTCTAAGTAATTAATCATTGGGGAAGTATTAGCTCAAATGGAAAGATTGACCATAAACCTTGAACTTTTTTTCACACTGATTAATTCATGTATTTGACAAATTTCATTGATCTATACTGCATATACGGAATTAAGCTAGTGGCTTAGTCAGAGAGGAGAAAAGGAAAAGGACTGTAATTGCAAGTGGAAGGAAGGTTACTATGGATGAGGGAGAAATATCTAGGGCTACAAGACTCATCAGCTTTGCCTCTGAGGTGCTGGCTTTTATTGCTAATGAGGTACATCTTCAAAAGACTTCCATGGTAAGATCTTTGAATTCTGTTTGATATGCTAGATTATGAAGCTAATTTTGATAACATATTTAGTTATTATTACAACTGCCTGTTTCATGTCTCTTACCTACTTTCCCATTTTCTGTCCTATTCCCACATGACCTAAATTCTATGAAATTAAGAGATGCACATTTGCTAATATTCTATCCTAGAATATAGCATGAGTCTTTGTTTCACAATAAGTATTTGGTAAGTATTTATTTAGATATTGATGAATTGATGAAATATATGACTACAGTCTTCCCCTGTGAGCTGGCTTCAGCACTGTGCCTCCCATTTACAGCCACAGTCATCTTTAGTAATACCCATTTCCCTAATGTAGGCAGTTTGGATTCTCATGTGCCTAGAGCTTTAGGAATTGTTTTCTGTTGACTGATCAAATTTACAACTTGTGTATCTCAACATTATATGCATTTTAAAAGCAAATTTTGAAAGGGCTTCATACATTTTTATGAGAAACCTTCCCTGACCAACAACAACAACAAAAAAAACCCTTTGTTTTTCATTATAATTTTGAGGTTGAATTCTTCAATCCTCATGGTTCATTATATCTATAAAAATGATATACATATTTTGAGATATCAGCATATTACTCAGTAAACATTCATAGTTTTCCAACGTATTCTGAGTATAGATGTTCTTCATCAAAAATATTCCAAGGAAGCTCATGTCTATAGCCTTAAGAGCTTTGCCATTAAAAGGTACAAGGAAGATAGTGACTTCTCATCTCTTTATTATTTTCATTCTTTCTTTCCCTGCTCCCCTCACACCATCCAAGATCTTGTATCTTCTGGGAAATCCATGATTTCTGAGAGTATATAGTATGGAAATTTTGATAGTTCCTATGAGGTATGTCTTTCAATACAAAGGTTTTATCAGCATTTTCTGGCATCATTTCTCTTGTTGAACCTGTCCCACGAAAACATGCCATATTTTAATTCAACTATTACTGCTCCTAGAAACATCTTCAGTCTAATTTCAGATTTTAAAGGGAAACAGTTTAATTCAGCACACATTAAGCAAAATTGGGTGGTGAGTCATGGACTCAGTGTTTTCATATTTTCACTTTGCTGACGTATTTAACAATGTGAACATTATCACTTCATTTTCTCTTGGCTTACTCAACAAAGTAGCAAATGATTATGCTGACTCTTCATTCTCACAGAGTATTTATTCCCAGCACTGATAATGCCCTAGTGTAACTAAGTAACCAATCAAAAATGCTCTAAAGAACAGGTAAAATGGTTACACTTAGAGCTAAATAATAATTTAAAAGAAACATAGGCTTCAGAACTTCATTCTAATAAAAAGGCTAATTTAGGCAAGATTTCATAATGAAAATAAAAATAACATTCAATGGAAAGGCACAAAGTAGCTTTAAAATTTTTTAATTCTATCAATGAAAGAGAGAGAGTAAGAGCAAGGTGGAAAGAGAGTTAGAGACTGGGGCAGCAGGTGTGAGTGGTAATTGGAAAAAAAATCAAGTCTGACTGCTGGTATGAGAAGCCAATAGAAAATGTCTACCATTATAAATCTGATTACTATGCTGCTTTTTACTATAGTCATCTTCCCTTACTTGTGGGGGATATGATCTAAGACTTTTAATGAATGCAAAAAAAACATATCTGCTACTGAATGACATATGTATCTATAATAAAATTTAATATATGAATTAGGCCCAGTAAGAGATGATTAACAGTGGGACTACCAACATGGAATCATTATAATAAAATATTGAAACAAAAGTTCTAGGATAATTACTCTTGCACTGATTCCATTGTTAAGTAAAATAAGGATTATCTGGACACAGACACAGAGATCCCACGATAATAAGAGTGATTTTCATATCTGATAGAGCTATTAGGTGGACCACAGGCAGATAGCATATACAAGGGGTGATAAAGATACAATGAATGTTTATGTTTTGAAAACTATTAGAGTACAAGACATGGTGTCATTAACCATCCTCATACTTTCACTTACTTTGATCACACTCATCCTATCATTCTTGCATTTTCTGGAAGTCTTTTTCATGAACGTCATCATGAGGTGTGATGAAAATAGGATTCCTGCTACTACTAAGTGCCTTCTATGAAAGGAAAATTAAGAAAAACATTGCAGTGTGTCCTCATCTTCTTAATCACCAGATCTGGTCTTGTGAAACTTGTGGCTCTTTCCCACAGTCAACATAACCATGAAAGGCAAAATTTCTTAATCAGAGCAGTACATCCAGGCAGCCATGACAGTTCCACTGAAGACATGGAAGAGGACTTCCAGAACTGCGTCAGAGAGCAGCAGGTGAAATGAAGAGAGTGTTTTGAGGGGAAATAAAGTCAATGTGTCTTTAATATTTTAACTTAAAAACACAGCATATGTTTGGTTCATGCTCAACAGAGCTTGGATTGACTGAACAAAGAGACGATTCATATCTCAGGCAGGGTGCAGTGGGATGGTTCAAGATTTCATCACGTAACTCAGAATGACATGCCATTTTAAACGCAGGTTTTGAAATTTTATTTTTCAAATGTTCCATATAATTTTTTAGTCTATGGTTGAATATTCTTAAGTTCAAATTCAGATAAGGAGATTAGTGTACTAGTAGATAAAGTGTCATCATTCTCTGCTTGAGACTCAACTATATGAAAAGTAATAAAAAATATTTAAAATAAAGAAGGAAAGAAAAAATAAAGAAAGAGGAGAGAAAAAGAATGACAAAACACAACACAACTTAGGAACCGAGGTGGTTGTTTATCTGTAACCCAATCACGCTTTGAACCGTAAGCAATAGATCAGGTCCCTGTTCTCATCCATGCATAGAACAGTATTAGATTAGTTGCTAAATTTCTCAAGGAAGAACTTCTTGGAATGTTACTGTTTTTACTTCAGAATATTTTTCTTATATTTCAGTAGTTTTGCATGTCTATTGATTCACCTTCTGAGTGGCCCAAATCATTTCACCAAATGATCCTTCCAGATGAAAGAAGTCAATCATCTTTAGAAAATTCATTAAATTTGAGGCCACAATAGTACCATTTGTTCAATTGAACTAATATTTACACAGACTATATGTATAATGTGCTCACTAAAGCACTCACAAAAGTTTATTTCTTCAGAAAAATCTCTCCCCAACTCATTAATTTCTTTAAAATGTTTGAAAGCAAGTATATGAAAAAGACTTGAGTACTGATTCACCAGAAGGATTACAGATTATCCAAGGTGAAATTTTATTATATTAAAGACTAGGTCTGAAAAGATATGGATTTACAGGAGCAAACAGAAAAGAGAGCTGGGTTCAAATGTTGACATAAGGGAACTTCAGTCTTTATGTTGACCAAAACACAAAGATAAGGACTTTGTCAGAGTACTTGCTCTGAAGTATTCCACAGAAAGTGGGAAAAATGCTTTAATGTTGTATAAGAAGATCAATTTTATTCTCCATAAAATGTAGAAAATAATGTGTCATACAACTTACTATGGTTGGATAACAAAGCATGCAGTTACTAGCTAGAATCAGAGAGTTCTAAACTTGAATAGAGATCACCCATATATATATATATATATATATATATATATATATATATATATATATATTTTAATTTAGTATCAATAATATACATAACATAACTAAGCATTTATTTATGTGTTTTCTGGTCTTTAAAATAGTTATAGATTTAATTGAAATAGTTAATGTATATATATTTAATGTGCTAATATTCAAATTTCTGATATATTTAAAAATCTACCTAATCATCCACAGAAGATTACAAATAGATATGCATTGACTTTACATATATATATACATGTATGATTATAATATGTCCATATATTTATATAATGTTTAAATCTGTTAGTCATAATGGACTACTATTTGTGCCTAGTCCATGACAAGCTATCAATGGAAATTATGTGAACATATTTAAAACAAACAGTGAAAAATAAAAATGTAATACCAAATTAAACATTCATATTATGGACAATACAGCTATGATACTTAAAGAACACCATTTAACTCAGTGATGTATTTCAATTATTTCTAAAGGCTTATAAATCAGGATGGACAGAAAAAACAACTACTTTACTCTAAATTCTCATGCATAAAGCTTTTGATCTTTAATAAGATAAAACAACTATACTACCCTATGAAACAATAAAACTGCTTGCTATTTGTCAATAATGACCACCATTCTGATATAAAATGAACTAGGAATAGTTCTTATGGTAAATAAATCCTCCAATGATCCCTTATTTCCCAGATCCTCGTGTTCACACTTGTATCTAATTTTTTCCCCTTCACTAGAGTTAGGAATTAGGATATGCTTCTGGTTTGTAGAATATAGTACAGGTGAAATGATTGGGGAGATATAATTTTATTAATAAATTTGAATTAATTATAAGAAAGATTGCCTTGGGTAAGTGTGAATTAATCCGTTCAAAGTGCTCAAGACTAGGTTCCCACAGAGGTCACACACTTTGTATTGCTGTACATTAAGAAATATGTTTCCAGTCTCTGAGGGGATTTAGGAAGTGGGCCATGTGACATGTGTAGATAGCCTCTAGGAGACGACAGAAGTCCTGGCTAATGACAAGGAAAAAAAGAGAGGGGCACCTTTATTCTTACAAACACAAGGAGATGCATCCTGGTGACCTCTGGCAGGGTTGGAACAGGTGTTTCCCCAGTTGATTCTCTGATGCCACCGCAAATCCAGCATCACACAGGCTGCAGAATCTGAGGCAAGGATTGAGCTAACACGGACTTCTGAAGTACAAATCGGCGAGACGATCACTAATATAATGCTTTAAGACACTAAGTATGGGATTTTGGTACACAGCAGAGAAAGCAAATGCAGCTCTTTTAGCAGAAACTCTGTAATGCAGAGTGCAGAAAGGTAATATTGAACAATAATAAATAATGGCATCCTTTTATTCACTATTAACATTTTTTGTGGCAGATGGAAATTATTTCAGTATGAGACAGGAGATAAACTTTGATATAGGTCATTACTCTGAAATCCCCTAGACAGAGAAATGATTCAACTGAAAAAAGTATGTAAAGTAATCCAGTGTTTCTTATATATTGTGCCCAATAATTACACCCCTGGAAAAAGTTGCCACTAGCATTGGATTAAATGTCTTACAGGTTAGCTTAAAATTGTATTAATTACTCCCCTAGGAATAAAAAAATGAAGAATAAAAGACTACAAAAAAAGAAACTCAGGTAAAGCTGAAAAAGTATGTTAGGAAATATATTCACAGACATTGCTATAAAACAAGTGTGAGCACTGTATAGGCGATTGGAGTGAGAAACAATAGTGAGTGCTTTTAGGGGCATCATAGCCTTGTATAGCCTGATACAAATGCAATAGGAATTAGTACGGTGAAGAGGAAGCAAAATAATTTCATGTAGGTCTGCGGGAAAAACCAGAGAGACATAGTTAGAGCTTCAAATGGCATTAAGGGTTTAACTTCCAAAACACAATGAACCACTTTTAAACCTATAAGACATAAAGAAATGTGATGCTCTTGCAGTTTATATGTGAAAAAGTCCACAACTGTCTAAAATTTAGACCTATAACAGAACAGAACTGAAAGAGAGTTAATGGCTCCTCCAGTATAATTCATTCTTTTGTTAGTGAGAAGACTAAGAAAAAGAGCTAGGAAGTTATTCCACTACTGTTACTCAGCAGGTTATAATTAGAGCTAGGAACGAAACTACATACCCAAAATTACCAATTTCATATTCTGTAGGCCTTTGTTTGAGTCTCATTCAACATTTATGATAAGGTAAATGGGAATACTAGGTAAACAGATAAATGTATATTCCTCCTATATTCTCAAGGGTACTTTAAACATGATCTAGTTCAATAGGTGCAGAAAACTGAGAGCATAAAGGCCGTGAAACAGACCCTATCTGCAGACATAAAACAAAGCTACTCCAAATGAGTCAGATGGATTTGGGCTGTTGTTGCGTTTTTCCCCATTCTATCATTTTAAAGTATTATCCTTTTACAAAGCTTTGTAATAATTTACATGAATGTCTGTTTGGGAAACCTCTGATTTCTCCTGCTCCATCTGTAGAATTCCCATAGAACTATTAGTTAGCTCATCTTCTGCCTTGATTTTTCTGAAGAAACTTGTTAATCCATCATTTTATAATCTCTGACAAAATAATTCTAAAGTGTTAAAGAGTTACTATTACATCTCCTAGAGATAAACATACTTTAAAAGCAATCATCTGTATCTTAATTTCCTGAAATAGTTTCCAACATTAGACATTTTACATGCATGAGAAAGTGTTTCCAGAGAATGTATTACAAGGTTTTAGAGAACACCACAAAACCACTTACCAAATTAAATAGATCTAGGTATTAGGAAGTTATTCCAAAACACAAATCAGAAGTAAACTGAATACAGGGCAGTACAATACCTTTAAACAATCAAATTCCTCATAAGTTTTAGGGCAACTGCTTTTTAGACTATTTTTCAATGTAGAACCTGAATTGAATCAAAAATATCTAGCCTAGCCATGGAAAATCCCAGGCTACATGTTGTTTAAAGTGTTTTGTTGGCCCCCCACTATTTTTAATGATATTTTTTCCTTACCTGAACAACTCTGAGGCTGAGCCAATGCAACCCAAATCCTGTGGTTCTTTTTAAACTCAGCTGCATTCTCACCTCTCTCTCTCTCTGCCGCTTCCCACCCCCATCTCTGTTGCCATGTTCAACAACACTTCAAAGGTGTGGCTGGCTTCATTTATGTGCTTAGATGCTGTTTAAAGAAAAAGCTAAATTGGAAGCAGTTTATCACCCTGGGCTAGGATTTTAACAAAATTTAAAATTGAAGAGGACCCCCCAGACACATCTAAAATGATACTGAGTTTATCAGCAGGGTACTTGGTCTTCAAAGGAAGCCACAGACATGGATAAAGCTCACTGCCACTGTAGCACTGCAACTTGAGCCTTCCTGCTCACAGCTTCTGCAGTCTGGGTACTCAGAGCACTTTGATATCTTTATTTTTATGCAATATGAAAGAAATTAGTGTAGTATATTTTATATATTTATTCTCTACTTAATGATGCTTCCTTAAAACTGGAGAAAAATGAGAGAAATAAGTGCTGTATGACATAGAAGTACAGAAGGAAAATGCTAAAATTAGTCTCTCCAATGTATTTAAAATGAAGCCATCAGAGTTAGAACGGAGAGGTTAAACTTTATCAAGCAATTTTAAGGGGTAGAAAAAGTACAAACCACCACAGAACTCCTTCAACCAAGGGGCTATGGAATAGAGGGTACAGCCCATAGAAAGCAGAACCATTGTTTTGAAAAAGTGTAATTAACATGTCTTTATACTTTTATGCGGGCTTCAGTCTTTTTATACAATATACCTTATGTTTAACAAAACTTCAGTGATTTGGATACAGGATTATACCCTCTTGGCAGGCCATGCTATGTTTAAGGAACTTTTCATGTGAGGTGAAGGTTAAACAATAGACAAATATTCTTCATAGGGTGAGAAAGGAAAACTACAAGAAAAGATGGTAGTATGAACAAAGGCAAGATAAAATAAAATACATGGTGCATTTGTGGCATTGCATGCATTTCTGAATAGCTGCTGTGCAGGTTGGAAATGGTTGTAACACAAGAGCTGGAAGAATGATGCTGTCACTCAAGTTACATTGTCTGCCTGAATGTAGGGGTGACCGCAAGTGGGGAAAGCATGTGGGGAAGAGACCCTCAGGGATCCTAGGGAGGTTTGAGAAGGTAAAATGTTAGAAGGAATTTGACTAGGGAAAAGCCTGGAGAGACTTGACAGTGAATCATTTTAAGGCATAATTGAAATATAATAATAAGGAAAATGGTCTCTCTCTCTCTCTCTCTCTCTCTCTCTCTATATATATATATATATATATATATATATATATATATATGAAAAAAAATGAAACAAAATGATCAGGAAATAAATCCTAAAAACACAAAAATTGAACAGGTGCTATCTGTCTGGATCCTCACACATGCACAATGGAAAAGTTTCTCAAGTGTGCATTTTCTAGACTAGTGGTTCAAGGAAAGCCCATGACTTGAGACTTGAGTCTTTGAGATATAAGCTTCATAACTCATCTATTCCTGTGTGTCTGTGAGAACTTGGGAAATTACTTAATCTCTGCAGGGATAAACTGAGCACCAGTTACCCTATAGAAAATTGTGGATTTCAATTAAATTTGTGTATAACAACTGTCACAATTCATGGCAATAATTATATACATAATAAATGATATTTTTTTCCATTCAACATAATTTTAAAAAGAGTTTTTAATAAAAAAAGATTCAACATGATGGGCAGAAATACATGAACACTAAAAGAAAAAGAAAAGACAAAGACTAAATTAGTAATAGGACAATTATACTTGAGCATGACAGAATATAGTAAAATTAATCTTTCAGGTATATGAGAAAGACATGGGTAGGGAAGCTTTTTCCCTGCCGGCTAGGGCTTATTATAGTTCTATGGCAACACTCAAAAAATGATTATAATTGTTCATCCTATGTTTATGATATGGACCAGTTGGATAAAAAAAAAATCTTGTTTAATTGAATTATGAGCAATTTAAGCATTGATTTCAATCACCAAGGTATTGGATTTATAAAATGACTTTATTTCAGTATTATTCAATTAAACATGTACCACTTAACTTGTGCTCTTATTATGTGTAAAATGGCATGTAAAGTGCTGTGGATAATACTGCAAAAGAAGAAGAAGTCAATATGGCTGATCAGTGAGCAACAAAATACAAAGCCTCCCAGGAGAAACAACTCATGTACCAGAATAAAACATCCCAGAGAGACCCAGACAGAGGGAGATGGATCCTCTTGACACAGGAAGAAATTAAAACCTAAAAATCTCATCAAACACATTGGGACTACAACTGGAACAGCTAAAAATTACAGGACACAGTATTCTCACTGCGACCTGCCAATTTTGCACTGGCTTGAATTTGTGCCAGCTTGAATCTGCACTGACTGGCAGAGCTTCCCAAACTCGTTCCTGCCACCACTCACAGGAACCACAGCAGTGCTAAAGTCACTTTTGGTGAGCCCAATGGAGAGCGGAGCTGGCAAAGGGAACTTTATTAATCCATGGTCAGTGCTGGGAATGAGACCACCCCAACAGGAGGGTGTGACCAAATGGGTGACATGTTGGAATTGGGCAGGAGGAGCCTGAACTGGGAGCAACCATGACTTCAGTTAGTTGCTTCCTCCTCAGAGCAGATTCGTGGGATTTGCTTGGATGGGCTGTGCCCCTGTCCAGGACCCAATGAGCCATCTCAAATTGATTCCCTGTGCCTAGCATGCACTAACTGGGTGAAGGCCCCTGAAGTTAGGCTGGCCTGGTGGTGAAGGGAAGGCAGGAGAGGGTGGAGGTCCCTCAGCAGCATGCTTCAGAGGAACCATGGCCAACAGGGAATGGGGCTGGGACCTGCACTATACACCTGTGTGGAGGAAGCCAGGACCATGACAGGAGAGAGAGGCGGGAGGAGGCCCCCAGCCCAGAACCCTGAGAGCCCTGATCCAGGAGAAGGAAAAACAAGGGAGACTGAGGGTGGCAAACACGCAACAGCAGATATGGCTTCAGTGGACATTAAGAGATATCTTTGGGACCTTGTAGACAAGCTCAAAATTGAAATATTAAATCAGGTAAAGCAAGATATGAGTAGAGTAATAAAAGAAATGCTAAGCATCTCTCAGGAAGACATAGGCAGAAGAAGGGAGGAACACAAAAATAAGAGAGAAACATTTGATAAAGAATATAAAGAAAATATACAATATATGAAGCAGATTCAAAGAGACTACCAGGAAATCAAAAACTCCACTGAAAGCTGGCAAAACTCTTTAAAAGAAACTAAGGATACACTATCAAAACTTGAAGACAAGTTAGCAATGTGTGATCATGAAAGGAAAGATCTCTTAAAAGTAACAAGGAAACAGGCAGTAACAATACAAAGGCTAGAAGATGACAAGAGAATCTACAATTTAAGACTAAGAAATGTGAACGAAGAAGCAGGAATACATACAGGTGAATTACAAAGGCTATTCATGGAAATAAATAAGGAAAACTTCCCAAGCATGGGAAAAGAAAATGACATCCAGTTATGTGAGGCATACAGAACTCCAGCCACCTACAACCACAACAGAGCTTCACCCAGACATATAATAATCAAGATACCAGAAATTCAATATAAAAACAGAATATTAAAAGCCATCAGAGAAAATAAACAGATTACCTATAAAGGTAAGCCTATCAGGATTACAGCTGACTTCTTGACAGAGACCATCAGATCAAGAAGAACTTGGAGTGAAGTATTCCAACCCCTGAAAGCAAATAACCTCCAGCCCAGATTGATGTACTACTGCAAAGCTGTCAATAGAAATTAATGGAGAAACAAGATGCTTCCATGACAAAGAGGAACTGGGGGAGTTTGTGACCACCAATCCAACCCTACAGAGAATACTGAAAGACATTCTAGAGAGAGAGGAAAAAAATACTAGGATTTTAGGAATTTTTTATAGGAATTTGTTTTGTTTTGTCTTGCTAAGTTTTGTTTTTCCCTCTAATACAGAAAGGATAGAAATACATGTAGAGACTCATGCACGCATAACTGTTTACACTCTCACTGTTTGAATATCTACTTTGTATGCTTTAATGTTGTAACTTGAACAATTATTTCTAAGAGGACTATATGTAATTTATCAACTAATGATTTCTTATTGTTTGTCTTTTTTTTGAAATTCTGTATTATCTCTACCCTTTACATGCTTTTGCTTCTCTTTAAATTAAAAAAAAAGAGTAAAAAAAAAAGACTGCAAAAGATATATTCCATTCCTTTAAAGATTTCACATTTTAGTAACTCACTCCTAATCCTGTGAATTTTTGTTGTCATGAACCCATGAATATAGTAACTATTCCATTGTGGATCATATCAGTGGAAGCATGCAGTTAATAAAGTTCAATAAAACATGCTATTATTTCCAAGACAGGCTATATCTTTTCCTACTAGAAGTTTATCTTGACTTATAATAAGTATAAACATCAAAAATAAAATAAAATGTTAATTTGCCAAACAAATTACTTATGTTCAGTGTAAGATAGTGTTACACCAGGCCACAAACTAGTAGTAAGACAAATTTGTTCCAGCATTATAATAGAGTCTTCAAAACAGATAGTATTTTTTGTTCTACTTTCTCAAAACAAGGTTACCCTTCCCAGGTAACTTGATAAATTTTGTTTGGAGTTCTTCTCCAAGATTAACAGGTAGAATGATACACCTCTCCATACATCTAAATGTGTAGTTCTTCTTTTGGCAAGCATACTTGACTTCTTTTTACTGTCTCATTGTGTATATTCAAATCCATTTTTGGTGATGCTAATTTCCAAAGGCTTACTGAATCTATGTGTCTTCTGTGTGGGCTCTTTCTGAAGTTAGACCAATCATCAGTTCTTTACCAGCCAAACCAATCTTTCCTCTCTCTGTTCTGCTCTATTGGCAGTGATCATTCAGACAAGAAACCTTTGACAGAGTTTGTTTTGTTTTGTTTTGATTTTTTTTTCTTTTTGTCTTTTTGAGTCAGGGTCTCACTATGCAGTTCAGACTGGCCTTGAGCTCATCCTGTAGCCCAGGTTGGTCTCAAACTCTCAGCAATCCTCCTGCCTCAGTCTCCCGAGTGCTGAGATTACAGGCATATGCCACCATGCCCAGCTCAGAGTTCATCTTCTAAATGGTTTTAGTGGAAGCTTATTACCCACAAGATAAAATCTAAGCTTCTTTGTTTCAATAACATGGCTCCTATAAACTAACCTCAGGCTGTATCTCTGTCAGTTCTTCATAGCTACTTCCTGCTTCATAGTTGCCATTATGCTCCACTCTATTTGGGCTCACTCTGCACATTGCACAATCATCGATAAAAATTTCATACAGCATGCTAATTTTTCCATTTTATTAAGAATACTGTGAGCACTATACTTTCCTGTGATCCTCCTCCTCTCTACTCAGTCTTAGGGGATAAATTTGACAGTTCTAAATGGTACATCTGATACTGTGTATTATTTTTTCTAGGTGATTATTCTTGGCTATCTACAAGCATTTTATATTTATTTTATCCTTAGTTATTTACATACATTTTAGGAACTTATTTCCAAAGTTATCAAGTTTCTTTGGTAGCTTGTGGGGAGAGACTCACCAATAGAAATTCAAAATTTAAATTAATTACAGTTCTTGCCTTAATTGTAAGCATGTTATGCATTTTATTTAACTCCTTCAAAGAATGTTATTGTGGAAAAAGTAAAACTTTCTTTTGAGATAAAGACTCTAATGTGAACTTACTATGTTTATCTTGCACACCTGGCCTTTAATGTTTCAAAACCATAAGGAACCTCTTGCTAGCTGCTTTGCTAATGATTTATTTCTCTTGAAATTGTTGCTGAAATTAAGTACAAACATATATGAATAACTTTACTTAAAATTTCCTTAAGTTCAACTTCATATCAGCTTTCTTAGCTCAGTGTAGTCTGTGCCAATTACTTCTTCTTTTCCTAGAAGAGTGTGGATACAGAAAGGGATCACCAGTAAATAATGTTTAATAGTTTTAGTTCTGATTTAGTTTAGAGTTTGATCATCTAAAATAAGCTTTATTTAAAATGAAATAGTCTGGTTTCTCCAACAGTTTAATGAAAAATATATGACAGTAACTGATATTGGGGGTTAAATCTCAAGGGAAATTCCTTAAATGAAAGAATAAATAAATGGACTTTTTAAAGAGTAAGCAGGCAGAGAGAGGAAGACATGTTAGGAAACTATTCCAGTACTACTTTCTAATACACGGAGTGAAAACATGCCTTAAAGTATTCTTGTATTACCACTAATATTACAACTCTTTTCATTAGATGGCTTGATTTTAAAATATGTTATACTTGTACAAAGAATTGTCCTTTAAGATGGCACAGACAAAATAAATGGTATTTGTGTGTCATTTTTTCTGGCAACAGTAATGTTATTTCAATTTAGATTTGACTTATTTGAGTTTAGTTTTGAGCCCATATTTCTCATGGGACAAAAATTTTAGGAATATTCATTTAGCAATTTAGCATTTTGGAAGAATTTATGTTCTCCAGAAAATAATGATCTAACAAAAATGGATTCTTCCTTATTAGATTTTCAAGATAGATTATAAAACTATTGCAAAGCAGGCAAAGTAGAAATGAACAATGTAGTTGTTAATTAAATTCTAAGGCAGACTGTGATTTTATTCCTAAACCTGTGGCCTTCATCTGGAGACCTCATTATAATCCACTGAGGGATGAATATCTCCCTGATCTTATAAAATCGCACATTTCCAAAATGACCTCAGTGAAGAGAGAGGGGCAAGAAGTTAAACGTGACTAAGATATAAGAGTCAAAAAAAGGAAATTTTGAGAGAAATGAAAAATTCTATCCAGCTTGTACATCGGAAGGACAAATACACTTTTGAGAAACCATGTAATTCATACAGAATTCTGACAGATGGAAGAAACAGAATACTTTCCTCTGCCGACAATGATAGCCTTTAGATGGTTCCCTTAGATGTAGCTCTGCAGTTTGAATTTGACATGCCATGTTCCACTGCTGCATAGTTACTGGACACTAATGTTTCTGTAGGTAACACTGACAGCATGATTGGAAAACGTGGAAGATAATAGCTGTTCTGTTGTATAATGTATTATAACTTGCCATTCATTTCAGTTTAGCAGGCTTATGTACCTGAAGTCAAGCAAATGACATGAAACCCCCAAAGGACACCGAAAGCCAAGCAAATAAACACAAGTTGGAATGTGTATTAGGTTTGCTTTTATGCAGATTGACATGTATGAAGGAACAAAATTCAAACTAACCTGCATTTTTCATGTCTGTAGTTTTAAGAGATACACGATGCTGTTGTAATCTTTACCATTTATTACAGAAAATTTGCTTTTACATTGAAAACTTTGAAAACTGTAATTACATATAGTTCACTAATCACTTGTAACTTCTATTAACTTTCTAAAAGTGGTTTTTGAAATACAGCAGATATATGAAAACATTATGAAAGAGGAAGAAGTTTTCTATTCCTATTTAACTAAGAAACAGTCTTGATTTTCAGACAGATACGTGTCATATGTTAAAAGCATCTGAAAGTGAATCACTGCATCATGACAGTCCTACCCTGTGACAACCTTGAGGACAGTGGAAGAGTGACTTCCCTGTGGGAGGACTTTGAGCTCTGTATCTGGATATTTTGCCTAGAAAGTCAGATGGTCAGAGGTATAGGGCTTTACTTACTTGTGAGATATGGCTAATGTTTCTGAATAGTCAAGGATTTAGAAAGAATATAACTAAGAATATGGATAGAACTCATTAAAAAGCATAGAGCGTGAAGCTATTTGTATCACATTAAATTTCACCAAAGCAGGGTTCTATGGAGGAGAATTTTAATAATCACAGTGATCACTCTGTGTGTGTCAGCCACTGCTTCTGAAACAAAGTGACCCTGCTGTCACCAACTGCTTCTGAAACAAAGTGACCACTAACTTTCTCCAGCTATACTATTTCTTGGAGTTATTAGTCACCTATCCAAAGGTAGTTTGATTAAGCCGTACTACTTCTATTGTGATAAATACTGCTCTTTGGTTTTGCTGGATTTAGACATATATCCTGGACATAGATTGGCCTTTCAAAAACTTATGCCATCCATGGAATTGCAAAATGACCTGTACATCATTTTAGTTTTTCCCAGAAGCATCACTATTAATTTTACTTTACAGGAAATCAAGTGTGATCACAGATACTCATGGATTTTGTGACCTCAGCATGTTCCCTATTACCCAGAAGCAGTTGAAATTGTGTAAGAATACTCTGAAGGTGACAAAATGGCAATAAAATCTTGCCAAGCTTGGGCAACATTGCCAGGATTTATAATGCATATTCTAAATTAGAGCCCGGTATATGATACTATTGTTCTCATAATCAGAACGGATCTCAGAAACAATGAGTGGAAATGAAACAAGTTCTTCACTTTTACCTTACTATTGGATTTTTTTTCCTTCTATGTCTGGTATTTTGGGCTCTGCTGGCTTAGAAATTCTACTCACAAAAAATAAGACCAAGGAACACACAATGACTCTATTAAACTGTAAGTTGGAATTTTTAGAGGTTATCCAATTTATTATAACATACATTCTGACTTTGCATTTTACTGCATCTCCAGATAATTCAAGGTCATTAGAATTCCTTACGTTCATTTAGATTTCTCTTAAGTCTATTTTACTGTTGCAACAAAGTTTTATTATCCATTAATATTGTATCCAAAAGAAAATTTTATCTTATATTAATTATTTAATTATATTTTCTAATATACTTAAGTTAATGAATACTTAATTTTAATTTCACCAATTATTTTGTATCTCTGTTGTTACAGGTGTCTTTCCCTTAGTGCATTATTTAGACTAGATTGAAGAGTAAGAACTATCTCCCAATTATTGTTTGTCTAAATATGTTTTATTTTACTTAAATGCCATTTTACAAAAATATATAATATTGTTATTATTTTCCTTCAACCCTGCAAAGATATCATTCTAAGATTTTCTGGCTTCATATTTTTTTCCTCATCTCCTTCTTTCCTTCCCTGCCTCTCTGTCTGTCTTTTCTTTCCTTCCTTCCATTTTCTTTGTTTTACTTTCTTTCTTTTGCACTGGAAATTGAACCCTGGGTCTTTGCAGTGACCTACATTCCCAACCCTTTTAATGTTTTAATTTGAGATAAGGTCTCCTTTAGTCATCTAGTTGCCCAGGTAAAACTTGAACTTGTGGCCCTCTTATCTCAGCTACCCAGAGTGCTGAGATTATAGATGTGTGCCACTCTGCCCAGCTGGTTTCATATTTTTTGTTGAGAACTAGGTTATACTTTCAAATATTCATCTTTGTCATCTATCTTTTTAAATTTTGCTTATAACATCTTATTGTAGTTTTAACTGCTTATTTGTTATATTTACAGAGTCAACATCAAATTGTGAAACATATTATAGTTTTGGATCTTATATATACACCCTATTATGGCTTATATGTTCTTAGAAGGTGATTGAACTATGGGATGAGATGGCTGACTTGCTGTTAGGAGGTGAGTTTGATGAGAATAGGGTCCCATGGTGTGCAGTCTCTCTCTTTCCTGCTCCTTCCCCACGTCGCTCTCTGTTTCCTGGAAGCCACCACAGGAGTGGCTTTCCTGTGTCCTCTCTTCCACCATGCTACTGCCCATGCAAGCACAGAAATCACTAAGAACACAAGCCAAAATAAAACTCTCCTTCTTTACAGGTGTTGAATATTTTGTCCCAGGAATGAGGAAAGTGACTAAAATACTTGTGAATCTATTTTTTTTGTATATTTAGTTTTTTTCTAAGAGTTATATAAAAATACTCTAATAACAACCCTTTTGTGTTTAGCATTTCAAATTGAAACACGAATTTCTAAAAAAAATGAAAAGTAGTACAAAATATGGCTCCCCAAGTGTTAATGTATTAATAAATCATAGCACAATGATCAAGTCCAGAAAATTAATAGTGATACAATTTTAAGAATGAATTATGCATGTTATTTAAATTGGGTCTTATATGCATTTGTATCCTTTGTTTAGGTCAGGATCCAAATCAGATTTATGTGACACATTTAACTGTCATGTACTATTACTCCTCTAATATGGGATGGCACTTGCCTATATTGTTTTTTTATGACATTAATATGTTTGAAAATATGGAACATTTATCTGTCAAAAGTATCTCAAATTGTATGATGTTTTCTCACGATTTCTTGAGATGAGCCATTTTTAGCAATGGCACAACATGAACGATGTGTGCTTCCCATATCGAAGGGACAATATATGTATTTTTACTTTTCCTGAATTTAATTTTGATCAGTGTTAAACATAAATAATTTGATATGTGCCACATTTTCACCTCAAATGTTAGTATTTTATCTTATACAATTACTAAATAACTTTGAGAAATATTTTGAAATTGCACAACTCTCTTTTCTCATAATTTTGGCTACTAATTTTAACATCTTTCAATGATTCGTGCTTACAAAAATTCTGTGACAAGCGGGAATTTGGAGGACAGATACTCTTCCCCCTCACAAAATTGATTAACATATTTGGATTTTGCTAATTTGTTGTAAGACATTAATTACCATTGAATTAGGAATCACATAATACTTTCCAATATGTCAAAGTGGTTAAAAACCTGTCCTTTTCCTAATACAATAAGTTAAACCCTGAAAATAGTTTGATAGGATAAAATAGCTATTCTAAAAATCCTTAGCTAACTGAACATAAAAATTTTTTCTAAACATTATAAAGATTACCAGCCAAAATATAGACAAATGCATTTAATGTGACATATTAAAAATATTGTCCAAGGGAACAGAGACCAAGAGAGGAGAAAGAGGACGGAGGAGAGTTAAAGAGACAAAGAAAGAATTGAGTTGTGTCACGTATGTGTTTAGATTCCACATCTGGAATGTAAACATTATGTACCACAAACATGTACAAAACTAAAAGGAAAGGAACACAGAGATGGGTGGTGATGGACAGAGGGAAGGAAAACAAGGAATGTGTTATGAATATGTGCCAATTCCCCACAAGCACTGCAAACTCTTTATACTGCAAACGCATACTGACAAAAAAAAGTTGTCCTAATACAAATGTAGAATGATTATTTTTCTCATATTTTCTATTAAATTAAAATGTGGGTGTTATACTGTAGGAACATAAACAGTAGTAGGAAATATAAATCTTTTGAATAAATAGAAAAATATTGGCTTCTTCAAAAAACACAATTTTCTTCTAATAAACTTCAATGACAACTTATTAAAGCCAACAAAGTGTATAGTCAAATATAAATGCCAATATAGTACTATTTTTCAATCTTTAGATTCTTGAGACTCTTTAGATTCATCAACTAATAATCCACATTAATATAATTAAGTAATAATTTTTAAAATGCCAGGCCTCTCAAATTATTCTAAGAATGCTAATAATGGTTGTAAAAATATTAACATTTCACAAGACTTTTGAAAGTTAAATTACAAAATTCACATGAAAATATAACTGTACAAACACAATGACATTCTGAAAAAAAGCAAAGAAATTGTGCTTGCTGTAATAGACATTAAAGCACACAAAGTTATAGTGTGTTCCTAAAATTTAATTATTAATTTCTCCCCATCTTTCTTCTTCAAGATGGCCCTAAACTCAATTCTCAGCACCACACACACAAAAGACAACAAAATGAAAGAAAGTAAAGATTCCTCTTCATTAATTTCAACATTTTAGTAACCAACATTATCATTCACCCAGGAGATTAATCAAACACTTTTGAAGCTATTCAGATCTATTACATCTGACACTGGATCTGTGATCATAGTCTGTCCTTCTCACTTATGACTCTACTTTATGACTTAAAAGACTTGCATCACTTCTACAACTTCTACCATATTATAACAGGTACTGATTTTACTCTGCTCTCCCTGGCTTGTCTGGGTAAATTCCAAGTTCCTTTCTGTATTTCCAGGCTTCACACATCTGCCAGAGTTAGGCTTTTATTTTACGTCAGATGATATTCCCTCTCAAAATATTTCCATCACGAAGCATTTAGAGTAATATCAAAGTCATTAACATGGTCAAAAATCTAATTTTGACCCCCCCACACACCCTCATCTGCTAAAATTTGCTTAGCTCCAGCTCTATTGCCTCCTTCCTTCCTCTTAAATATACCAAATACTGACCTTCCTCCTGGGCTGTGCTTTGACCACTGTCCCATGACAGAATGTCTTTTCAACATGTGTTTATCACAAGTCTTTCTCTGACTTCACACCATTCCTTTTCTGAATATCACTTTTTTTCTTGACACTGCACCTGCACTTGGACACATCCCACAGTGCATTTTTTTCTTCACTCTATTTCTCATAAATTCTAAATCAACTTACAAGAATTTATGTATAGGTTTTACAGCTTCTTGACTCCCTGCTATAGGTGCAGTATAATTTGAAGCAATGAGTTTTATACGATTTGTAAAGTATTTCCAAGAGAATAAATTCCCTTCATCCACTGCTTGGCAACAGATCATTTGTCTATCTTCTTTTCATTTTTCTACTTCCTATTAGTGATTCTTTCATCTTCTGAATAAACTACAAACAATGAGGGTCTGGGTGATCTAAAACTAAGAGAGGTGTAACATCAAAAGAATTTTAATTGGTGGATTCATGCGACAGCAATGAGCTGATGTGTGACTTGAAAGACTGATGAAAAAAGAGAGAAGATATTTATCCCAGTCATGAATTAAAAGAGTATTTCTATCAACGTTATAGGTATTCAGAAGATAATGCAATTATATGGGAAGCTACATGAGCAAATTTATCACCTGTCTCAGTTACATGTTTCACGGCTGAGACAAAATACTGGGCACTTAAATTTTAAAAAGGAAAGGTTTATTTCAGCTCATAGTTTGTAGCAGTTTCAGTCCATAATTGGGCCCAAGACAAGGTGGCATGGCAGAGTGCACTGTAGAGGAGTATTAGATGATGAGAAATCAGGCAAGTGTCAGTGAAGCAGCAAGCAGCAGCAGCCTGTCCTCTTTCTGCCCCTTTATATTCCATCAGGCTATAAACCTGTTGATTGGTGCCACCTGTATCCAGGGCGTAGCATGCATTATCCACTTCCAGAACTCCGCTAAGGCTATTCAGTTGCCACATGCTCTAGTCCCAGTACCACACACCTTGTATCCAGTCAGCTCCATACATCTCCACCTATGAGCACACGAGACTTTGGAGGGATATCTAAAAACAAACCTTAACATCACTTCAGTGAAACTGATAATTTCTTAGGAAGGCAAACTCCTATTAACATAAGAACAAATAGGAATCTGAATTGCTCTACGTATGCTAAAATGATTGAATATATCAAAGATACATTTTCTGAAAACAATTAGGCATGAACTGCTTTAATAATAAATTTGACATTTACTTTAAAAATAACTTTCAGACAGTACATAAATAATACCTTTCCAATGCGTTATCTTGACAAGCTGACTAGAGTGCTGTTCATAAGGAAAAACACTGATATATCATATTCCTAAATATAGCACAAAATTTCTTGTGCAAAATACTAAATACATATATTAGTTAACTGATCCAGTGATTTTAAAAAGTGCAATGTTTCATGATTAAATTGGGTTTTCTCCAGTAATGCAAGGTTAGTTCAATATTTAAAATTCAATGAATACCAAAACCATATTTAAGAACACAAGAGGAAAACCAATTACTTCAAAAGGAGGTAGAAGAGCAGTGATTTAGTTCCAAGATATGGTGTAGTTACATTTATTCAATATAATCGGGATATGAAACACTGCACCACTGCTCCTAAGACACCTAAATTGTAAAATGGGCTCCCAAAATAGAACATATAATTTGAAAGTATGCATCTAATATTTATAAACTTGAACGAGTTACTTTTATGCTTTGCTTCTTATTTCCCCACACTGTAAAATTGCAGTCTATAAAATAGGCCTTACCATGTGGAATTCACCACAAAATATCATTATAAGGGTCCCTATTTTATAAAAAAAAAAGTATTTACATTTTAAAGCACTACATATACTTGCATATAAATTGAGTGATGTTCTAAAGTTTAATAAGGTATTTGTTGTATGTGTAGAGCATAATAACACCAATATAAAGTATTATATGGAGAAAAGCTTTATGTAGAAATATGATGGTTCATTTCTAGAGTTGCTATGAATGCTGAAGCTTTCAACCAAAATTTTAAATTCAATAAATAAAGATCATCTTCACTAGTGTCTTAAATTCCTTTCTTTGTCAACTGGGTGACATATAGAGAAAACCAATTGAAAATTAATGATTGCAAATAACTTGTGTTTTACAAAGTCTGATACATTGCACATTGTGTTCAATGTAATAAATTCTAGGGCTATTATTGTTTGAAAATACTATATAACTCCAACAATTTGACTCTCTGTAGGTACAGTCTATTGAGTGCAAAGATTTAAGTACTTTTTTCTTTTTCTTTTAAAACATATTTAACATAAATCTCATTAATATTAAGTCCGAAATTATTATTTGAAATATTTTCTTGCCCACCATCAACCTCAGTCAGAAAATATTAAATTGAAAGTTTCAGAACCAAGTAAGTCATATGTTCTAAATAATTTTACAATATAAGGCTATATCATTTTATTTTATGATTAGTTATGGTTATTAACCTTTATTATTCCTAATTTTTACATTAAACCTTATCACAAATATGTATGCACAGGAAAAAATGTAGTATAGTGGCACATCAGTCCATGAATGTTTTTGGTTGCAAACGATTTGGTTTGCAAACTGAAGCATTTGGCAAAATTTTGTTTTTGATCACAAATCCTGCATCAGCTGAAGAACAGAACTAGAGCCATGTTGGCCACATGAACACAAAAGTGACCATCATTTTCAGAATCATGGAATATATTAAGTTTGTGAATTGAGGTACCTACCACTGTATGTATAGTGTTGGTGAAATCTCTGGTTTTAGGCATCCGTTAGAAGAAGTCTGGGAAAATACTTCTCATGGATAAGGATGGGGGATTATTGTATTAGCTAAACTTAAAGTAAGGCTTTTCATAAATACCACATAAGAAAATTCCTGTGAAATATTTTCATTAACTCTCAGTTAAGATGTTGGTGAAGACTTAACTAAAGCAAAAGCCTGTATGTCCCCATTAAGATTTTCTCTGCTTTGTATCCATTATCTAGTTCTAGGTTGTTCCTTTAGTTTCTGTGGCCACCATGAACAATAACACAACCTCATCTATGCTCAAAAAACCATCTCTGGGTATCATAGCATCTTAATAAATTCTTATTTTCTGGTGGCAATTTAGAAAAGTTTATTCTGTATATAAAACATTTTTACTAAGTAAATTATCAGCATTTTAGCTATTTTTATAGCAATTTTCTACTAGGCAATCTTTACAAGATTATGAGGCTTGTCTTCTTTCTATGACTGCTTTGCCTTGGGTCATTTGCTTATAATTCAAAAGTTATTTTACTTTGGGCTCTATTGTGTTTTATTTTTCCCCAAAATGATAGCGAATTTTTAGAAACATTTCTGGTTTTCTTGTGATTAAAAAATACTGCCTGAATGATCACAACTTGAAAAATACATCCCAGAGTCAGAAGTGATGGACTTTGTGATTACTACTGTGTTCTGCTTTGATTATGATCACTTTGGGAACAGAATATGAGTCTTCCTTTATATCCCTAGCATCAAGGCAACGCCTAAAGTAAAAGTTGTTTTCAGTAAGTCTGGTTGAATGCAAATCACTACTAAATATTTCCCCCATTTTATAAGCTTCATCATTACCCAACATGAATCATATAGCTATATAAATAAGCTATATAAAATAAGCTTTTAAGATTTCTTGCAGTGATGGTTCAATTACATGACTCATGCATATCTTTATGGATGATACACATACAAATAGTCTGCTCAACTTGTGCACAGCCATAAAAGTTAGTATTTTTGCTGCAGAATGACCTTTGTTGTAAAGGTTTTATATATATATATATATATATATATTTTTTTTTTTTTTTTTTTTAATTTGAATGTACTCTTAAATAGGTATGGTTGGTAGGTTTGGTATTTACAGTCTGTGGCATTTCCACAGAGACAAACCTTGTTTACCAAGTGTCTGCCAGTGTGGTTTTCTTCAGATGAGGTAAACATCTACAGTTCAGCAGGAAACACAAACCATACTTAGTGTCTAAGCAGCTGCTATTAGATAACCACTAATAACGCTTTTAGTTTTTTCAAGCTCAAGGAAAGGTCTGACTAAGATTACACAGCAGATAGCAAACCACAACGCTAGCAGAAAAGTTTTCCAATGCCTTTTTTTGCTTTGACAGTGATGTATACTCTATGCTGCAGACTGGCTGTGTCTCCTTAGCAGATCATATATTTTCTTTTATGCCCAGAGTAGAGTGAAGATCAATTTTTTAATCACATTGCCATATTATCCATCTCCACCATTTGAAATTTAGTGGATAATTGTTTGTTGTTTTAAAAAAAATCTTTGAGTTACACACTTTGGGAAAATTAGAGAGGTAGGGCACACTTAATACCTCTGACACATTAGGTTAAAAATTAAATTAAATCATACATGCAAAACCCCTACACTCTGGAGAAAAGAACCTATTTTATATTTGTATTACAAGTAAAAAATGAATAGAAGAATAGAAAACAATATAGAACAACAATGTACAAATTCACTGTAGAGGAACTACCAGGTTTTCTATTTTAATCCAAACACTAAAATAAGTTGCCTAAAATTATTTGCTACATATAAAACAAAGACAGAATATAATGAGAAGGATGATATCTGTTATAAATGCTATTATTATTAAAAGTTTCCTAGTTTTTATAGTATCATACATCCATCTATAAAGTTGCTATGATTTTTGGAGATGGTTTGCTTCTTAAGGGCTCATACGTTGAAGGTTTTGTTATCAGTGTGGTGATACTGGGAGATACTAGGTCCTCAAAATGCAGGACCTACTGTAAGATATTTAGGTCACTGGGGCATTGCTCTCAGAAGACATTAGAGCTGGCCTTGTGGAGGGAGTTCTTGTGTGAGTTGTAAAAGAGCAAGTCTGATATCTCAGAACTTCTGTCTCACCATGGGATCTTCTGGCTGTATATGTAGCTAGTTTCCTCTCTGCTGCCCTCAGGCTTGTAATGGTGGGGTGTGCAACCTAAGCCAATCAAATAAGGCACTTAACCTGGGGAGCTAAATAAATGTCTTTTCCAACAAAGTTTTCAGTCGCAAGGATTTTTTTTAATACAAATATGAACTAGGCTAATATCATAGTGTATTCGGTGGAACAAACTGGGTGAAGAAAACATGGAACTTTACTCTTTTTGTAACTTCAAGTGAATCTTCCATGTTTTCAAAACAAAAAGTTAAAAAAGTAAGAATTGCATTTGTGGACATCAAAAGATAAAACATGATATCAATCATGACATGAATTTTTCTCATTAAATTTAAGCATTCTGTGTTCTGAAAAGTTTTTTAGTTTTTACTTTTCCATAGAAACAGTTCTTTTTAAATTAGTGGAAGAACTGCCAGATATTTAATGAATTGGTTGTGATCATGAGTAAATAAGTTAAAATCATATACTTCTTAACAGCTGTCAAAAGTCTGTGGAACAAAAGTCTGTTTTCAATAAAGTTGCAAAACCAAGTATGTGATTTTTACAATCCCTATAACAATGAGGAAAATAACGTATAAATTCAAATTTATAACTATCATAATGGGAAGGACTATAGCATTCAGAACCTAGTGTGGAAGAACATGATTCACTAAATTTTGGATCAATTTTTTTAATAAAATGATTCATAGGAGCATATTTAGAAACACTATGTTTAACCTACTTTCAAGTTTTTATTTTGAAAACAAGAATAAAACAATGACAGAATTTCAAAACAAAAGATTAGGAGATAAACACTGTTACAATATGCAATATATTAACTAGGGTTCATTGTCTTCAGGTTTTTACAATCATAATGTCTAAGCCATCAAACAGAAAAAAATAACTACTACATATTAAATTTATAGAGATAGAAGAAATATGACAATATGAACCTAAAGAAAGCAAAATAAGTGAATTTATAAGGGAAGTAAGAAATAAATTCATAAATTTAAATACAAAAATAGTGTGATTAATGATTAAAACAAAGAACTTGTTCTTAAACACAGTGAATTGACTATGACACTGGAAAAAAAGCAGCCATTGTAAATCTAGACACGTGATTATAAAGTTTACTTTGAAATATCTGAAAAATTCTAAAAGGCAATGATGAGAATTTTCTCAGTCAAAATAAAAATATATAATGAAATATTACAGTAGTTTAAAGACCGATGGAATTAAAAGCATTTCAACTGAACAAAACAGCAAAGAGAGTGCTACTTTTTAAAGAAAGTATTTGATGTATTATAAAGCTGACTTTAAAATCTGTGTCAGAAATGGTTTACTAAATATATACATACGTACTAAAGAAAGATAAACTAAATAAGTATATATTTACTGATATCCATATATCTATACATAGGTGAAAGATAGATAGATAGATCTTTCCCCCTTGGGGAAATTGGTTAGCTATAGAACTCATTTATTCCTCACTCTGTAAACCAAATGCATCCCATATAATGCCAAAATTTAAATATAAAATAATAAAATCATAAATATAGTAGAAAAAAAAGAAGCTTACTATTCTTGGATTGAAATATTTGATGCAATAAACAAACAATAAAACAAAAATCGACTTTGTGAAATGTAAATATTTCTATATACCAAATTATTAAAACAAAGTCAAAAGGCAAAACTCAAAGTAGGGAGATTACTACTCATGCATTTCACGGCACAGGGTTCCTATTCTAGGAGAAGCAGCAACGCGTCTCATGACCTGATCCAGAGCTTCCTTGGCAACGTCAATTTCCAACACACTGGCCCTTGTCTGTTCCTCTCACCTCACTGCTCCCTATTGCCTTTGAGGCTTCCAAGCAGCCCATCTCATGGTGTGTGGCACATACACGAAGCATGTGACACACGTCTCTTAGTTCTGCAAACTCGCGTCCACCTCAAGAGCATTCCGGATCATGGTGATCACGTTAGGACCTTTATCACTCTTCATTTCTTTTTGTATTCATTGTTTTTACAGCATTATTAATGACAGAAAGTAATGCTTATTTCCCACAGGTTGAAAAGTTCTTATGAATAGCAACCACATGCTTTTATTTATCAGAGTGGAAAATAACATTTTGATGACAAACAATTTTGTAAGTTGTGGGAAAACATAAAATTTCTTTAGAGACTTTGTGTAAAGTGCATTATCTAAATTTATTCTTCTATTTTTACGTGAGGTTTATAGAACTAATATTTCACCAACAGTATACTCACAAGTCCATAAATATTGGTGGATTTTAGTATTTTTAGTAAAACAACACAAAGTAAATATCACAATGTCCATTTTCGTCCATTTTTGACCAACTGAGCAAATGATTAAGCATCCAAATAGTTAAAGTGGATTATCTAAATTTATTCTTCTATTTTTACATCACAATGTCCATTATTGACCAACTGAATATATCATTAAGCATCCAAATAGTTAAAGTGCATTATCTAAATTTGTTATTCTATTTTTATGTGAGGATTTATAGAACTAATATTTCACCAACAGTATACTCACATGTGCAAAAATATTGGTGGATTTTAGTACTGTTAGTAATAGTAACACAAAGTAAAAATCACAATGTCCATTTTTGACCAACCGACATATCATTAAGCATCCAAATCAAACGCAGTTTATGAAGAATAGATTCATAATTCTGCAAAGAAACCAAGATGAAACAAAAAATATAAATTAGTAACCTAATATATGTAATTTGCTTTCATTTGTGTAATTCACAGAGGCAAAATCTTGAAGCTGCTAGTTTTTGTGGTATAGGGAATACATAGAACAAGATGTGTAAGATGAGAATTAGACTAATTTCAATACTCTGTTTTGTGCTATTTTAATTTATCATCATGAGTGTCACTGAAACAACTTGAGCAACCACATTGAAAAGAGAGATGGAGAAAGCGTGGGGTAAATGTTCATCTTAAATAGCAGTTAGGCTGATGAACAGGCTGACATTTGACTATGAAGAACTGTAGAGTGAATGAAGAGATGTCTATCCGTGTAGAGTAATACGGAACCATCGTGAGGTTGACAACTTTTGGAGAAACCATTGTACATTGAAACCAGTTTTGTATAACTTTCTTAAGGCTCAAAAAAAGACTATCTAAAAAAAGTTGACAGTACAATTTGAAAATTTTTTTAAACAGAAACAATTTACTAAAATTTGTAGTATATTAAAATTATGTGTTAATATCATATGTACATTGGCAAGCAGATTGTCTAAGTACAATTTTAAATTTAGATACATAAAACATAAATTACATCTTTAAATTAGAGGTACATTCAAAAATTAAATGCATTATATAACCATTTCAATTAGGAACTATTTCTGTAAACTTTCTTTCTGTTGCATCTAAGTATATTTATTTAGTATATTAATTTCTGTGTTTAGTTTAATACTTTAAGAATTTTATTTAAATTACATTCTAGTGGGGACTTCTTGGATTAAGGTGAAGTCTTCCATTTTCCTCAGTCTTCAAATATTGTAAACATAAATGGGAAAATGTATGCTATCAGAATAGATTTAAAAGTTCAAAAAATTTTTAAGCATTTCATGACAGTTGATAGAGACAATTCTAACATATTGCTTTGGAAAATCCTAATTGTTTCCTTTAACAAAAAATTTTAAAACTAGTAAATAAAGCTTTAAAGGAAACTACTAGATTTTCATTTTGAAGAAATGTATTCTGGTAATACATTTTATCATGCCATATGCATTTATTAACTATTAAATTAAGATGATGCTAGGAGGTATTTCTTCCATAATATTACTATTCCATCAAAGACATTTTAAAATGTCTTTGATGCTCATAGACTTTTCATTTCTACTTGTTATCCTCCTAAATTTACACTTTGAATTATTAAAATAGCTTTCTATGGTAGTCCTGCTTCTGATCATCTGAGTTTGTTAATACTTGATTTCATTCTTGTGTCAAATCATCTTAAATGATTACCCACTGTTCAAAGGATAGACTCAGATTATTTGTCTGTTACTGAAAACCATTATGATTATGAGCATTGTAATATCACCAGATTGCCCTATACACAGATAATTAGGAGAAAATGGTCCCAATTTGTGGTATCTAAGACCCAGAACAGAATTATTCTTTGGCAGTGGGCCAAAAACTAAAGCAGTTGGAATAGAAGCAGTATACAAAGAGATTCAGACCAAAATGCCAAACCTGATTCTCATCCTGTCAGTGAAAACTCAATGAACACCAAGACAGGGATCGAAATGAAGGTATGGAGCGAACAGAAGAACACTTTGCACATGTTGTTTATCTGGAAGCAGCAGTAACAAAGGAAGAAGCTTTTAATACATTAATGAGATTGTTTCAATAGATGGAAAATCAAAATGGGAATCTGAGAACTCCTAGCAGATAGCTAGAGGAAAAATCCTTTTAGAAATAAAATCTATATGTGAATAGTATGTTGGGTTTTATATTTTTTTTGTAGTTATGTATAGTAAAATAATTAATATTCACTTGAAATTTAGTTACTATGGGCTAGGTTCTTTGTATGTATTACTTCATTTTAATCATCAGAATAATCAAATGAGTTAAAAAGTGTTATTATCATCAGCTTATGATTGCAGAACAGAAAATGTAAGCAACATACCCAAGGTGACAACATCAGTACGTGATGGTATTTTTTATAGACAGCTTTTACTGACACCAGAATCTGTGCTCTGGGCTAAATGTTTTCTTCGACTAATTACTGGTGCATATCACCAGTGCAACATACTAATAGAAACAAATAAACCATCAGAAACCATGGAAACTGCTTCTCTGGAGTGGTACAGTTGCTTTTTCACATAAGAACAGAGACTAGATACTTGTTTTTGAACGAATGCCTAACCCTGACCAATAGCCGTTTGTTCTCTGAATTGTTCCATGTCCTGGGTCCAGTTTGTTCTCTTGACTGGACAGTGTCCTTCAGAGTGTGCTGTTTGTCTGGATGGGTTACTCACATTTCTAAGGATATTCTTTTCATTTCTTTTTTTTTTAACTTTTTGATTGGTCTACTTAATAATTTTTGTCTACTTAATAATTGAATAATTTATTTTTGTTATTTGAGTCATTTTAGTTATCTTATAAAGTAATATGTTCTAGGTACTGAGCAATGAAAATGTTTTCAAAGAAATATTACTTCACTTGTTCAGCAAAGAACATGAAACATTGTTTTCTTCTAATTCATGAAAAAAAACCTTAAAATAGAAAGATTTAGCCATATTTATTTCATTTGCTCTTACTTAGTACTTCTGTAAGAAAGGAGATACTTTCTGACTTTAGGCTTGAGGTCTTTCTGTTTAAAAATTGTTTTCAATGTGTGCCTAATAGATTGGAAAACATTTTAGCTATGATTTATAGTTTTACAGTTATAATTTATTAAAACTGCAACCTAGTCATTTCATTATATGAAATTATTTCATTTTAGTCTGCTGAGCATTAATGTTGCTTTTAACACCATTGGTTTTTTATAACTGTATAAAGAGTTTCTTTGTTTAAAAGCACACAAAGTTGTGCTTTTATTGATAGTCTGATGTAGAATCCTACAGTAGAAGATCATTACAATAAAATGAGGTTTTTTTAATTAACAGGCATGTTTTGATCTCTCTAGCAATTTTATCTCAATTTCTGGCTGCATGTAGTTTTATAGATAAAGAGTTGTGTTAATCATAAGCCTTGGAGCTCCTCTCCTATTACACATTCGCAAAGTGACAATATCAACAAGGTACATTCTAAGGATTCCTTTTATAGATGGAAAAGTTAATATAAGAATAACTCAAATAATCAGTAAGTTCTGATTTGTAAAATAAAGATTCAAACAAGAAAAGACTTGTAAAGGGAAAGTACATGCATATAAAAAAGAAATAAAAGCTGTATAGAATTCCACATCATAATGAAAAGTTTAAAACCATTGTAAGGGACATCAAAAACCATTAGCATGTTTTGGAGAATAAAAGATTTCATCTTCAACAATAACAGAAATGGACCAGTCTTATAAGGCAGGCAAATTCCCACTATACTAGTACCAGACAGTCAAATATTTGCAGACTTGGTGATCAATCAGAATCAGGTTGGAAAATAGTTATAAAGATTTAGAAGAGTGACAAATTTGGGGGAAACTTCAAAGCCAAGGTGAATAAAAGACAACTGAAGAAGAAAAAACTCAGATTTTTATTTTTACCAAGAACCCAACTGGAATGTGTAAAGGCATCTACACAGTGATACTAAATCCTGGTGTGATTTTCCAAAGCAGTGTTCTAGAATGGGAAAATAAAGACAGAGGAATAAAGAAATATAAGAATTGATGTTGTTGAATGTAATCTGATTGAAATAATGGGACACTATTTTAGGATGAAAAGGAAGATACAGAGAGGAATTGGAATGGTAAGTGCAGAGGAAGAGCAAAAGTACAGTAGTGAAATATGGTAGGAAATGTACAATCAAAATGAGACCTCTGTAAAGTCCTCAATGAGTGCAATGAAAAAGTAGCACATGGTGAGCACATCTCTAATCCTAGCATTTGAGAAGCCGAGGAAGGTGGAACCCTTTGGGTTTGAGACCAGCCTAAGTTATGTAGTGAGCTCAAGGCCACCTTGGACTGCATAGCAAGGCCTTTCCTTAAAAACAAAAGTAAACATAACCAAGAAAATGAAAACAAAGAAAGAGACAAGAAAAAATTTATCAGAATCTGTTGGTTTCAGAACTCTGGATATTAACCCAAATCATCTGGTAACTCAGACAAAAATCATTCAGTAAAAATGGCTGAGATGCAGTAAGTGCTGCCAGCTTTTGAGGCAGGTTTTCTTTCACTATTCCCAACACATTCCTTTCCTGCTCCACAATTGTCTTGCAAAAATACCAGCATTTATTTGCAGTGAAAACCAGGAACAGGGCAGTCACTGGAGAGAACCAAAGAAGGCTAGACTACTTCAATGACATTACTAAAGAGCTGTCTCCAAATTTTTAAAAAATGCGTAATTGCTATTGTAAAAAAGAGAGGAAATAGGAAGTGCTATACAAGATATAACTGCATGAATATTTAAGTATATAGGATTGATCACCATACTTCTAAGTTCTTGTTGGATTGTTGAACAGACCTGTTTGCAGTCTCACTGCTTGAATGTCTACTTTGTATGTTCTAATTTTGTAACTTGAACAACTATTTCTAAAAGGACAATATGTAATTTACCAACCAGTGATCTCTTACTGTTTATCCTTTTTTTTGGAATTCTGTAACATTTCTAACTTTTTTTCTGTTTTTTTCTCCATAAATAAAAAAAAATTTAAAAAGGGGTGCCACCATCTGATTTGTCTGTGATTTTCCTGAAGCTTCTCTTGCAAAGTTATTCATACTGACATGATTTAGATCACCACAAATGAATGGTCTTCCTCTTCTAAGGCAGAAGTATATCTGTCGTAAACAACTACAAGTAATTGCTTAACTTTGTAGTTTCCTGAGACAGTTGAAGCAGCAGATAAAGTTCTAACAAATAACAATATAAACAAAAAACATGATAGGAAAAGCTAGAAATAAGATGCTCAAACAGTTTTGAAACATTGCTGGGAATTTAGAAGGCCACATAAATGCATCAAGTGCATAGGACTGGAAGTGTTCCCTTTATCCTGGCAAAGGTAAAAACAAGTTCACACTGTCATCTCCAGCTGAACTTGTAACTGTGAAAACAAAAGTGACCCAACAAAACCCAGCTGAGTGTTAAAGGTGTGATCCAAAATATCCATAGAGCCCTTTAGCAAAGACTGATCTATTTTTACCAAAAATCAATTATAATATACACAATGAGATTCTATTTCTGTATCATATTATACTGTTATGTATACTGTTATACATATGTATACTGGTATACATATCATACTGTTATATATGAATATATAAATATGACTTAATTCTTAACATTTTCACCATTTGAACATAACCTCTAAACCAAAGATCAGGTAGTTATCAAATAACTTTAGAATACCATAGAATGATAGGGGGATAATGTTTATCTGTGTTCCTGTCTCTGTGAGATGGGTTTTATAATTATCTCTTTTAATGTATAAGTCTATACTTACAGATCAGCATGGATCAGTTGTATTGTTCAGATTAATTGTTATGATATCAAATAGCCCTCAGATTGAAATGCTAAAAACCAGAAAGGCTGATTTCTGAGTTGTATTTCATCTCTGTCTCCAGTTGTCAGGGAAAATCTGCTCACCATAGTCACTGAAGGCTTAGTCTAAGGAGAAAGCCATCACCTTGAATATTCCTAGTTGTACTAAATATAAAGGAAATTCTGGACAATTTAACACTATTACATCATCATTTTGCTCAACTCATGGGTTAAAATCAGAGGACTGGGTAGTTCAGTCATCCATGTTTCCCGCATTGATGAAAATCAAGTGTTTGTGAAGATACTTAATAAATGTACCTAACAGATACCTGATGTGTGGGTCATAGGAATAGAGATGGATACAGGAGAAGGAAATAGATGTTATGATTAAGTGCAATGACATTTAGTTCTGGATTATGGTGTCATTTTCTTTTAAATCCCCGCTCCTATCTAGCTGTTCACACACTCAGACCACAGAGGCTCCGTATTCTTACCAATTGATTTCTTTTTTTAGAAGAAAACATCAGTTCCAATTTGACCTAGTATTTGTGTCTTTAGATCAGCCAAAGTTCTAAGATGTATTGTCAGTTAACAGTACTATATTATTAGTTCCTCTGGTTTATCTTGCAGGTAGTATCTTTAGGAACTTCGTTTGTCTAACAGGCCAAATGGTGACTGTTAGGAATCAAATTTTCTTTGAATAAAAAAATCTAAACATAGGAAGGGAGGAAGTAGCTTCATTAGGCTGAGATAAAAAAACAAAATTAAAATGCTGCTATGTATGTATTATCTTTCCTCTGGCTTGATACACAGAATCCTATGAGCATGTGTTTCAGACAACTCTCGCTTATTTCATTTTGTTTCAGTTGTGTAAAAAACTTTAGAAAAGACGGAAGGAATTTCCTGCCTGGCTAGGATCCTAAATGTGCATAGGGCCAGGACCCAATTACTAACATACTTTGGAACATGTAACAATGGATTGCTCACTATCTCAGAAGCACACATGTGTTATTGTATCTCAAACACCGCCCTCAGTAACAAAGACAAATTTTCTTTTATGAAACAGCTATTGCAGGGAAAATTGGACCCATTTAATTAACTTTTTACTTCCAACCCTCAGGCAGGGACAGGAGAAAATAATGAAAAATCATCACAAAACAGTCAGTGACCACCTACTGATTTTTTTTTTTTTGTAATATTTCTAAGTGTTTTGGTTCTGTGCAAAAGCACTTTTCTCTTAGCATTTTGGTTATCAAAGAAATTCCTTTCTATTAAGATAAAGGAAAATAGTAGAAAAGTATTATATTGTTTGCTTTTTCATTGAATTGAGTACTTATATTTATTTTATGCACTCTATTACTCTATCTGGTTCATTTGTAGTTATTTCCTTTTTTTTAGCACTCTAAATTTGCTTCACCCCTCAGATTCCAATATATTTATATTTCTTCTCCAAATAGCAATACTATATTATTAATGTAAGACAGCAGAGTGGAAAAAGTTGATGTCTCCAGCTTTCTTCTTACATCAGAATGTACTTGCATTCAATTTATTTATATTTGCTCATTTTTCATATTACTCAGTGGAATTTGAACAGAATGTTGCCATTTAATGAGTTGAAAACAGTGATTATATAAACACTTTATTAGAATAATACATAGTGCTAAGAATGCATGACAGTATTGGTATATCAATACTTACTATTCCTAATACTTTTTAAAGTTATATTAATATGTTGATAATGGCAAATAACCCCAACAAAATTCTCTTTTGTAGATGGTCTTTCTTCTCAGTGCTAACAGGAATTCTGATGAACAATAACAAGAGAAGCTAATCAGCACTTGAAAGAAATGGAGGCAGAGAACTCTGTTGCTTCCATTCATTATTTCAAATTTATGATGTTATTGAAATAAAAAAAATTCACATTAGTATTTTCAAAAAACTCAATAAATAAATTCTCCTCTTAGATTACAATTTATGATGGTATCAAAAAATCCCCAAACTAAAAAAAAAAAATCCTGACTTTTTCCTGTAATCAAAAGACAAAACTGATGTCAAAATAAACTAACTTTTGAGTGTAAGAAACTTGACTTGTGGCTGGGGATCTAACTCAGCAGTATACGCCCCTGCCTGGCAAGTGCAAAGTAATGAGTTTTATTCCTGGTTAAAAAAAAAACAAACAAACAACAACAACAAAAAAAAACACTTGTCATGACTGTCCTCTTATACATGCAAAACTTAGAGAAAGAAGCAAATTGTTTTAAATATATGTACAATGTTCCCTATGGTAGTATAAATTGAGGAAAGAAAAGTGAAAATACAACAAAAGTAGCCATACAGAAACATCAAAAGATTTATTTAAGGCTAATACTATCACCTGCAGAATATAAATACAATTCTGAAAATTAAGGAGAGATGAGGTCATATCAATAGTATTGGAGAAAATCCTGCATGTGAGTTTGATACTACTCATTGTAGACACTAATGCAATTGTGATATTTAATCATCATATTAAAGAACATACATTCTTACTCAGTACCTGAAAATGATCATGCTATTTTATATATTCATGACTTTTTATGATTTATATGTCTAACTATGTTCTTCTCTCATTTTTCCTCATAGGGAACTTATATTTAACCTTCAAAACTAGTTCAGATATTAATCTTGCACAAGTTCCCTGAGCCCAGTGAAAATTGATCTCTTCTGTTTGGGCTATCACTGAAGAACACTTAATTGTTTATAAATCTTGCAGGTCAAACAGTGAACTTCTACTTAAAACCAAAAGAAGTTTTTCCATGTTCTTTACATAGATAGCTATCAGCAACAAGAGTCTTCTTTCACTGCTTTTGATTTTAAGATGCTAGATGATTTTAGGATTTCAAGGTTCTGCATAACGTGTTTGCAGGAAGACACATATCCAGGTCATTTAATAAGACTTTGAAATAAGAGCATTAGTGAAGTAGTACACACAAAATTTACATAAAATTAATGAAAGGTGGTGGTGAGGAGAAAAAAAAGAACAGTTGTAAATGCTCCATCCTATAGGGGTGAAAATTGTAACAGTAAGTTGTAGAGAGAGCAGGACTTTAAGTTTTGCATAGTAAAGAAAAAGTATTATGGTTTTGAAAAACCTGACAGAAACACTATGTGAACCACTACTAGGTCTTCTTTTTTGTCCCAATTACATAAAATTGGACAGTCTCTCTCAATGATTTTTTTAGTAGACTTTCTCATATTACTCTGTACTGTTCTCTGCTCTATATTGCTCTGCTGGTGTTTTGTATCTGTTTTTCCACCTCTGAGTTTCTTGACGTCAGAAGTCAGCTTTGTTGCTTAAAATCACAACCCTGGCTTCTTTATTTATCTTTGTTTCCTTACCAGATATCAAAATTTAATAAATAGAATTATGATAACTTTAGATATTTTCTGTAACCCTGAAGAAAAGTGTTAATTAAAGGTGGCTTGACAGGCACAAATATCTATGTAAATTATTTAATGCCAGAAAATACTATTGCTGCATGTAAATAGTAATAGATAGTACTATAGTAACTTGAGAAAAATAGAAAAGAAATTACTAGGAAAGTTCTAGAAATATTAAAAAAATTGTCCTCAGTCTACAAACTCGTTTTCAGGAAATAAAATACAAAGCAAAAAAAGCTTTATTTTCAAAGATGTTCAGTGACAAGTTATTTAATAGTAAAATTTGTAAATAAATTACAGCAAAAAGGAAAATTGGTCAATCATTGTACATTATCTCAATGAGATATTAAAACGATAATTATGAAGATAATATGATACATTGAAATGAGTAATAAAACTTAAAAGGAAAAAATGAACATATAATTATAGATGGTATATAATTGTGATTATGTTAAATATATGTAGTTAAATGAAGAGAGAAATAGTATAAAATATTTTATAGCAATGGTTTTATCATGCTAGGATTATAGCTGTTTTTAATTTTTAAAGTAACATTAATGTTACAATATTTAAAATAAAAACAATGGAACACAATACTTGGAGTTTTTTTTTAATCTTTAGATTTAAGTTAAAGAGTTAAAAAAGAGAAAATGCTGTTCACATTAAAGAAGATCGTAAGATATAATTTATATTCTAACCTCTAAATATTATCTAGCACCGGTAGCATCACTTGAGCAGGTCTATTTTTTCCCTAACTTTTCATAGGAAAATACAAACTTATTGTCTTATTATCATGCAGGTCAGAAGTCTAATTCTGTACTCACTGGCAGGGCTTCATTCTTCTCTAAAGGGTCTAGGTGAGGGTTAATTTCCTTGAATTTTTCAGCTCCTAGATTCCACCTACATTCCTTAGCTTGTGGCCCCGAATCTTCATCTTCAAAGTCATCTCTCTGACAGTTCAACCAATTTTTGCATCTCTTTCTGATCACAGTCAGAAAAAGCTCTCTCCTTTTTTTTTTTTTTTTTGAGAAAGCTTCTCACTATGTAGACAAGGCTGGCTATAACTCTCGGCTGTCCTCCTGCCTTATCCTTTAGAGGGCTGGAAATATAGGTGTGAACTATGACACCCAGAAAATTCTACACTTTTAAGGACCCATATGATAATTAGATCTTGCCCACTGAGAATGATCCAGAATGACCTTCCATCTGGAGTGCTTATTCTTAGCCATATCTTCAAAATTCATTTTGCCAAGTAAGGTAGGTAATATGTGTATAGAGTTTGGGATAATAAATGGCATTTTTTGGGAGGAGGAATTATTCACTGGTTCAAACATATCTTAAGAAGTTATTATTTTCTGAAATAATTTTAGCTCTATATTTGTTTATTATTGATTATTTGTATGGAAAAATATTTTCTATACTCTGGCAAACTGATAGTTATAAAGAAATTGTTGTCACTCTGTAATAGCAATTAATGTCTCCATACCATTTTTTCTCATTTCATGATTATTTTATCTTACCCATGAGTAATAACCTATTATTTCATGAATTTTGGAGATACATCAAAAGTGTAAAAATGCAAAACTAGCTTGAATGGACTCATTAGCTAGATAAATAATTAATGTATTTAAATAAAAAATTGTATAATGGATTTTAACCTATTAAATACATTTGAAATCATTTTGTCCACTATATATATATATATATATATATATATATATATATATATATGGAGAGAGAGATCTCATCAATTAATACAATAAGTAATTATGAAATTTAAACAAAACACCCTATTGTATTTATCAGAAGAACATTTCATTGATCAAGAAAACACTAATGTATGATTAATTTGATGGGAAGTAGTGTTTGCATAGTGTAAAAGTGCCTTCCTATATTGTACTTCCTGGTTTAAGTGTGGAAAAAGTAACTCACCATGGTGACAACTAACAAACAACACTTTAATCAAATGTCCAAAATTAACATCATCAAAATGGAACAAATCAAATCATTTACCACCTGATAAGATGCAATCACACAGTGTTAGCTCTGTGATATTCCTGCCAAAGCCATTTAATCAGAGAAAACATCAGATAAGCCCAAATTGAAAGACATTTTCTAAATGGCTTAAAATCTGAAAAATGTCAAGGGCATGAGAGGAAAAGCAAGGCAGAGAAAGGCGGTTAAAGGAGATGAAAGGTACAGAGCATCTGAATGCAGTGTGTGCTCCTAAGTTTAGAATTGACTTTGTGGACATTTGAACTATTTGAGGGCACAAGGTCCTGTACTTGGAAAAGTCCTCTGTTAAAAGTCCTATGTTTTAAGTAATAGGACTTGGAAAAGTCCTATGTTTTTTGTTTTACTTTTTCATTCTTATTAATTTTTGAACAAGTTCATCTTTATTTTGTACTCTGTCCTGGACACTGTGCCTGGTTCTGTTCAGATTGAATTTATTTCTACAAAACAAACAATATTGCAAAGAATGACAAAATTTAGATGGGATGTGCAATTTAAATATTAATAATACAGTATAAATTCTTGAGTTTGATAGTTATATTGACAATTCTGCAAAATAAACTTTTTAAAGTATGCACACTAAAGCGATTGGATAGTAAGTAAAATATAAATAAATTTCAAATGATTTAGAGAAAACATTTTTGTACTATAACTATAACATTTTATGTTTAAAATCATGTCAAAAATGAATATTTAAACCTCTGTAGAATTAAGAATTGATGGGCTAAGACATGTGTGGATGGATTTCTAGGTCATTATGCAGAATAAAAAAAAAAAGACTCCAAAAACTACATACTCTACATAACATGAAACATTTTTAAATTCATACAATCAGATTGTTGGTGGCAGAGCACTAGAGTTAAGGGACAGTGTGATTATTAAGGGGTAATGATATAGGGGAATGAGTATAAGTTCATGTTCTCTAACATTGAAGAATGAATTTTAGGAACAATGGAGATTAAGAGCAAAATGAATTTATTAAGAGAAAGAAATCAGTCTGAGAGACAGAAGGTGTCATGATTGTCTTTTCTAGGGGCTTTTATAGAGTAAAACCACAAAGTAACACAGGACTAAGGTGGGCAAAACCCGGAAACTCACAAGGTGGGCATGAGGTGGGACAGAACTATGGTTAACCAATAAGATCAATTGTTCGGTTAAAATTGGTTAAACTGGGGACAAATGGAGAAATGAGTCATGAGTCACGTAGCAAGTGGGCATAAATGTAGAGCAGGGGCTCTTCCTGTAGGGGGTTGGAAAGGTGACTCCTGGCTTCATCAGGGTGACAGAGATCTATTTAGAGTATCAGTTCCTGATGCTTATGCTTAGGAAGTATGCAGATGCACTTGATTTATCTTTTGATTGAGGTCTGGCCCACAGTGGGAGGTATCTGTCCAGTTAAAGAGTATGTGGCCTTCTGCGCTGCTTCCTTCGAGGGCCTAGCCCTGTCTGACTGCCTATTTCTATGTAACTCAACAACAACATAGGGAGAAATCTGGATGACCCAGAATTTTCACAAAGGGAGGATTTAGGGCAAAAAGATCATTGGAAAATTTGTGGGAAGCAGAGTGAGAGTGAAGAGATGGAGTTGCATTGACTCAGGCTGTTTCATCAGTCAGTGACCACTTCTTGGTGTTAGTGTGACCATTACTGGAAGAGAGATTAAAAAAGAAGGGAGACTAAGGAGTCATTTCACAGGGTCTGCATTTACTGAAGGATTTTCAAGGTGCTAAATGCAGTTAAGAACCACCCGTTGTTCTTATAGGAAAAGTATTTCATTTATATTATTTAATACTTAACTTTTACCTCAATTATGAGAATTTTTGCTTATTTATTTTTATAAAAAGATCTGAAGAACTCTTCCTTGTCTTGTGAAGTCATATCATGGGAAGAGATGCCTTGTACAGCAATTACCTACGTAACTGCTGAGTTTACAAATCAGTAATTAATATAAATGAAATATCTATAAAAACACAAATCAAGCGAGTAATTTGTTGTTATGGTAACTGTCAGGCAAAACTATAGGATCTGTTCAAAAAATTTTTTGTTTGTCTTTGGAAGGGAAAATGGACAATTTAAAAATGGGTATGTTGGCTATAGTGCAAGATACTCATAGTAGTTGTAGAGAAGCTAGGTGGGTTTTTTTTGGGGGGGGGATTTTTTGTTTTTTGTTGATTTGTTTTTTGAGGCTGCAGTGGAGGTACAATTAAATCTCAACCAGGATACTCTATTTAAAGCATTGGTAGAAATGCAAACTAATTTCTCAGATTATATAGTTGGAAATCAAACCAGACTTCTTCCTTCAATAGGTTCCTCCTTCTGCAATGCATTGTCTGCTAGATAAATAAAAGACAGCCTAAACTTCTCTCAGTTTGATCCATCAAGGCTTTTGACCACACTAAATACTGAGGGTAGAGAGGAAGACATTCATTAGGTGGTTTTTAGATAACCATTGGGTTTAGAATGTAACAGTATCTGCCTTAGTTCAGTCCGCTGTAATTATTTCAATGGTTTTCCTCGGTCTGCAGTCCTCACGCTTCACTTTAGCATAATTTGCCTGAGTACAATGGTACCTAGGTTTAGGAATTTAATTTGTTTTACAACAGGGGGAAGATGGCTGCATTTGTGTTCCTGTGGGGAACTGGTCTCTGTCCTGTTTATCACCAATGCAGAGTTAAGGAATGAAGCAAAATTTTCCAACACTTTTGTTTGCCAACTGAATTGTTTGCAGACAGAAGTGTTCATGAACCGAGGCGTTACTTTGCTTTTTAGATCACAGACTGATGAGTTCTATCTAGATTTGGATTGAGAAGGTTCAAGTTGGGGTCTGAGAATCTGTATTTCTAACCAGTTCTTTCATGCTGTTGATACTGCTGCTCTGAAAGACACAGCTGAGAGAGTCCCAACACATTTTGACTTTGTAAAATAAATACAAAGTATAGTAGCAGTGCCTAACTGCTTTTGTAACAATGTGTATGCATCAAAATAAAACAGGAATGTATGTTCTTTCTGCCTTTTATTAATTGCCAGAGAAGACCTTCATGTTTAAACTTTAACTCATTTAATGTCTCCCTTTTCATTTGATAGAAACTTCTACTAATGTTGGCAAAAGGCATGGGAAGAAAAAACAAATTTACTATATTTGGAAAAATGAACTTTTTAAATGACAACAGATTTCAGTATTGAGTGGTAGGAAACTTATCTGCAATCCGTTATACAATCTAAATTTCATATTGATATTGCTACTACAAAATACACTAGTGCAAAAAGCAAGCTATGAAAAATATCTAGTTTACTGTTACTTCCTAGAAATATAGAACGAGCAGCTTCTTTTTCTTTAAAAGAATAGTAAAGGGCTTTGTTTCATAGTTACTTTTTCTCTGGGACTTTTAAAAATAAATATTAATTTTCTATAAAAATTTTAAAAGATAATTTTGAGCATTTGAAAAACCCTGAAGGCTTGAAAAAACTTGCATTTTCTAACCACAGATAATAACTATCAACACTTTAGAGATTTTCTTCCAATCTTTGTTTATAATTGCTATATGGTTAGGATGATGATTTATTAAATAAAAGGTAAATTCCACATTTTACATATCATTGTTAAAATATTTACTTGCAATGCAGCAATTTTTAGAATGTCATCTTTAGTAAATACAGAAATAGTCATCATAGGCATTAGAATATAAAATATATTATCTTCCTGCGTCCAACAAGATAATTTTAAAATGATTAAGTCTTTAAAATAAATGATATTAATATCCTAGCAGAAACTAGGACTTCTGAGCAGTCTAGCCATGCTGACCTCTACAGTTGTATCACTGACACAGTCAACTCCTCTTTTGTTCCACCAATAATAATGAACAATGAATGCACTTCATACTTGCTGATGCTTGCGTCTAATGTCACAGTGCTGCAGTACACTCAATCTGTTACAAAGTGCTTAAAAATGTGAGCTTCATTCCAAGTCCAAATTTCACTTTTTCCTTGGTACGATGTTTAGATAGATCATTTCTTGTAGTTTGTTAATTAATTCCATGAAATATGTCTTGCTTTTCGGACATTTCAGATCATTTTTCTACATATTTCTAGAAATGATATCACGTGGTTAAGATGTGACATATGCTGACAAATTAAAGCAGCAATTTTGCATCTTGTTCCAGCCTTGACTCTTTTCTCATCTTAAACATTTTTCTTGGGGTTATTATTATCCCCAAACATTTCCACTGTTGTCATATATAAGTTGTCTTCACAGATAAATTTTATACAAACTTCTTCATCACAATTGTTCTTACTTCTGACTTTATTCTGGAAAAGATCAAAAGACAATAATGATTTTTTTAAAAATTTCTTGAAATTTCTTTCTTTAGGAGAAATTTTAAAAACTCCATAATAAGTATTTAAATAATAATATCTGTATATAAATAAATGGCTGCCATCTACAACACAACAATAACCCAGGATTGACTACAGCTGTCTTAACAGTCTTCTACCATAGGGATATATTTCTTCCTTATTAGATATTACTTAGAGAATGCATATAATTTTTCACTATGGTCCTGAAAAAGCTCAGACCTTCAGAATAAAGGCTTTTGGAAGTGATCAGATCATGAGGGCTCTAATTTAATCTGTGGATTATTCCAAGGATGAAATCATAGTTTGATGGCATTATTGGGAAGAAATGAAAACTTAAGAGAGTTGTGCCAACCTAAAGCGAGTGTTTTGTGGGGCACAATCTTGGGGACTGTCTGACGTTCCCATCCTTTTCTCTCTAGCTCTGTCTTTCTCTCTGTTTCCTCGTTGCTGTGAAGCAGACATCTTTCCTCTGACGTGTTTTACCATGAGGTTTTGGCCTGGGTACAAGCCTAGTAGAAAAAACCCAGAAGAACATGAACTGAAATCTGAAATTATGAGCAAAAAGGAACCCTTTTTCCTGTTAACTGTTTTTATGCCAAGTATTTTGTCAAAGAAACATAAACTGACTCAGTGCTATAATCTCTATTTTACTGTCCCTAGTTTATTGTAGAAGATAAAATTTTATTCACATCCATGTGATTCTAGTACATTTTTACTAAGGTCCTCTGGAGAGAGAAATTCAAGAAAACAAGGACATGTAGCAAATGTGAGAATGAGCATTTAAATCTTTCTGATCCTTGATGTTAACTGAAATGAAACTCCCAGAAATTCAGCTGTGCAGTTGAGAGTCGAGAAATACAGCTTAAAGTCAAAACGTTTTAGTTACCATTCTGTTTCTCTGAGATAATTATGAGTCTTCCCCAAACTAGTGCCAGGAAAGTACCTGAAAGTACTCTCTTTTGGTACTGTTAAGCCTAATTATTTATTTTTAATTTTTAGGGAAAGATGTCTTATTAAATATTCACATACTTTCATTATTCATATTCATTGCTAGCACACAGTTTGGGATACACAGAATATTCTATTGATATCTATTGATGTGTTCTGTTCCCTCTGTAGTGTAAGTCTCATGAAAGCAATAATTTATTTGACCTTTTGTTATATACTCAGTAAAAAAATCATTCCACACGTGGTTGTTCAACAAACTTGTAGAACGTGTGCACGGATGAATGTATTATACATGTAATGACCTGTGCTTGTAGAATGGATTGGGCTGTAACTAGCAAGGAACATGGGGACAGGTCAGCAAACACTTCAAGGCAAAAACAGGGCAGCAGAATTGCTGAATCTCAGTGGGGCAAAGCAGAGGCAATTCAATTAATGACACACAGAGGAACATTTTGATTCACTAAAGAGAAAAGATTATAATGAACACTGCAACCACATTTTAGATTGTTTATGGTTTTGGAAACATTTATGTTTTAACTGATGGTGTAATAAACCATACAGTTTATTTCAGAGGGTAAGTTCAAGCATTCTCAGTTATTCCTCATTTACATTTGTAGAATGTTAAATTATGAACCTTGAGGAATGGTTTGAAAAGATAAATTGTTCAGGCTGATCCAGATTAAAATCAAGATTTTGAGGTTTGGCTGAATAATTTTCCCTGTAAAATAGATTCTTGTTAAAAAAAAATACAGCCTAAACAAAATTTATTCTAACTAAATCACATTTTATAAGGATAGAGAGTCTACCCAAAATAGCAAATAAAGTTATATTTACCTTTATCAAACTTATTTCTTCTTTTCTGAAATACAGTTTATTTTTGCCATCAATACTATGATTTGCCCAAATAATTAAACGATTTAGTACATGCAAGATTTAGTTGAATACTGACTTACATTTTTTTCTTTTGCTTAAAACTTGTATACTAAAACCATGATCTTAGAATCTACTTCAAGTTCTGCCAATAACAATGTGACTTCTGTTAAATTTCTTGAAATTCCTGGATTGACACAAATAAAATTCTTAGAAAATTAAGACCCCTATAATTCTAAAAGCCTTGTTTTATAAAAACAAAATATTTTATAGTAAATTGTGACTAAACCCTAACTCCCAAATTTGTGTTTGTTTTTAATACAGAAGCTGAAAAATCTTAACAGATCTTTTCAAATTTATGTCCAGTGGTTTGTGAGATGTCTTTTTGGCATTGTGATCTTATGCAATTATACCCACATATTCTCAGCCCATGTCAGACCTCCTAGAGCAGATGGTAAATACCGGAAGTTCAATACTTCATGGTATGGGAGGATTGAGATCACTGCATGAAAGATGGAAACTACAGGGATGATTCTTGCTTTTGCATTCTAGGGTTATCAGGAACAAATCTACACTATCTGCTGGTTTTATGACCAGATATTGTATAACTCAAATATCTCTACAATCAGTAACTCTAAAAGGTTAGGGAAAAGCTGATAAGGAGCTATGCCACAAGATTATCTTTATAAAGAGAAGAGGAAACAACAAATGGGCCAATAAACAAAAATTTAAGTCATGTGAAGAAAACTAATTCCAGGAGGGCAGCAATAAAATCAGTAACTGGAACAATAGTTGCATATGCTTTTAGGACAAATATCTAAGCAAGGGAAACCATAAAATAAGAAAGGTGTGGGCATTAAATAGAATAGCCATGCAAAAAGTATGAGACATTTTTACAATAAAGAAAGATTATATTTACTGAAATAAAAGGTAACAATAGATGGAGAATTTTTTTTTTAACAGAGTAGAGATGACCAGCAAATTAATGAATGGAGAGAGTAGGTGGAGGGACTCATGAAAAATGCAGAGAAAAAACTAAAAGATTAAAATAAGATGAAAGAATAATTAAGAAATGTTCAATATAGATGACAATTCTTTACCATTCATCTCATGAAGGAATTTGCTACTTCTGAGGCCTAGCCAGCTTACTGCTTGGTTTCTAAGTAAATTTCTATTTGGACACAACTATGCTTATTCATTTTATATAGCTTATTACTACTTTTTTGGTACAATTGAGTGCAATTCAATGAATAGTTTTGTGAGAGTCAATATATATTTCAATGTCTGAAAAAATTATTAATTGGTCCTTTTTAGAAAGTTATCTGACTGCTCATATTGTAGATATTAGAAGGGATTGTAAAAGATGACACCAGAAAGAATGGTAAACAGATATTTGAGTCAAAAGAATGAATGGTAAACAGACAATATTTGAGCCAAAGGATAGCTTGGAGTGAAATATTTCAGGTTCTAAAAGAAAACAATCTCCTACCAATTTTATGTACCCTGCAAATTACCATTCAAAGTCAGTGGAGGGATAATACAGCTTCATAACAAATAACAACTGAAGAAATTCATGACCACAAAATTTGCTCTCCAAAATCTCTGAAGGATATTTTAGAAAAAAATTAGAAAGACCACAATTAGAAGAACATCAATAGAAAGAAGCCATCAGGCAGGGCTAGCAGTTAAACAATGGGTACAGACATAGGAAAATCATATTTTAAGGATAAGGTAACAAATATCAGTTATAACCATGAATGTAAATGGTCTCAATTCACTAATCAAGAGAAACACACTCATAGAACGGATCAAGTAGTGAGATGCAACAATATGTTGCATTCAAAAAACACATTTAACTCAAAAAGAATTTCATAGATTAAAAGTCAAAGATAGAAAAAAAATATTCAATAACAACTTAGAAAAAAGCAGGAATTGCTATTCAATTTTCTGGCAATGTGAACTTCAAGCCAAGACTGATCAGAAGAGACAAAGAGGGTCACCACGTAATTGTTAAGGGAAAACTCCAAGAAGAGATAACAATCATAAATACATATACACCAAATACTGGTCCACCCAACTATATAAAACAAATATTAATGGACATGAAAAATCAAATTATGGTTAACACAGTTGTAATGGGGCACCTTAATACTCTATGGTCACAAACAGATTAACTGGACAAAAAATCAACAAAGAAATATCACAACTAAACCAAACCTGTGAACAAATGGACTTAGCAGATATCAACGTAGGGTTCTGCCCTACATGACAGAATACACATTCTTCTTAGGAACATATAGTATATTATCCATAACAGACCACATATTAGCCCAAAGAACATAAGTAAATGCAAAGGAATTCTAATTATCTCGTACATATTATCTGATCATAGTGCAAGAAAATGGAAATCTATGACCAAAGAAACCATAAAAACTACCTAAACACCTGGAAATTAAATAGCACACTAATGAACAACCGATAGGTCACAGATGGAATTTTAAAAAATTAAATAGTATCAATTAAAAGATAATAATATCAATAGTATCAATTAAATGATAGTATCAATTAATGGAAATACAGCTAATACAATTAGTGATAATAATATCAATTAATGATAATGCAATTAAGTGATAATACTGATACAGAGGAATTTATGGCACATAATGAAAGGGATCCTAAGAGGGAAATTTATAGCAGTAAACTCTCACATCAGGAAAATAGAGTAAGCTTAAATAAACAACCTAATGTTGAATGTCAAACTTCTAGATAAAGAACAATTCAAAGCCAAAGTTTATAAGAAGAAGGAAATTAAAAATAAGGGCATAAATAATACAATAGAGACTAAGAAACAATACAAAGAATTAATGAATTGGAGAGTTAGTTCTCTGAAAAATTAGAAAAAATTTGCAAACCTCTAGCCAAGTTTATCAAAAAGAGGAAAGAAAAGACTCAAATTGTACAGTTAGGAATAAAAAGGGTAAAATCATAATGGATCCTATGGAAATCCAGAAGATCAGCAGTTCTTACTTTGAGAACCTTCCATCTAATAAAGATGGAAAGCACAGAAAAAATGGACAAATCTCTAGATTCATATGAACTGCTAAAGCTGAACCAGGAAGATATAAAAATTATAAATAACTCAGTATCAGTCAATGAAACTGAAAATATAATGAAAGACTTACCAACAAAGAAAAGTCCAGGTCTTGATGGGCTCATTACCAAATTCTAAATTGAACTACTGATGAACCTGTTCAATGAAATTGAAACAGAAGCAATACTCTGAAAGTCATTCCTGGAAGCAGGTATTACCCTGATACCAAAACCAGAGAACAACCTAACCAAGAAAGAGATTTATATGCCAATCTTCCTAATGAACACGGGCACAAAAATCCTCAGTTAGATACTGTCAAACAAAATAGAGTAAATCATCAAGAAGATTATTCACCATGATCAAGAAGGATTAGTTCCAGGGAAGCATGAATTATTCAATATACTCAAATCAATAAATGTAATGTACTGTATCAACCAACAGATCCAAAGACAAAATTATAAATCACCTCAATAGAGGTAGAAAAAGCATATGATAAAGTCCAAAACCCATTCATGATAAAAATTCTACAGAAACAGGGATAGAAGGTATTTATTTCAATCTGATAAAGACAATAGATCACAAATCAAGAGCCAATATCATACTAAACGGGCAAAAATTGACAACTTTCTCTTTAAAATCAGAAACAAAACATGGTTGTCCACAATCACCTCTCCTATTCAATATAATTCTGGAAACATTAGCCAAAGTAATTAGACAAGAAAAAGAAATAAAAGGAATAAGAACAGGAAATGAAGAAGTTAAATTATCACTATGCAGATAAACTGGTACTCTAAATAAAAGAACCCAAAAGCTCCACCAAAAGACATGCAGAATTAATAACTGGATTCAGTAGTGTAGCTGGATACAAAGTCAACACTCAAAAAACAAAAACATTTCTGTAAACTAACAGCAAATACATTTAGAGAAACTAGGGAAAACACCCTTTTCATAATATTATCTATAAAATGAAATACTTATGAATCAATTTAACAATGGAAGGAAATTTAAATTTATATTTAAAATATAATATATTTTAAATATATTTAAAATTATAATACTTTGAAAAAGGATATCAAGGAGGATATCAGAAAATGGAAAGATATCACTGGTTTATGGGTATGAAGAACCAACACAGTAAAAATGGCTATATTTCCTAAATAGTTACACAGATTTAATGCAATCCCAATCAAATACCAATAGCATACCTCACAAAACTAGAGAAAAAACTCCTAACATTCATTTGGAATAGAAGACACCTAGAATAGCAAAAAACTCCAAGGACCTGAGATTATACTATTTAACTATTGTGATACAAACACACACACACAAAAAACAGACCATAACATCAATGGAATAGATTAGAAGAGGCAGAAACAAATTCAAACACACTCAATCACTTTATCTTTGACAAAAGGGTCAAGCACGTGCATTGGAAGAAATATAGTCTCTTTAATAAATGGTGCTGGGAAAACTGTCTTTTTATATGCCAGAGACTAAAAGTACACCCATGCATTTCACCATGCAATAAACTAAAATTGAAGTGGACCAAAGTTCTTAATATTGAAACAGAAATACTAAATCTGCAGGAACAAAGAATAGAGAGAACTCTTGAAGAAATAGGTGTATGCAAAGGTTTTATGAGAAAAACTTGCCTGGGCACAAGGGAAATATAAAAAATCAATAACTGTGACCTCATATAAAAAAAGAAAAAAAAACTTTTGCACAGCAAAAGAAATCACTAATAGAGTGAAAAAAGAACTTATAAAGTGAGAGAAAATTTTACTCAGTTGTACCTCAGATAAATGGCTAACATCTGTAACATAAAGAACTGGAAAAAAAGACTCTCCAAGTTTAAAGATCAAATTCAAAAAAGAACATCAGAGATGAATTCCACTCTTCAGAGGAAGAAATACAAATGGCAAATAAATATATGAAAAAAAATTCAAAATCATTGGTCATTTGAAAAATGCAAATAAAACAACTCTGGGATTCTATTTTAACCTGAAAGAATTTCTATTATCAAGATATCAACCAATAACAAATTCTGAATGAGCTGTAGGGATAAAGAAACCATTCTCCACTGTTGGTAGTATATACTGGTGAAACCATTGTGGAAATCAGTTTGGAGATTCCTCAAAAAATTGAAGAAGTTCCACTTGATGTAGCTCTGCCCCTTTTGATTATCTTCCCAGAAGAATTAAAGCATCATATCACAGTGACATATGTGAACACATGTTTACAGCAGCACAGTTTGTAACAACTAAATCTTGGAAATAACCAAAATACCAATCAATTGAGGGATGGACAAAAAAGATGTGGGCTTTTTTTATACAATAAATACTATTCAGACATAAAGAAGGATAAACTTGATACATTTCTGGGTAAATCAAAGCATCTTTAGACCATATTCTTAAGTGAAATAATTCAAACCTACATGTGTAAATATCACATTGTTTCTCTGGTATGAGACACCAAATGTGTAACTAAGGATGCAAGAGTATAAAAGGCATTGTGAAATAGGAAGAAACTGTTCAAAAGAAAAAAGAATTGGGTGGGGGAAGAAAGAAAGGGAAAAGAAAAAGAGTCCATACTCAAATCAAATAAATTGGATATACTTATAAAAATGAGTTGATATTCTGCTATGATTTGGTTCTTAAATATTCCTGCAATTCCCATATGCTAATGGCTGAATGGTTAGATTATGGTGCTACTTAGAGGTGCCTTAGAATAACAGAGCTACAAAGCCATGTATTGAAATCTTTGAAACAGTGAATTAAAATAAGTTCTCTTTTTAAAGTTATTATCTCAGGTACTGTCTCAGATGACTAGAACGTATTCACTACAAACAAATGATACAAAGTCTGCATAAAAAGAACGAAATTAAAATGAAATAATTATAGCAAGACTGTGGTAGTCCAAATAATGAAATCACAGATTCCGAGGATATCTGTGAAATTGTTAAGAGAAGATCAAAATTCTACCAACTGTAGACAGTTATTTCAAAATTTTAGTCCATTAAATACCTTTGCATAAGGACAGCACTAAAGTACAAATCTACTGATAGACTTCAAAGCAGCAGAAAGATAGTAGAGAAAATAGAATGGTTTATTCAAAAGGATGAAGAAGTGAGAAAAATATAAAGAAACAATTTTAAAATATAAACAAATAAGTTTATACAATGGGCCATTATAAGTATGCAAAAACTAATTCTGCCTTATAAAAATTAGAAATTGTCAAATGATATTAATGGTTATCATGTTGTAATGAGCAAGTATAGTCCTAACAAGTGTCCTAAACAATGCCCACCCGGTACATAGTAGGTATTCAGTAAACACAGGCATTAGCGTTTTTTTTTTCTTGTTGCTGATATTACAATTTATAATGGCATAGTAACAAGGAAATAAAGATGAGAACCAATAATAAATAGTGGAGTCATTTGCAAAAAATTTCAGCTGAATATTACTCAGGGTTTCAGAAAATCAGTTTATATATATATATATATATATATATATATATATATACATATATACATACATGCATATATGTTTTCAATGGCCAATTGAAATATGTTTGTGGTGACTGTGACCACCACAAGCATCAGCTGTCATCATCGCTGACACTGTTAGCAGAGGTGCCAAGGACTGAAGCAGACCGGAAGCTTTAAGTGAGATGCTTTTTAAGAGTACTGTTCACTGAAGGGTTATGGCGAGGTCAAAGGTAAATAAAGCAAGTACTTGACTTTTACAAGCAGTAAACACTGAGCCAATACCTAACGGCCTCAGCGCGGTACTACTAGAATCCAGGGGCAAGCTGTAAGCTTGAATACACAGGGACCCTGCTGGTGTAGTTAAAGGACACTCACCTATCTAAAAGCAGTCCTCGGGTACCAAAGACTTACCATAGCTTGAAGACCATTCTAATACATGTCTTTAAGGCAGAAAGATCTTTTATAAATGTTATGGAATCTGAGGATTCTGTAAGACAGTCAAAGCTTCAAGCACAAAAGAATGTTTTTATCGTTAAGCTATATCATCATCTTAGAAAAAGATATGTAAAAATTCTTCTATAAGACCAGATAGAAAGATAAGTATGGAATATTGCAGTTTAATATGTGAAATTTATGTATAAGCTGGGCTCAGAGATATAAGGAATAAGTGATTTATTTATCATTGTTTTATAAATCTCATTCAGAAAGAACACACAAGGTTTGTTTGGCGGTGTTAACAATGATATGTGTGTCTATGCATGTGTTTGTGAGTGTTCATGTGTGCGTATGTCCAATTCCTCCTCTTCTTCAGGTAGACCCTATCTAGATTAGAAAACATTCAGTACTACATTGTGTTATTCTTTTTCCTTTTAAAAATCTCCAAATTCTACTAAACTGTCAAGATCATGTTTCTTTACATATAGAACAAGTGTCCAATGCATCAGTCTCTCCTCAAAACAGTCTAATTACTGAAAGCAGAGCTGAGATGGTGTATATTGTGTGGAAAAGGTAAGAAATGTAATAGAGTAGGGAAGGATTAGAATTCTCCAAGCACCCTGGAGTAGGGCATTTGTAGAGACATTGTCCTCAAATTATGTTGAATATCAACCTAATTATAAAGGAATTGAGGACCTAGCTGAGCAGTGTGAAAGCCTTTGGCAACCAGCAGCCTTGTGTCATCCTGAGGCTTTAAAAGGAGACTAAAGTTTTAAGAAGTGCAGGAATCTGTGGAAAAAAATGAGCTTTAGTATTTTGTCTTTGAACACTTACAGTAAGGACAAGGACTCAGATGGGAGCTATATGCGTTTTTCCTACTTAACTAGTCTGCAGCCTACGTGATACCTACTCCCTTAATTGGGCACCTCATTCCACATAAAAAGGATAGCACAACAGGGTTGCTTCATGTTTGTATATTCTGCTCGATCCCCTTTTGGTAATAAAAGGCGTTTTGAGATTAAAGTTGATTTTTATCTTTTTCTTAACCTTGGCTCTCCAGTACGTTGGGTGTCCGCATTGCTACTGATCTCATCAGAGCTGTTGTATCCCACTGACCATACAACTCTTCACAATAGATTGAGATTTAGTACTCTTGCCACAGTCTTATATCTACTGGCAGCCAAGGGTCAAACACATTCAAACAAATTCAGCTAAACAGAGAAGAGTATACATACACATAAGTATGAAAATGCAAAGGAAGTTTATTCATTCAAATTAAAAAGTATAGCTGACAAATATCTTAAATGCTATGAAAGTAAAGTATGGCAAAAATCTTTCTCACCACATAATAAGAACAACATTCTCAGTCTGCTTTTAGGTAAGAAAAGGAAGTAAATGAACTCATTTTGATGCGTGTTTGTTCTGATGTGGAGTATCTTGACGTATTTGACAATCCTGGTTATCTTTGGCTATTGGATAATGTTTTTATCTTAATTCCTTATGTCATTCAACAAGAAAAACATGTCCATAATTTCAGATTGTCCTAGAAAATATTGAGCTTCTTGTATATATAAAATTCAATATGTCTCTGTTGAGTTTTGGAGCTTTCATCACCTTTTAGAACTGACAGTATCTAGCAGACAGCAGCAAAGAGATCAAAACCAATAATCATAAAGAGTGAACTGTGCCCATTTTAAGGTGTCCATATGCTTTAAAAGAGAGGTACTCTTCTTCCTGACAGGTGTGAAATGTTCATACCAGATAGCTATGAACAGCCGCTAAACTTCAACTAATTTTTATAAAAGCTAAAACACAATGACAGAAAACTGAAAACAAGAAAGAATGACAAGACAACATTATTGTACCTCTGTGTGTTTTTGAATTTCATTCATGCAAAGTCAGGGGTTTCCAAGCTTTTAGAAGCAGTATTGTGCAATCCACTTCAGGCATTAATAGCAGATGATAAAGCCATCTTTCACAACAAGCTTCATGAATGTTTTTGAATTAGTGTTTTAAAACTGCCTTAAATGTTGTCAAGTATTACACAGTGATTAGATGTTGTGATTATGTGTTTAACAAGGCTATCTTTATATCTGGTATCGTGAGCCGGGTGCAACAATAAACTGACCCAGGTGGGAAGGAAGTAATGAGATGAAAATAAACAGTTCTAGGGGGAGAGAGGAAATAGAACAGCAAGCTAGTCCATTGGAAGTTTCCACGAAGGACTTGATTGGCTAGAGCAAAAGGCAAAGACTGTCATCACATTTCTGCTTTGTCTTTGAATGGGCTTCAAGAATGCTACCTTTCTATATGTGAATTTATTTACATAGGCACCTGATCAAGAACTCCTCTGGTTCTGGGAGTGTCTCATGGACCTTTAAGTCATCTCATAGCTATATTGATCTGTCATGGTTTTATGATAGTCAACACCTTGACTATGACATTGTTCCAACTTTGATTCATATAAACTGATTTTACAAAAGTTAATTGAGCCGGGCATGGTGGCTCACCACACCTGTAATCCCAGCACTCAGGAGGCTGAGGCAGAAGGATCCTTGTGAGTTTGAGACCAGCCTGGGCTACAAAATGAGCTCAAGGCCAGCCTGAACTGTATAGAGAGACCCTGTCTCAAAAAAGACAAAAAAAAAGTTAATTGATAGGCTTAGGTGAACGTAGAAATTTAGTACACAAATTTGAAAGCAATTTTTTTTTTTTTGCTTTGTGCTCTATTTCTGGTAGTTAATTATTGGACATTAAACCAATTTAACTCCCTTTGTTCTAGGTTTTCTTGCTGTTGTTGTTTGTTTTAAAAGGATTATGGTATGCCATGTTGCTTATTTTTTCATTACTGGAGTTTGAACCCAGGGCTTTGCACTGAGCCAAATCACCAGGCCTTTTTAATTTTTGTTTTTAATGTTCAAGCTGGATTTTGCTAAGTTATAAAGTTGCTCAGGCTTGGCTCAAACTCGTGATGTTCACAGTTTCAGCCTCCTAAAGTGATAGGACTACCGGTGTGTGCTAGCACACCCAGCTCCATAGTTTTACTTTTTCTCAGTTACATTTATCCAAAGTTGATTTGACCTGATAGTGGTAAATAAAAATTCTAGAAATAATTCATAAGTTCAAAATTACCTTGTTCTGAGTAATATGGTAAACTCTCCTGCCATCCTGATTTTTCTCAGGATAAAGTGCATGAGTCATCCACTTTATATATATGTTACTTCCCCATTTACCACTGAGTTGTCATCTTTATTAGTATTTAGATTGTCCATTAAGGTCTTCCAGTGCTTGTGTTTAAGTAACCCTTACTTTGCTTTATAATGGCTACTGTGAGAAGTAGATTTTGTCTTTTCTGTCAAAACACAAGACCAAAGAAACTCCATTTTGGGTCTAAATGATGCTGTAATCTACTCACTATCCAACCCCCTATCATGAGCTCCAAGAAATGGTGACTGTGTACTTTTTTTCCAGAACACAGCTGGTTTCCAAGACAAAAAAAAAAGAACTGTTCATTCCAAACCACCTATCCCTCTCTCTAAGACGCCTCACCCTCATGATTAGAACCAAGGACTTTTGAGTCCACAACACACATCTCCTAACCCACTCAGTAATGTAACCCCCTCAGTACCCTCCCATTGCCACTTTTGTAAATCAACTAGATAGATGAAGCCACATCTAGATACTGTTTTAAGGGACTGGAATAGCAATCATAAGCGGATAGCATTTGTAGCTGGAAACTGTCAGTAGGGGTCAATGATTGGAATGCTTTTTTGGATGTTTTGCCTATATTATTATTTTAATATGTCTATGGTCAACTTTTATGTTGGATGTCCAAGACCAAGTTAAAATGGGATCAGTATTAATTAAAATTAACTTTTTGTCAAACACGAGGTCAGTTAAGGCTTTTAGGGGTTATATGTGGGATCACGTGTAGAGCCTCTTACTCTTTTGTCAGTGTTAGCTGCCAGGATGAATCCTAGTGTTTCTTGACCATGCAGCTTCAAGTGGAAGCATAGAAAACAGTTTTTTATTTTTAAGCACATTGTACTTTTGTTGATTTTTGCTTTGTTTTGTTTTGTTTTGTTTTTTCCCTTGGTGGGGAGTGGGAGAGAGATCTAAAAATCTCCTTGTTTAGGAGATTAGGTGACTCATCAAAGTTATAGGATGCTGTAGAAAAGGTCCTTTCATGTCCTGTATCCTTGTTGACACTGGAGGCAAGGGCCAAAATATTGGCTTACTCTTAGGCCAGTTTATTTTTCCCTTGGTTGCCAAATCTCAGTTATTGAACATTCAGGAGATCAGTTTGCTCAGTATGGCAGTGGGAGCAGTAAGATTAACCTTATGATTTTATCCAGATACCAAGCACCTTGAAATACACAGTATGTGATTTTTATCTGTCATGGTTGTTTTAGAATTAAATCCCTAAATAATACTAACAGGTATCAGTTGGAAAGCTTTACAGAGAATACTTGAGACTAAGGACAACAGAGTACATTATCACAATAATCATGATATCACCACTATATCACAATTGTTAGGTTTGTTATTATGTGTGAAACATTTCAATTTTCATCCTAGCAGAAAATAATTCTTTAGACAGTTATCTTTATGTAGTTACAAGATCTCAAATGACATACAGAAAGTTTAATTTGTTATCTGTTAATCACTTTTATTATCAGAGTGATATTTAAGTAGAACATACTTTACAGATTACTAATGTTTAACCCCTCATGATTGTGGTGACATTGTGTGGACTGTATAAGGTATCAGGAATCAAACTGCCATAACACAATTATATAACAATCACCTAAACATGAACCTGAAAAGCTCATCTATAACAGGGACACACCTCCTTTGTCTTGCCTGCCTGCTACTTCATGCCTGCTCCTTTCTGCAGAAGTATAATGCTTCGGAGAGCTTTCTTGATCTGTAAGTGCTTTATTACCTGAATAATTTGAATCTGGGGACTGATTTCCAACATTTAAAGTTTAAAAGTAGTGATGTTCCATTTAAGATCCACCAAGGACAATCAATAAAGTGCTTTGTTTAAATGAAAAGCTAAAAGTTTTCTACTTAATGAGGAAAAAATCATGTAAGAGAACAAGAAGCAGAGATCATTCTGATGTATCCAGATGGTCAATAGGAATTAGTCTTATGCCACAATGATACATCTTCAACTCACTTCATCTCCTCATATAGGTACTGAATCATCTCATGTCATCAGAAAAAGAAAGATGAGTAAAATACAAGATGTTTTCAAAGGCATATTTGCATAAATTTTATCATAATTGTTTTATTTTATTTTTGTTGTTAATCTCTTTATAAACTTTGCCATAGATATGTATATCTAGGAAAACTCAGAGTACACATAGGGACTCACTACTCTCTGAAGTTTTAAGTATCCACTGGGAGATTCACCGATAGTAACCCCAAAATATGGGTTCTTGTGGAAGATTTTCCATAATTTTAGCTATTTTAGAATTGTGAGGATTAAATGATAATCTGTAAAATTAGCACACAGTAATTTGTTATACCTACTAGTATTATTATCTTCAAGTGATTCTCTAAACTTTATTTCCAAACTGCTAGTGAGGTATATCCTAGAATCTATGAAGGAAGCAAGACAGGCAGTGGAAAACAAAACAAACTTGGAACCAAAGTCATGAGTTTCTAGGTTACAGAGATGATTCTCCTTAACTATGCACTCTACCAAGTTCAAGTGGACTATTTCTTTTGTTTTCTTTCTGCCTTTTTTGAGACAGTTTCTCAATATGCAGTTCAGGCTGAACTTGAGCTCACTTTGTAGCCCAGGATGGTCTCAAACTCACAAAGATCCTCTTGTCTCAGTCTCCCAAGTGTTAGGATCACAAGTGTATTCTACCACATCAGCCTGCTTCATGTAGACTAATTCTTACTTCCCAAAGTTACAGAAAATAGTAACTTTAACCTCTAAAAATAAAGTTAGGTGCTGTTGGCATACAATTCTGTATGCTTATACGAAACTATATTTCAATTTTAAATAATATTAGCGTGTATATATTTATATTAAAACTAAGCATGGGAATATTTTACCAGCAGTCCTGAATTTGACATAAGGAGTTACTCTTTGTTCAAAAATGTGATATAAGATATTATATAAGGAAGTAGAATAGTCATTGTTTACATACAGAATCTAATTTTATAGAAGTTATTTCAGAGTTTTGAAAATATCTCTAGAGGTATACTTATTGCAGGATTTTTAATGCTCAGTGTTAAAATAAATAAATTGAAGCCTCAAACTAAATAGTTTTCCTGAGAAAAGAAGGATGGGTATATATGTGAGAGTTTAGTATCTCATGAAGAAAAATAGGTGGAATAATCATAAGTATTAAGATAATCAAAGTATCCCATGAGGTACTAGTGTGCTGATGCTGACGTTGGAAATTGACTTAACCACACGCAAAGATGCACAACTAAGTGAGCAAGAGGCAGAATTCTGAGTGTAGAAAAGAAAATAGGAGACAGCAAGTGCATAAAGGATTAAACCCCTCATGCTAATCGTTACCAACTCCAATGTTATTAGGAATTCTTAACATCGACAGCCTTCAATAGACTTCAAATAGGATTCACTATTGTGTACTTTGTCAGTGTAGTCTACAGTCGGCATGGTCAAAGTAAATAGAAATGACATGGGCCAAAAAATCTTTTTGACATTAGATTTACAGAGAGAGAATATATGACTAGTACTGGATTCAGTCTTGAATGCTTTTTTCAAAATCTAAAATTCAGGTTACAGAGTGTATCCATCCCTTGTGTATGGAGTTAGAACCACTCATTCTTCCAGTGGCTATTTTTTATGGTAGAGACAGGTATTTCCCATGCTTTCTGGATAAGTTTGTTCAGTAGAAGGCACGGGGAAAATTACAGAAGTCCAGTGAAGCTGGAAGTTCAGGGTCCTTCCATCCATCTTTCCTTCTTTTCCTCTCTTCTTTTCTACCCCCTCCTCCTTTCATCCTCTCAGTGATGAATCCAGCACATCTATATCTCTTCAGTGATTCCAGCTCTCTTTGGAGAGTCTGTCCTTTTTGTTTTTTATCTTTGCATATATTATTCTCCATTTTAAAAATACTTCTTTCTCTTTTTTGAATTTCTAATTTATTTTTTGTTTTTCCTTGAAGGCTCATATCAAATATTACCTATTCTCTGAGGCTTTCTTCAAATCTATCAGATCGAGATCTCTTCCTTGTCTGTTACTTCATTGCCCCACTGGTTTGTGTAGCTCTCATCCTCTTTTCCTTTGGGGGTGACTAGCAGTTTTGCACATAGGTCTTTCTCATCGACTGTGAATTTTTCAAAGTCACAGATTTCATGTAGCTCATTGGGCATCTCTGGTGTTAAAGCAATATCTTATATACAGAAGGTGCTCCATAAATGTTTGTGAAGAAAAACTAAATGAAGAAAGAAATTATACAATATAAATGCACCAGAAAGAGAAAAGCCAAGTTCTGAGTAGAGAAGTGTTCTGTCTAAAAAGAAAATCACAGACAAAAGACAGTTTTCTATTAATTAGGAATTATTCAAACTAACTAGAACTCCCATAATGAATGTTGTAATGCATATGAGCAAAATAAAATTTTAACTTTTAAGTCACTGATTTGAGAGTTAAGATATTGAGGAATTTAAATGAGGTCTTGAATAATTCTCGGCAACAATTCAATAACTTTGTTCCTCCCTTCCTTCTATGTAAACATACAGAGAAAAGCCAGATAACATGTAAAAACAAAAGTTCCACACCCAATCTGTAGCAGCTGGTCCACATCCCCTTTTTTCCCCAAAGCGTGGGGGAAAATCTGTGGTAGCAGAGAATCTCTGGATAGGCTGTGGACCCCACAAACTGCAACACCTAGAGTTACCCATAAGTTTGCTGCTAAGTTTGCCGAAGCTCTTTCCTTCATGTTCAGGTGCTTCAGACTCTGCTAAGACAGCAGATAGGCTTTATTTGAGATGAGATAACAGGAAGTATAGCCCTGCAGCCACTGAAAATAAATACAAAAGGAAGCCAGAAAGCTCAGGTCATTTTTCTGGTTCACAAACAGTGAATTGGAGCTTCAAATGTTTAATACCAAACTCTGTGAATTGTTTCCTGATAAAATCACTTGAAAGGTTTAAACTATATATAGCAAGCTTGTTCTTTCCTTAGCTCCTCTGCATTCAAGCTCTCTAAGCTTGGAGTTCACATCAAATCTCCCTAGGATGGCATATTCACTTCATTTAGGTTTCCAGTTGAATCTCATCTCTTTCTGATCAACACAATCCCAGAGTGCTGGCCCCATCCAACCCAAGCTCAAAGATAAAGAAACTCCAATTTTACCTGAATCTAAATCAGCAAGTACTCTTCTTACCAGAAGTAAACTTTCAGAAGTAAATTAAAAGATTCAATGAGATCATCTGATTTTGTGTTATTTCATAACAGGCTTATAGAATTAACTTGTTTTACTTTACAACTACTCTAAATATTCCAGAAAGGTGATGACAAAGGGTAATAAAAGAATAATATTAACTTTGGATCATTTAAGTTTAACATGAGAAATGTCTCCCTGGTTCAGCTCTGTAATCTTCTGAAAAGTTGCCCCTTCCTGATGTCATTTGAAATGAATTTTGTACTAAAAACTACTGTGGAAATTCGGTGCAAAAATTAAAAAGACTGAAAGCAGAAATGTAAATCTTTAACTGCATCTTTGTGGAGTAGAAAGCTGAAACTTATTTCTTTGTTTTTAATTGCAAGGTGCAGTGTGATTTAAAAAAAAATCACCACATTCCAATTTAGTGGTAAATAGCCTGTGACATGGTTTACAGTTACAGACACAAAGCTCAGCTTGCAATATAAATTCTATGTGTGATTTTATGTACACATACGATATATTTTAGTTGAGATTCCAATATATTGACTTTTTAGCTGAGTAAGAAGAAGCAGTGAACTTTTGCTTTTATGGAGTGGGAGAGAGAGGGAGAGGGAAAAAGAAAGAGAGAGATCCCTAGGTTTGAGGAATCACAATGTTAAGCATACAAAATATGCTTGATGAAATGGGCTTTCTATGTGGAATAAATATTGTTTGATTAAATCTGTTTTTGCTTATAGTATCCTATATATAATATTGTATTTGACAAAATCAAGTTTCATCTACAGCTCACACAGTGGCATAATAAAGATTTTCCCAGCTATTTTTACATGTGAAATTGTATATGCTGTAATGAATAAAAATACAGAGATAATGATAAAATACAAGGATAAAAACTTCAGGGATAATTCTCCAGTGCATTCTAGAAGGTTCAATGACAGATCAGCTTTTCTCAACTATAATAGTTGCTAACAAAGACCAAGAAGTGTATTGTAGCCTTTTTTTCCCCCCCCACTGGGAATCAAACTCAATACCTCATGCTTGCCAGGCCAGCCCGATATGATCTTTCAGGTGAATAGTGACCTCAGAAAATTAATTTGTATTAATTCATTGTAATTTGACATATCCATGAGAATGAAATTAAGGTAGATAATTTTCCCTAAGAAAATATTCATGAAGAAAGTTGTCATTGATGTCCATCTGGGTCTAGAGGTGGAAAAATATAAAACATATGAACACATCTCAGATAGCTAAGAAATATAAAGAAAATGTAAAGAAAAAATGTAAAGAAAAGAACAAACCAATAAAAACAGAAACTGTAACAGACACAGAACAAAGTTGAAAGTTTATGATTTCATCATATTTAATTATCTTCAGTGATATATGGACTTCCTTGGAGTCTTTATTTAAAATTAAGTTTACTGAGACAACTTTCACAGAGTAAAATTGAATTTTAAAATATATCATTTATTTTTAAAAGACATGTAATTGCACATATTTCAGGATTCAGTGTAAGATGCTGATATATGTATATAATCTGTAATGATCAGATCAGGATAACAGGAATATTCCATCACCTTAGACATCTGTCATTTCTTTGTGCTAGTTTCAGTTAAATTCTACCAGCTACTTTAATCTTATGTGTTTATTTGGAACAATATGAACAAGTGCTCTCAGTTGTTTAACCAACAGTAAAATCAAGATAGTGTTTTCTCAACATTCCAAAACATTACTTTGAAGTCCTTCTCTTTTAAAAAGTGTTATAAACATAATTATAGAGTATGTCATTTTCTCTGTTGGGGTTTTGACACTTACATAATGCATTTGAAGGTCATGATGTTAGTGAGCTGTATTTGATTCTCACATTGAGCTGTATTCCATGTACACATATGCCATGATGTGTCCGTTTCATTCACCAGTTTATAGATAATTAGGTTGTTACTATTTTGAGGCAATTATAAAGATACCACATTTACATGAAAGATTTTTTGACACAGGCTTTCATTTCTCTTGAATAAATACCTAGACATTGGATTGTTGTTTCATAAGGTAAACATATGTTTTACTTTGCAAAAAACTATGCAGCTGTTTTCCAAAGTACTCTATAATTTTTTTTGAATTTTTTAAAGTTTTATTTAAAGAGGGGGGACGCAAAACAGAAAAAAGGGTAGAAACAATACAGAATTAAAAAAAAATAAACAGTAAGAAATCAGTATTTGATATATTACATATTGTCTTCTTGGATATAGTTGTTCAAGTTACAAAATTAAAGCATACAAAGTGGACATTCAAACAGTAAGTCTCCAAACAGTTCTGTTCACTGATCCAACAAAAACTTAATAACATGGTTATCAATCCTACACACTTAAGTATATATACAGTTATCTCTTTTAGAGCACTTTCTTTTCCTCCTCTTGCTTTTTTTAAAAAATATATTTATTTAAAGAAAAAATTTTGAAACAGAAAGAGGGTAGAAACAATACAAAATCTCAAAAACAAAACAACAAAAAACAAAACAAAAATAGTAACCAGTAAAAAATCACTAGTTGATAATTACATACTTTCCTCTTAGATGCAGTTGTTCAATTACAAAAGTAAAGTCCACAAAGTGGACATCCAAACAGTGAAATTGCAGTCAGTTTTGCTCATCCATCCAACTAAAACTTTAGCAACATGGTTATTAATTCCACACACTCAAACATACATGCAGTTATATCCTTTAGAATACTTTTCCCTTTTTTTTCTTTACAATAACTATAATCCATTCTTGTAAACTACTTAGAAGTTCTACATATGTATAAGTCTGTACACATATACCTAGCCTTTCTGTATTAGTGGGAGAAACAAATCAAAACAAGTCAGCAATACAAATTCCTAGAGAAATACAAAATGAAAAGAACATGCAAAAACACAACACTAGGTGATCTACAGTAGTCACTATGATGTTTCTCATTATTTTCAATAAAATTGTCTATATTGTCAAATATATAAACAGCATTGCTTTACACTATTAATAAAATCTAAACATTGGAGATATTTTAGGACTTCAAAGGCAGTTAACAATCAAAGCAGAATGTGTATCCTATTGAATCCTGTCATCTTCAGAGTGGTTGCCCCTATTCTCAGACTTGACACTCTCAAGCATACCAGATTCAAATAAAATAAGTCAAGATAAAACAGTGATATTAAGGTAGATAATTTTCCCTAAGAAAATATTCATGAAGAAACAATCTCTCTGTTTTATCTCTGCCATGCTAATTTTCTGTTGTTATTTGTTTACTTTTCTCCTTGATTCCACTGTCTGCCCCTTTCTTTGAGGCCTTTCTGCCATTATTCCTGGAACCCTGGTGATTTTCTTCTCTCTCTCTAGAATGTCCTTCAGTATTCTTTGCAGGGTTGGATTGGTGGTCACAAGCTCCCCCAGTTCCTCTTTGTTGTGGAAATATCTTGTCTCTCCATTAATTCTGAGAGACAGTTTTGCAGGGTACATCATTCTGGGTTGGAGGTTATTTTCTTTCAGGGCTTGGAATATTTCACTCCAAGCTCTTCTTGATTTGATGGTTTGCATTGAGAAGTCTGTGGTGATTTTGATGAGTTTTCCTTTATAAGTAATCTGTTTCTTTTCTCTGACTGCTTTTAATGTTCTGTTCTTGTGATGGATTTCTGGGATCCTGATTATTATATGTCTGGGTGTAGATCTGTTTTGGTTGTAGCTGGCTGGAGTTCTATATGCCTCATTTATCTGAACTTCACTTCTGTTACCTATGTTTGGGAAATTTTCCTTAATTATTTATGTGAATAAACTTTTTATTTCATTTGTATTTGTTGCTGCATCTTCATTCACATATTTTATTCTTAGGTTATATTTCAAATTTAAATTTGACAATGAGGTCACGGATGTATTTCTTTATTTCTAGTGAGGCTGTCCCTGACATTACAGGTTTGCTGCTCTCAACCTCCTCAGCATTTACCTCTGTTGGACTCACTTTCCCTGGTTTCACATTTGGGGATCTTTTGTTCTTTCTCTGTCTTGTCATGTTTTGGGACCCCTTCAGACAGGTGGGTGGTGGAGGTCTCTGGGTCTTTCCTATTGCTTACAGTTGTTCTGCAGCACACTTGCTAGGGAAGTACCGCCCCCCCAGTCCACAGCAGATCTGCGAGTTGCATGCTGAGAGCTGGTTCCTCCCCCTCCACCAGTCAACCAGTTTATGCTTCAACAAGTTTGTGTGTTCCCTGGGGATGCCACTGGCCCAGAAAAGCCTCGACCCTGACTATTGGGTTTCAAACAGGGGCGTGTCCCTGCCCGAGCAGATCCCACCAATCTGCTTTGGACTAGGAGTCATCAGAGGACGCCGCCTCGGGTTTTGATTCAAGCCAGCCCTGCCCAACTCCAAAATGTCACCCAGCCAGTCCTCCTAGTTTGGGGAATCCAGTTCCCATCACTCACCAAAGTTCGTGCAGCTCGACTGGCTGTTTCCACTCCCTGTCTCAGCGCCTCCCCCAGCCAAGGGTCTGGAGCTCACCAATCCTGGCTCTCGGCAGGGCCACCATCTCAGCTCGATCGTGAGTTACCTGAATTTAAGACTTGCCAGTACAGCAATCGGGGCTTGCCCAGCTCCAGCCCTCTGTCCATGCTTCTTTTTCTTCTTTCTTTTTTTTTTTCTTTTTCTTTTTCCTCAGTTTCTTCCTGGGTCGTGAGAATTCCTCTCCTTTTGTCTGGCTTTCTCCATGTTGCTAGATTCCAGCGTCTGAGTTGTTTTTATTTATTTATTTATTTATTTATTTATCCTCAGAGAGGCTCTCTTATCGTGCCACCACTCAGTTGGCCATCTTGCAAATCTCAGCGTACTCTACAATTTTGTATGACTACAAATCATGTGTATGTGTTCCAGCTGCACCATATCCCCAGTGTCACTTATTATGCTTAGATACTATTACTACTAATGTTGTTACTTGAGCTATTCAGTGGGTTAGGGTGTTATTAGGATAATTTTCAAGTTCCCTAATGATATAATGATAAACATTACATGGTTGTTTATTTTTGTGCACCTATTTACAGCATATGTTCATGTCACTTCCCCACATGTGTATTGCGTTGTGTGTTTGTCTTATTACTGAGATGAAGTGGTTTTTATATAGTCTGTATACTAATCCTTCATCAGTTATTTTCTTTGAAAGCATTTCTCCCCCTATGTAGTTTGTACCTTTTTTAATAATGTCTTTGAAACCAGAGACTTATTTTTGCTAAAATCCAATGTATATTTTTTCTTTTGTGTTTCTGGCTTTGTGTATTACATTTCAAAAAAATCTTCCTCTAAACTAAGTGTGACAAAATTTCTCTATACTTTCTTCTTAAAGTTTTACAGAGTCTTAGATTTTTCATTTAGGTCTATAATCTACTTGCATTGTTTTTATATGATGTAGGGTAACTTGTTTTTAACTGAGGCATGAGAAATTAGGCATATTCCTTAGACACAGATTTAATTTTCTCTTTTTGCTCAGTATTTTATTCCTACTTATTTCATCCAAGCCAAAAATGCTTTAGGTAAAAATTCTGAACCATATGACAGTGAACTGAACCTATAATTTTCATTGCATTTGGCACAGTCTATCATATTGGTGACAAGAACTTCAAATCATGGTTCTCTCTTGGAACTGTTTTTTCAGACTTCTTAAGTACCAAATGGATCTAATGTTAAAGAATACAGACTTTGGTTTTTATCTGCATCAGGTAAAGCATATAATCAACTTATTTGCAGGTTATTTTAAGGGTAATATGACTATTACTTATTTTTATAGAATTTCTCATTCACTTTTCTGATTTCAAAAGAGATTCATATCAATTTTAGAATTTTTGAAAGTATTAAATACCTATTATCTAGTGGTATTTTTTATTTAGGTTTTTCAAATCTTTTCCAAGCCATATATACAAATACACACATTTCTCATAGTTGAATATGATTGTTATAAACATGCATTTATAACATGCTCTTAGTATTATTGCATTATATTGTTTTATACTGCTTTTTATAATTCAACAAATTTTGATCATTAGTACTCTTATATCTTAAAAGTTAAAAAAAAAACTTTATGCTAAGAGAAATCAGACTCCAAATGCTTGTCTGGACTCTAGACTGGGGAGATGTGTATGGCTAAGTTTATTCATTCATTTGTTTGTATGTATTCTGTGAATGCTTACAAACATCTGCTGTAACACAGGAATGTTCTGGGTGCTGGAAATTCAGAGAATAAAGCACAGCTGGACACTTTAGAGGGTGCATTATCCAGACTGGGATGAAGTGCAGTGGTAGGGATATGGCAGCAATCATAGAACTAAAGAGGATGTGAGTTTCTGCCCATTTGTCATAAAGTCAGCCCTCCTTTAAGATTGTCCTAGTTCTAATGGAAAGTCACATACATACATGTAGCTTTATTTATCTAGTAAAACTATTGAGAATGGCTTGCTTATTTGCTTTAAATTCTACATTATTTCTACTCTTTTTTCTGTTTTGCTTTTTTTCTAAATAAAAAAGTTAGGTAAAACTTATTACATAGAGGTGAATATAATTAAAATTATCTAGCATTGTAAGAGATAACTGTTCAAAGAGTTCCTTGTCATCAAAACTAATTTAGCTTTCTATAAGTGACATGGTCAGGGAAAGTCCTGAATCAGAGCCTTCTATTAGTTAGGTTTCTCCTAACTATTAAGGCAAGAGGAACTTATTATAAGAAATTAGCTCATGTGATTATGGATAGTGAGGTCAGTGGCCTGCCACTTACAAAACAGAGGCTCACCAAGGCAGGGGTGAACTTGACAACCACAAGAGCCTGAGTGCAAATGGTATAAAATCAGGTCCAGCTCTGAAGGGTCCAGAATCAGACTTGTAGCAGAAGATTCATGTCCTAGTGCAAGTGATCAGTCAGGCTGAGAGTCCTTGAATCTTTCTTTTCTCCATCTTTTTATCTATTCAGGTCCTCCACAGGCTGATGTATTCCCATATTGAAGAGGTGGTTGGATTGACTCATTTTACCAAATCAAATGCTAATTCTTTTCAGAAAATTCTGACACATCCGCACACATCCAGACAAATGGGCATTCCCTGATTCAGTAAAATTGTCACAACAAAATAGCTATCATAAGCCTTGTATCATCAAATCCTCAGTTCCCCTCAATTTTTATTCAGTCCAATGCCCTTTAACTTTTTTTCATACTTTGCACAGTGTTTTAATTACAGTAGAATTCTAGATTCCAAATGGAGTGCATAATCAACATTTACCCTGGCTCTTACCTGACTGTGTGGCATGTCTCTTGGTTTGAAAACAAAATCTTAAAAGAAAAGACCCACCCTATATTTACACTTCCTCAAATTCCATGTGCGTTCTCCCAACTCTGTCAATTCCATCTTCTGTTTCCTGTTGCATCCTCTTCTTGCACAGGAACAATTTAAGCAAATGTGTATGTATAGCTAAGTATGTGAGATATCTTCCCATAGCCACATGAAGTAAAGCTAGTGATTGATTTTGCAATCAGAAAACTCAGGGAGAACAATTTCAGCATAAAAGATATTTTGTACTTTATAGTTGAGAATGGGATCCTTGTTTGTCAAATGGTACATCATGATCTTTTCAGTCTTAGGGTCTCTGAAAGTATAAATTAAACTTGTTTCTTTCAATATTTTGTTCCTCTACATTTTTCACCTGAAAGTTTTAGCAGAATTTAATCCATTTAGTCATTATCCAGATAGCTTCTAGAGTCCATAATTATATTATAACTACAGTCCTATTGTGCTGATCTTTCAAATCTATCTTACTTATTTCAGGATAAAATAAAAGCAAAATATTTAATATATTAGACACATCTTTCTCAGTCTTTGCCTTGTCTCATTTCCTGTCTTATTTACATTCATAATATACCCCTGAAAATGTTCTGCTTCCTTTCACCTCTATCTCTATCCTTCCCAAGTATTCCCTCTACCTTAATGTACTTACATTAGTTTTTACCCTCAAAAGTGTGTTCAATTTCTTGATTGTGATATCTCTAATTTCATTTAACCTACACATGCAAAATAGTTGTTCTTTAGAAGTAGTTAAGTATTCACTTTTCCATGGCTACTTGGGATTGAACCCAGGGCTTTTGCACATTCCTACTCACCCCTTTTGGTTCCTATTTTGATATGTTGTGGCAGTAAGTCACTACATTCCTGAGACTGGGCTGGAGATTTCCATCCTCTTACCTCAGGTTTCCAGAGAGCAGCCTGGTTACTTTGTATATCTTTGTTGCATAATATATTGATTTCCTATTGCTGCTACAACAAATTATCCTCAAAGTCAATAGTCTAAAGTTAAATTTATTGTTATACTTGAGTCAGAAGACTGAAATGGGTTTCAGTGTGTCAAAATCAGTGTGTTGTCAGAGTTGTACTCCTCAGGAAGGTTAAAGGGGATTAGAAATATATTTCTATTTCCTTATGATTGCTGGCTTTTAGAGTCCACCAGCATTCTTGATTTCTGATTCCTTCCTGCACCTTCAAAACTCAGTCTTGTTTTACATTACTCTTAACTGACCTTCTGCTGTGATCACATCTTCTTGTCATAACATGATTATCTCCCACTGATCAAGACCACTGTGATTAATTAGGTGCACTCAGATAAGAAAATTTCTTTTGCAAGAGTTTTAACTTAATCATTCCTGGAACATCTCTTTGTCATATAAAAGGACATATCAAAGATTCTAGAGCTAAAGTTATGTATATATTTTGGAATCATCATTCACCTTACCACATATAGTATTACCTAAATTGTTATCTTTTATAATACCTTTCACTTTCAATCAGCAGTATTCAAAAATTCTAGTACAGTTAAAATCACCAAAATACCTAAGCATGCCTTAATAATTACTCCTGGGTCAAATTTCAGATCTGTCAAATTACATCTCTGAGGTAAAGCCAGCAATCTACATCTTAGCAAATTTTGCACTAAGTACTATGTAAAGTGTTTAATACCTCCACACTAGAAGTCACAGGCTGTTGTAATACATTTTTATCACTGTATTTCTAGTATCTAGAAGAATATCTGATCCATATTAAATAATTGCATGGGTGAATATATTAGACTATTTGTAAAATTATTTACTAAAAGAAGACTGATTCTTTGATCATAAGGTAAAAGAAATGGAACAAGTGAACAAAACTTAGGCACTTTCTAAATTACCTTCCAGCTAAAATTTGCATATATGGGTAATTCATATAAGAAATCTTCATGGTAGTCAATTTGATAAGGGCAATGGCAAAGTAATACTGTGACAAGGACATGGCTATCTCAAGGCACTGCCAACTTTTCAGAGGGAAAAGTAGCGTAGAATCAAAGACTCATCACAGTGATACATTTGCTTTGAAACATTTTGGTAACAAATAATTTTTAAAGTTAGAAATGTGAATGCAAAATTATTTAAAAATTGAGAGGCAATGGGTAAATATAAAGGATTTTCTCTAGGTTCAAAACAAGTCATCCTAATTTCTTCCACCCGAGATGCTCCGTGCTGCATTTACTGAGGTGATCTTCTCAGAACTTCTTTCATGATAGAACATGCTGTTCAGTTGCAAGCAGTCCATTTACTTGACAGCTTTCAAGTTCGGCATTTTCAACATTCACCACAGTCAATGCTATGCTCTTCCTGGGAAGCCACACAGTGACTAAGCTGATGAACCGCGGCTACTTTTATTCAATTTAAAACCCTTCTACTGATCTGCCTTGCAGCTCTCCATGGATTTAGCTATAACTTTTGTCAAAGAAGTATAATAATCAGAAGTTCTCCTATTATTATTCTACCCTCTTTTCTTCCACAAATACCAGATCGTCTTCACAATCTGAAAGGTCTCTCTGCACATTCCAGATGTTTGCCACATTATCCTTCCTTAGTCTCACCCATATTTTAATTTTCATTCCATGGACTGCTGACACTCTCTGTTCCAGACCAATAATGCTGCCTATCTTAAGTATCAAGCAGTTCTCTTAACTGGCACAATTTATTGCCGTTGTTGCAGTTTCAAGGGCTTTGGACTTTTTACTCTCCTCCTCCTGTACTCCTCAAATCTGTGGAATAATTATGGGCTCTGCAGACTTCTTTGTCTTCACATCCAAAGAGTCTTTACTCCAGCCAGAAACTTCAGACCTTCTTGGAGTCCTGAAAATCATTCTACTGTCTCTTTTATTTAAACCATTTTCCATCCATTCTTTCAGGAGATTGGAGCTGGCCATGACCTTGATACATAAATAAATGTAGTTGTTTACCTAAAGTATCCCATCCCACCACTCCAGTGAATCAGTATATATCTTAATATCTGAGTGCTACTCAGTGCAGGACCTGCTTCACCTGTGTCAGTTATATTCGGTTACATAAGGCCCTATGCTTGGAATGGTACGTGATTGGTTTAATGCTCTTTTATGGCCATTCAGACATTCTAACCATTTTTAAATAAAGAAATCTGTATTCATGTTTTAAATTGAGTTCTCAAACAATATAATTTTGTGTCTCTCTCTATATATGTATATATAAATATATGTATGCATATATATGTATATGTATCCTCAAGAACACCTTATTCTTTCTCATGAATACCTTATTTCTTAGAAGCTTTGTTTCATGTTGGTTTCCAGTATGGATGTCTTTTATTTGATATAGGCATATCCTCTGTTGCATCTCTATTTTAGTTTTAGAGGAGGCATATGTACAAATTTTATTCTCTGTTCGGCACTAAGTTAGACATTAGCAGGCTACACAAAAGCAAAAATGATTGATTTTCTTTCTTAATCATTATCTGTAAAAAAATAAACTTATGTATGGTGATAGAATTAGCAGATACTGGCAAATAAGCAGACCTGAGGATCAGTGAAACAGATTAGAAGAATCAGACACAGCTGCAAGGATACTCATCCACCTCATCTTTGTTGAAGGGGAAAAACTTGTCCACTGGAAGGAAGCCTCTTTAATAAATGTGCTGGAAAAACTGACTCTCCATGCCAAACATTAAAATTAGACTCATGCCTATCACCATGCACCAAACTAAAGTCAGACTGGTTCAAGGATCTAAATGTTAAAATAGAAACACTTAATCTACTGAAAAGAAAACAGGTAGAAATATTGAAGACATAGGTATAGGCAGTGAATTCATGAAGAAAATCTAAACTGCATGGGAAATACTTAAAAAGAATCAACAAATGGGATCTAGTCTCATTAAAAAGCTACACATCAAAAAATTATCAACAGAGTGGAAATAAAACCCACAGAGTTAGAAAAAAATTATCCAATTGTCCTTCAGACAAAGGATTTCTATCTAAAACTTATAAAGAATTTTCCCCTCAAATTCAAATACCAAATGCAAAAATAGGCATCTGAGACAGCTGGGCTGGGGCCCAAATTGAGTCCTGGGCCAGACCATGTGCAGGTTGAAACCCAGCACCCAGGGAAGCCTTGGAACTTCACTCCCAGGTGGTAAGACCACATCCCACATCTGAAATCACCCAAAGACACAGGAGAGGTCCAAGGGGTCCTCACTGGACTATGCCCAGTGATCTCTAATCAGCTGGCTGGGGCCTGAATTGAGTCTTGGGCCAGACCATATACAGGTTGAAACTCAGCACACAGGGAAGCCTTATAACTTTGCTTCTAGGCAGTAAGACCACAGCCGGCATCTGAAATCACAGGAGGTCGCAGGGGAGTCCCTGTGGGCCTAACTGGCCCACACCGAATAAATTCTAAGTGGCTAATTGTTGCTGGCTGTCTACCTCAGGAGCCAAAAGTGGGCCAGGTGATTTTTAGCACACAGGGAAGCCTTGAAACCTCTCTCAAAACCCTGAAGTATAAGAAAATGACAAAACAAAAGAAAAAAATGCAATCTCAAACTTCCAGCCCAACCCAATCAAGCCTAGGAGACATGGACACAGAATAAAATACAAGCCATACACCTGAAATGCCTGAAAAGATATCAATTGAAGTAAAGAAACAACTTTGGGAAGCTATAAAAGAACTCAAATCAGAAATAGTCTCCCAGGTAAAAGAAGAAATGATAAATGTAATAAAAGAAACACTACACACATCTTAAGAAGACATAGTTTAAAAATTAGAGGAACAATGCAAAAAGATGAAAACCTTGAATGAACAATATAAAAAACAGACAGAATGCATGAAGCAGATTCAAAGAAATATACAGGAAATCAAAAATTCCATCAAAAGTTGGCAAAACCGCCTCAATGAAAGTGAAGATAGAATTTCAGTCCTCAAAGACACAATTGCAACTAGTGAACAGGAAAGGAAAGATCTTTTAAAAATAACAAGGAACCAGGAAATAACAATTCAACAACTACAAGATGATGCAAAAAAAAAAAAAAGATTGATAGGTATACATGAAAAGGAAGGTGACAACACAAATGACATCAAGAGGCTATTTACAGAAGTAATAGCTGAAAATTTCCCAAACATGAGAATGGAAACTGACATACAGATCACTGAAGCACATAGAACTTCAAATAACCATACCCCAAATAACACTATACCCAGACATATAATAATCCACATCCCAGAAATGCAACATAAGAACAGAATATTAAAAGCTGCTAGAGAGAAGAGACAGATCACCTATAAAGGAAAGACTATCAGAATCACCGCAGACTTCTCCACACAAACAATGAAGTCAAGAAGAGCATGGAGTGAAGTATTTCAGATCCTAAAGTAAAATGACTTCCAATCCAGACTGGATGTACCCTGCAAAACTGTCCTTCATAATGGATGGAGAAATAAGATACTTCCATGACAAAGAACACCTGAAGAACTTCATGACCACTAAGCCAACCCTGCAAAGAATACTGAAAGACATTCTAGACAGACATAGGAAAAAAACCACTAAGCAAGGCAAACAATTAAATAGAGTGGAAACGTAAAATACTCAACAGCAGAAAGATAGCACATCAAAACCAAACCAATATATATCAGTTATAATCATTAGTGTAAATGGCCTCAATTCACCAATTAAAAGAAATAGACTGGCAGAATGGATCAGGAAACAACATCCAACCATATGCTGCATTCAAGAAACCCATCTAACCCAAAAGGAAACTCACAGACTGAAAGTCCAAGGTTGGAAAGCAATACTCCATGCAAAAGGATCCCAAAAAAAGCAGGAGTAGTTATTCTGTTTGCAAAAGGATCCCCAAAAAGCAGTAGTAATTATTCAAACCAAGAATGATCCAAAGAGATAAAGAAGGTCACTACTTACTAGTTAGGGGAAAACTTCAAGAGGAAGAGATACAATCTTAAATATATATGCACCAAATTTGGGAGCACCCAGCTATATAAAACAAATATTAACAGAAATGAAAAATCAAATAAGCAATAACACAATTATAACAGGAGAACTTAACATGCCATTGACATAAAGGGACAGATGAACGAGACAGAACATCAGCAAAGAAATAACAGAACTGAATCACACCTATGAACAAATGGACTTAGTAGGTGTACACAGAGTGTTCCACCCAACAATATGAGAATATGCATTCTTCTCAGCAGCACATGGAATGTTCTCTAAAATAGAATATATTTTGGGCATGTCAAGCCCAAAACCAAAAGAAGGAATTTATAAAGGTTAAAGCAGAAATCAAAGCAATAGCGACCAAGAAAACAATACAAACAATCAATGAATCAAAAAGTTGGTTCTTTGAGAGAATAATTAGGGGGCACTGGGAAAGCAGGCAGCCAGCACACTGCTCTGGTAAGGGGCTGTGGCCGCCCAACCCGTGGCCACCCCAGGGCAAGAGTCATATCAGCATTTCCTTAGATCCGCACCATGTTGGAACTTGGGGCACTGGGAAAACAGTGCTCTAGTGAGCGGCTGTGAGCCTACCAGTGCTCAGGCTAAGAATCAAACATCCATTTCATCCCCTCCTCCCCCTGCTAGCAAGGGAGAGACAAAGATCTGAGCATCTCTTGCAAGTTTGACTATATGCTATATAGCAAATAAGGGGGGATTTTCTTCTGCCATCTCTTTGAAGACAAATATTTTTATCTTTGTTTTGCTCTGTTCTGATCAATGGTATTGCATTTTTCAATATTCTGTTTTTATAATTTTGGTATTTCCTACATTATTGCTCTACCTGATTGAAGGAACAACTATTGTAAAGAAAACCAGATGTACTATTATACCTATTGCTGTTATCCCAGTAACCTGCTGTGAGGTTCTGTACCAATTTCACTGCACTGCCTCAATTGGCTTTGTCCCATCTTGTTCTGCTGTATTTTACTACCTTCAAAATAAAACAAACAAAAAAATAAATAAAATAAAATAAATAATAAATAAGAAAAAAAATTTTTAAAAAGTAAATAACAACAAAACAGATCAGTAAGGTACTAAGCAACCTGAAACATGATATAATTAAACAGATAATGGAGTTAAGAGCAAAAGGAGGAAAAGAAAGTGCTCTAAAAGATATAACTGCATGTATATTTAGGTGTGTAGGACTGATAACCATGTTGCTAAGTTTTTGTTGGATTGGTGAACAGAACTATTTGCAGCCTCAATGTTTGAATGTCTACTTTGTATGCTTTAATTTTGCAACATGAACAACTATATCCAAGAAGACAATATATAATATATCAACTAGTGATTTCTTACTGTTTTTTTTGAAATTCTGTATTGTTTCTACCCTTTTTTCTGTTTTGCTTCCCCCCCCCCTTTAAATTAAAAAAAAAGAAAGAATAAATAAAATTGACAGGCCTCTAACCAACCTTATTAAGAAAAGGGAAGAAAAACTCAAATTCGTGAAATAAGGAATGAAAAAGGTGAAATCATTACAGACCCTGTGGAAATACAGAAAATCATCAATATCTATTTTGAAAAACTCTACTCTCATAGGCTTGAGAACACAGAAGAAATGGACAGATTCTTAGAAAGATGAATTACCAAAGCTGGATCAAGAAGATATAAAACTGCTGAATAGCTCAACTTCAATTAATGAAATTGAAAATGTAATTAAATCCTTACCAACAAAGTAAAGCTCAGGTCCAGGTGGATTCACTGCAAAATTCTACAAGAAATTCAAAGAAGATTCAGTGTTGACCCTCCTCAAACTTCTCAATGAAATTGAAAGGGAAGCAATTCTCCCTAACTCATTCCTGGATGCAAACATTACTCTAATACCAAAACCTGAGAAAGACCCAACCAAAAAAGAGAACTACAGGCCAATCTCCCTAATGAACATAGATGCAAAAATTTTGGCAAACAGAATGCAGCAAATCATCAAGAAGATTATACATCGTGACCAAGTGGGATTCATCCCAGTTATGCAGAAATGGTCCAAAATATGCAAATAAATAAATGTAATCCACCATATCAACACAGCCAAAAATAAGAACCACATGATCATTTCTATAGATGCAGAAAAAGCTTTTGATAAGATCCAACACTTATTCATGTTAAAATCTTTACAGAAAATTGGAATAGATGATCTTTACCTTCATATGATAAAAGCCATCTATGACAACCCGACAGCCAGCATCATATTAAATGGCCAAGAACTGCAAGCCTTTACCCTAAAATCAGAAACAAGAGAAGGATGTCCATTATCACCACTCCTATTCAATATAGTGCTGGAATACTAGCCAGAAGAATTAGATAAGAGAGAAATAAAAGGAGTGAGGATAGGAAAAGAAGTTAAATTATCATTATTTGCAGATAACATAATATTCTACATAGAAGACCCCTAAGACACCATTGAAAGACTCCTAGGTATAATAAATAAATTCAGTAATGTAGCTGGATACAAAGTCAACACTCAAAAATCAATAGCATTCCTATACATTAACAACAAAACCACTGAGAGAGCAATAAGAGAAGCTACACCCTTTATAATAGCACCCAACAAAATGAAATACTTATGAATTAATCTAACAAAAGAAGCAAAAGATCTATTCAGGGAAAAATATAATACCCTGAACAAGGAAATTGAAGAAGACCTCAGAAAATGGAAAGACATCCCTTGTTCATGGATAGAAAGAAGAAATATTGTGAAAATGGCCATTTTCCCAAAATTGTTATACAGATTTAATGTAATCCCAATCAAAATACCACTAGCATACCTCACAGATCTAGAGAAATTACTCCTAACATTCATCTGGAACCAGAAGAGACCTAGAATAGCAAAGCCAATTCTAAGCAACAAAGGCAAAGCAGAAGGCATCACAATCCCTGACTTGAAGCTATACTACAAAGCTACTGTAATAAAATCAACATGGTACTGGAATAAAAATAGAGCTGGAGGTCAATGGAATAGTTTAGAAGATACAACTATAATTACAAACACACTCAGCTACCTTATCTTTGATAAAGGGGCCAAACATGTCCACTGGAAGAAAGATAGTGTCTTTAGTAAATGGTGCTGGAAAAATTGGCTCTGCATATGCTGAAAACTAAAACTAGACCCATGCCTATCACCATGTACTAAAATAAAGTCTAAGTGGATAAAAGACCTAAATATTAAGACAGAAACACTGAATTTGTTGGAAGACAAAGTAGGTACAAATCTTGAAGACATAGGGGTAGGTAGAGAATTCATGAACAAGAACCAAACTGCATGGGAAATACTTCCCAGAATCAGTAACTGGGATCATGTCTTATTAAGGAATTTCTGCATGTCAAAAGAAATCTCCAGCAGAGTGAAAAGAAAACCTACAAACTGGGAAAAACTCTTAGCGAACAGTCCCTCAGGCGAAGGAGTTCTGTCTAGAACTTATAAAGAATTAAAAAAAAAATCAAACCCCCTAAATTCAAAGACCAGGTCCAAAAATGGGCATCCAAAATGAACACACAGTTCTCAGATGAAGAAATATGAATGGCAAATAAATACATGAAAAAATGTTCAGCATTATTGATCATTAGCAAAATGCAAATTAAGACCACACTGAGATTCTGTCTCACTCCAGAAAGAATGGCCAGGATCAAGAAAACTGCCAACAACAAATGCTGGAGAGGCTGTGGGGAGAGAGGAACTCTTCTGCACTGTTGGTGGGAGTGCAGACTGGTGCAACCACTGCAGAGGTCATTGTGGAGGTTCCTCAAAAGCCTGGGTTTGAAAGTCCCTTTTGACCCAGCTATCCCTCTTCTGGGCATATTCCCAGAAGAAATGAAAACATCATACCACAGTGATATGTGTGCACCCATGTTTATAGCAGCACAATTTGTAATAGCCAGATCTTGGAAACAACCTAAGTGCCCATCAATGGAGGAATGGATAAAAAAGATGTGGTACTTTTATACAATGGAGTACTACTCTGATATAAAGAATGATCACATTGAGATATTTATAAGTAAATGGATGCAATTTGAGACCATACTCATAAGTGAAATAAATCAAACTCACATGTGTAAATACTGTATAGTCTCCCTAGTATAAGAAATGTTGAGTAGATACTACCAAAAACTCAATAATTACAATCTGCTTAAAGGGGAAAGGATAACAATCTGCTTAAAGGGGAAAAATAATATCTCAGGGAAAATGAGGAAAAAAGAAGGGATAAGAAAAAATGGCTAAAAGTATATAAACACATTTAGGATAGCTAAGATGATTGTGCTATATATTCTATAAGTTCTGGGAACAAAATAATGAACACTAATAGGATTGGAACAATTGTGCATATTATTGTATAGTGATCTGAGGAACTTTTGAAGATCATTATGTAAAATAACAATCCTAGTTATGCTCACACCACCTGGTTTTGAAGGCCTATACTGTCAGTGTTCTGGACTCCTTGCTATTGTTGTTTATATGTCTTTCATTTTATGTTTTTTAGGAATTTGTTTTGTTTTGTCTCATTTTGTTTTGTTTTTCCCTCTAATACAGAAAGAATAGGTATACACATAGAGACTCATGCATGCATAGAACTTCTAAAAATATTATGAGATAATATAATGCACAATGAAATGAACAGCTACTTTGAAGAAAAAGAGACACTAAGGTACCCAGTGACAATTCTGTAGCATCATGATGTGAATTCCAGCCATATTATTATTCTTTGTTCAGAGTGATTTTAGTCTGTTTTGTTTTGTTTAATTTCAACATATGTAAAGGTATGGACAGCTATTTTGAAGAGAATGAGAGACATTATGGCAGCCATTGTTGACTTCCCTTTTGTCTGATCTTGAAGACCTAAATGCCTTCATCATCCTGTTCTGATCAGTTCTATACTCTTTTGTTTTGTATGAATTCATTGTGAATGAAGCTATGGACAAGTATTTGGAAGACAACAAGAGACAATATGATAGACAGTGAAGACCTCTGGTTGTCTTGCTTTGAAATTCGTGTCTCTTACATGATTATCTTGTGATCTGTTTTGTTTTACCCTCTTTAAAAATAAAAAATAAGCATCCTAGATGAATACATGCTATTTTCCTATTATTTTGTTATGAAATTATCTTACATTTTTTCAATAATATAAAATTTAAAAAAAATTATAGGTTCAAGCTGTAGTCCAAGAGAATTTAACTTCCGCTGCGCATGCTGATAAGGTCCAAATGCCATAGAAAGCACAGACTATGATACGGAGTTAGAGTCTCAACAAGTGAAACATTTTACCTACAAAGTAAACAGGAAAATACTTCCCTCTCAAGGTGATGAAAGCAGCCTCATTTTCCTTACCATAACAATAAACAATGAAGAAGGAAATGATATATCCTGAAGATTCATTTAATCATATAAAAGTAGACTGAGCCTTCACATCTGAAAATGTATTCTCTATATATTGATCTAATGTTGCACCACTTTGGAGTAAACTGTATCTATAACTATTTCTTTATCAGAAATACAAGAACTGAGAAATGTTGCTAGGGAATTATGGTGTTGGAATCTGGTTTTCCAGCCACACAACCAGAAAGTAAAAGCTGTTATCACACTTGAGTGTACTTGTTAATGCCCATAAAATTGCCCTGCAAATAAGCAAAAATGCCATCTGTGTGTGTGTGTGTGTGTGTGTGTATACTGAATAAGTTAAAAAATTTAAAGTGGAAAGAGTGATAAGTTTAAGTATGTTAATAAAATAAAATGTTTTAATAATCACTCATCTTTTGTTCCTTTCTACATTATGAGATGCTTAGGAAAAAGTGAGTTTTCCAAATAAAAAAAAAAGTCAGCATGTGTGTGATTTAAACACTTCAGATTTTTTAAGAATACATTTAATATAAATTGTCAGTAACGGAAGGTTTCGTTTGATCTTTATTCATTTCCTCTCTAGAAAAGTTTATTTTATTCATGAGAAAATAACAACATCATTAAACCTTATACATAGCAACAACATAAGTATCTATAGATGTATTGTTAGTCAGCTTTCTTGTTGCTGAGATGCAATACCTTGCACCCACAGTTTTTAAAAAAAGTTTAATTCAACTTATCATTTTAGAAGACTTTGGTTTATGGTTGGCCAGCTCCAAGGCAGAAACCTCATGGCAGGATAAACCTGTTTGGATCATGGATGCCAGAAATTAAATCATGGAAACAGTTCCAAAGAGGAACAAGTGAGGAACCAGATGTAGTACCCAAGGCAATACTCTATGACCCATGTAGACACACCCAGGAATTAACTCTACTAATCTACTAGGTATTTCTTAATGCAACCAAGTTTTATCAGGATTCATGGATACAATGTGCTATGAATTGCACTAGCAATTTGACATGTATAATCTCATATTCTTTACAAATGTTTATAAATATTTTACTACTATTAGTCAATTACAGAATTGAATTATGAGATAGCTTAAACAATTAACAAGTAAATTTGAGCTGAGAACTAGGGCTAGGCTCTTAACAAGAAATTTTTATCACTCATATAATGGCTACCTGATATTTATTTAGAAGAAAAGAATAGCTTTCTCCTCAAAATTGTCTCCCGCCAAGCATAACTGGGAAAAACATCTTGAAGCTGCTATTTATAGGAATTCACAGGTCTGAGGAAAATAAGACAATTTTAAATATGAAATTTTAAAGAATGACATTAATTATTGGACAAGAGATGTTTTCTACTTTAATTTAATCAAAAGTACTGTAGTTTGCTCCATGCTCCAAATTGCTGGAGAGACTTATCTACTGAAGACAGACCTAATCTGAACAAATGGCTATAGCCCTGAAAGCTTGCAAAGCTGATATGCAAAGGTGGCTGGAATTCAAAATAGTCAATACAGAATGTGCTACAGGAAGCTTTTAAAGTACAAATTAACTCATTTATTATGTCTGAGATAACCGAAGTAGCATGTTTTGCCTTGTACAACATTGCTCATGTTTTCCATAAACCATGCTTTAGAATTCTTTTGGAGGATTAAACTAGAAATCATTCCTAGTGCTAACAAATATTTCAGTTGAGTGGTATAAATCTTCTATTGGGCCTTACAACTTAGGAGCTGGTCTCTTCAATTACAATTTTTATGCAGCACAAGAAGCTGATAGAAAGCAAAACTCTTCTTCCTGAGTCCTTCAATGAGACTGGATATGCTGTGGTATTTCCCTAAGAGATACTTAAGCAGAAACGTGTTTTTGCAGATGGTCAGTTCTGATCACTTACAGCTACCATCAAACTATTAAAGACTTTTTCATAGTTCCTATAAAGCAGTTATCTAAAATTAAGTCAGAAAGTGCACCTTTTTGAAAAAAACAGAATTGATTTATATGGATAATGACTACTAATCATTTCTTCTTTAAAATGTGTTGCAATTGGCATAGACAGAGTGAAATCCCAGCAGGGATGTTTTAAGTGTCTTGGTTGTTATGTTCATTGTTACATAAAGAACCCCCAAATGGAATCATCTCTTCCTTTGTACAATAGGTAAAAATAGTGACTCACTTTTTTCTTCTTTGTGTTTTATTTTTATGTTTTGATTATATGATATCTTTTTAAGAAATACAATTAAGCAATATCTATCCTGGGGTGCAGGTTGATTCTAGCTTGGAAGGAGTTTCATGCTTTCCCACTGCTTCCAAGTTAGACTCAAAGATACTTTTTCTAAGCATATATCACCCTAGATAGGAAATATGGAATCAACTTTTTTGTGTCAAGTATTAGTGATATCAAATGGTTTGACCTATTATTAACTAAAGGACACCTGGACAATATCATCTATGAACTGAGTAGATTCCTAGGTATCAAAGACATAGGACAGTATATTTCTGGAGTAAACTATGTACAGATGTGTGCTCACAAAGTCAGTTTTTAACTGTGTTCCATGGCTCTTTTTGTATTTCAATTTTCTCTAATTCTTCATTTAGTTTTAGCTCCTTCAGCAAATTTTCTTCTTTTATCAGCACTTACATTTTGTATTATATTTTAGACATTTTCTAATGATTCAGAGGTGTCACCATTCTTTTGCCAAAACAGATGAAGATATTTTTAAAGGTTAGTGACTATTGTTTGTGAAAGCCCTTTATACCATAAACTGGATTCAAAACATAGCTTGATATTTTTCATTGAGAATTCATTAAATAAGAAGTATTAATCTGGTTAAACCAGGAACTTATTTAGTATATTTTAAAGAATAAGTTGTCTATTTGACTATAATGTCAAGTTTTGTTTTCTGAAAAGCAGTCATCATCCTCACATGATCTTTCAGATACAATCCCTGACAAAAAAATCTATTATTTAAATCAGAAAATTTTCATGAATCATGAAAAACTTCTTAGTAATAAAAGTGGAAACATTAAAAGTCTTTCTATATATAATTTCCCTAAATTCATAAATTGTCCTTATCCTTACAACTTCCATAGCCAATTTTTGGAATATTTTAAAATGCATGTTTCCTTTTCCCTCCCCCAGTTTCACCTCATTTGAGCACATGTTTATTTTTTCCTCTTATATTCTATATAGCTTATCTTTGTCATCTGACTTTTTCCCCCTTGTACTCTAACCTGACTCATATTTCTCCCTGGTTGTGCTTCCTGAGTCTTCTTCCTTTCATTTTAATTGTGTCTGTGGCAGTTAGTGCTCCCTAGAAGAACAGATTTAATACAAGATAGACAAAGGTAGGCTTACAGAGGCAGCCTGTAGTCAAGTGTGGAAGAAAGCAAAGGGGCCAATTGAGCACGGAGACCATAAGAACCCAATTGAAAGCCAAAGGCCCGAAGCTCACTAGAGTCTTATGTGGGTCCACATCAGTAAGCTGAGGATTCTGTACTACAAGGATGCAGTCTGTGCTGGAAGACTGGAGAGGAATGTCCAAAAGTGATGGTGAAGAATGAACCTCCTTCCAGGAGACAGAAGGGAGACTCTCTTCTTTCCCTTTTTATTCCATCCAAACTGTACACCTACTAGCTGGGTGCCACCCCTACCCTGGATGGGTCTTCTATGCCATAAATACATCTTGAAGTCACACCTAGAGCTGTGCTAAACCAATCAGCTGAGCACCAGTGTCACATAAAATGTGGTAAGAAAAAAATGTGGAAAACTCACAAAGTTTTTGGATTAGAAGAATGCTGACAATATAATCTTAAAATATTTTAAAAATTGTCTTATTTTGGCTTGTGGTAAAACATGAGGAACACTCAAATTCTCTGACGTGTATTCTGACAAAAGAAGCTAATCCAACTCTAATAGAAAAACTTATTCTGATTTTTTCTTCAAAAGATTTATCAAAGTTTGATTCAATAATGTAAGATTGATTTTACCCTAAAGACAACATGGTTGGTTTGTGTGAAGTAATCTGAGTTTGAATCTGTTCCTTTCCAGTCAGTCAGTTGTTTTTGAGTGTTAAAGGAGACAAATACAGTTTCACAATATCTGGATGCTAAATAAATTTTTGTTTTCCTCTCCTACATGTAATGAACTTTTTGTATGATGGTTACTGTTAAGTTTATCACAAGAAAGAATAAGTTATTTATTTACTTATCTATTTACTTATTCATTTTCTGAGTTGTATATCTTTGATACTACAATTACAAATATAAATTATTTATTTGGATACCATTTTATGAAATCTACAAAATCAGTTGCTATTAATCCTTCTCATTTTCTTTAAACAGAAATGTGAAGTTGAGAGGTCCTGTACCATTATGGTTTATAAACAGACACAATGGGTCAGAATTGTTGCAGCCAGTTATTGGCAGGCCAAATCTTAAAGCATGATTGCTTCACTTCCATGTTAACTTCAGTATCTAATATATAGTACATAATTGTTAACTTCTGTCTCAAATATATAGTGCCTAATTATGAAGTTTGTAACACTGTTTATGAAAGTCTATGGTAGATGGTACTATTTCATGGCAGTCAGTAGAGCAAAGTAGCTAAAATCATGAACTTTAACTCCAGATTATCAATGTACAATTCCCAGTTCTGCTACTTAACAGTTACTAAGCTTGAGGAATTAATTAAATCTTTTACATTCTTAGATCTATCATTTATAAAATGAGCATCATTATATGTACTACTTTATTGGTTATGAGGACTAAATTATGAGTTGTATGTAAATTGCTTAACCTAGGACTCGGCACATAGTAGCTATTCTATGTGTTTGCTTTTAGCATTATATTTGTGTGAACCATAATAAAAGGAAACCTGATGTTCAATAATGTATCAGGGAAATTATATAATAAAATATCACATTTTCATTTTTTTCTCACAATAGGTATACTTTGTTTACTCTTAAAGATGAAGAATTTGACATGCAAAAGGAAAAACAAAACAAAAGAAAACAAATTCATTCAAATTCACTAAACTGATATATCTTAGCAGAAGATATAAATGCAAATCTATCTTCGCAGTTTGTGTTTTGCATTGTGTCACTTCTCAGTTGTCTACTGAAGAAGTAAATCAGTGGTAGAATAGTTGGCTGCCATGGGCTTAATCTTCAACACAATAAAGAAGGAAAAGAGAAAGAAAGAGGAAATATCTGGTATTTTACCTTTCACATGAATGAACCTGGTTTCAAGGGAGAATTCCTCCATGTCCTAGCACTAATGTCCTAAGGTCAGGCCCAAGTCTCCTAAATCAGGGTTTAGTGCTTACATGAAACCAGGCTGTTAATTAAATTATTTCTTTTAAATAGACTATGATATCACATTACTGTCCAATCTTTATGTTAAAAACTTATTGTAGAAAATAAAGACAAACTTTTTTTTTAATTAATGAGGCATTTGTTCCTTGCATCCATAAATTCTAATAAAATGACAGCAGGACTAATACATAATTCATGGATGACAACAAATTAAAGGGTTTTTTTGCAAAAATGACCTGTTCTTTCCTACTTATTTTCTGTCTTAATGGTACTTTCATGTCAAAAATAACATTGTGGTAAGTAGAGACAACATAGTGTAATAAAGAATGTTGGAATAATGTACTTGTATAACTCGTACCAGAGATGCTAGGGAAGCAATTAGAGGACTTACATAGTTCTTAAAATGAAGTAAAAAAGGTCAAGCAAACTTTTATTTAACCAAATACCTGATGCTTTATATTCATTTTACAATAAGGATTCAAATCTCTATTATTAGAAAATTCAATCAGAATTTTCAATTCCCTTCTTAAATTCTAGTAAATACTTTGCTTATGAACACATAAAGTATGTAGACCTATTCTATAAAGCAGTACATCAGTAATAATGCCAATTACTATAGCTCAAATATAAAATTCAAAATGGCAAATTTCCAGCTCAAATCTTTGTTGGAAAAACTGAATTAGCTATGCAGCAAGAGATTATGGATGGGAAAAAAAGCATTCTTTCAAAGTGAAAAGGTACAGTTAGACTATCTTCAGAGTTTTTTCAAGTTTAGGTTGAGAATCCAGTTCTAGTGTGGCTAACAATAGATTATAGATAACACATAAATTGTAGTGTCCACTTGGAAACTGGTAGAAAAAATCACACACACACAAATGCAATTATATATTTAAAAATTTAAGTAATCTATCTGGAGTTCACTTTAACATATGTTAATGTAATAAAGACAATTTTCATTTTACTCATAATATTATGCTGTGCAACATGGCTGGATAAATTTCAACTGATATTCTAAACTGTACTCAAGGATTCTTCTGCATGTATGGCTTTTACCATTTATGAATATTCAATTCATTGTTATTCTTTAAGAGTGGTGCTTATCTCATGAATATGCTTCTTATTTATGATAAAATTCTGAATACTGATGAGTATAGAGTCTCTTGTCATTAAAAAAACAGAATGGTCATAGATTAAACCAGAATTCAAATATTAAAAAAAGAGCAAACATCATACATGCAAAAGTTAAAATCATAGTGTGTGTTAGACATATTAATACTTTCAAAATAACAAAAACAAGTTTCTAAAATTCTAAACTGTAGAGTTTGTTAGTCACATCCAGGTTCATCAGTACAGTTTAAGCATAAAAATGTTTTCTGAGGCAAAATCACATAACTAGAATTGATGGCTAAACATTAATAAGTGTTTTGATGTTGAAATAAAAAGTGTTAGTCAGATGTTGCAAGTAAATACTAATGTGAGCTTCCTCTTTTCCTCTTGAGGGCCTACACATCCTTTGGGAAAATAGAGCATATGTATTTTTTTAATAAAATCTAGTGAAATCAAGGACAGTAGCTAGCTTATAATATTGATTTTCCTACTGTTAGATCCTTAGGGAAAAATTTCCTCTTGGGAAATGTTTTGGGACTTAAGAGTTAGACATACTCCAGAACTTTGAGCTTAGCACTTTCAGACTATGCATATTGGGGGAAGGAGTTTTCCTTTGGGCAAAATGGAATATTAGTTTCCTTATGCTGCTATAAACAAATACTATAGCTTTAGCCATTAAAAATAAAAAAAAATTGTAATATTACACTTCTGTAAATCAGAATTCTAAAACAGGTCTCACAAGTGGTAATTGGGGTGCTGACAGGGCCAGTTTCTTTTGAGTCCTAAGATAGATTCCACTCCATTTTCTTTTCCAGTTTCTAGATTGCTTGTGTCTTTAGCTCAAGGCTCTTCATGTATGTCACTCCTACTGCTACTGATGTGGAAAATTCAGAGAAATATTCCCATCTAAAGACCTCTAATTTAATTATATCTAATTTATATTATATCCTTTCACCAAATAATGAAGTTGTTCACAGTTTTCAGGTGTTAAGACAGAGATCTTTTGGAATCATTTTCCTGTTACTCAGAGGAGAAGGAAGTTATGCATTTTAAGGCACAGTCATATCAGTAGTAAATATTTTAATGGCCAACATGTGTCTAATAAAGTCCTATTAAAATTGCATAGATCTAATTCCTATTTTTAAAGACATTTCAGTGATTGTGACTTTTAAAAACCATTTTAACTATGACCCAGATATGAAAAATATTTTATTTTAAATGCAGTTACCATATGTGTTTGTGTTACTATACATGTGTGTCTGAAACAATATTTCGTATGAGAATTCTGATCCTGGAAATATTCTAGCATTTTCATTTTCTTTTAATTTGTTTCTTAATTTTAAAAAGCAAAACAGAAAACAAGCATAGAAATAATACATAATTTCAAAAAAACAATAAGAAATCAATACTAGTTAATATATTGCATACTAGTCATTCAGGTTACATGATCTAAGCATAAAACTGTAAGTATCACAATGCACAAATATGATTTTATTGTTAAAATAGATAATTAAATGTATAACATATTTAATATTTTATTGGTAAAACAGACCTACACAGATACGATAATGTAAACAATTATTAATGATACTAGGCAGAAGAATATAAAATTTATATTTTAGTTATCACTTTGTAGAAACCTAATGGAAGATATGTTTATGTTGAACCTTAAAAAGTTAGTGAACATTTTCACTAAAGGTCAGTGAGTAGAGTAGTCCAAGCAAAAAAGGCAAAACCTGAAAGTGTTACCCATGATGGAAACATTACAGTTGAGATCAAAATGTTAGAAAAATAGGGTACATGTGAAAACTTGCCAGGAATAGAGACAGGCAAGTGAACTAGATGGAAGAACAAATTAGCAGATCTAGTTAGTCGGGATGGGGAATAAAGTGCTTAACAAAAAGGCATGGTATTTTGTTCACATGTAGCTTATCTTCTAACATTTGATTCATTGTCTAAATAATGATTAAAAAGTACAAACTTTATCATAGCAGAAAATGTCAAGTAACTGAAAAACTTATGCAGAGGAAGAACATGATCAGGTTTATGTTTTGAAAAGATCATTATATTTGAGAATAAATTTAATATGCACAGGCAAAGCCTTTATATCTAGTAAGAAACAAAACAAGACAGTATCAGTGGTGTGGCTCTTTCAGAGGATAGTTTTTTGAAATGTAAATAAGGTCAAATTTACAGAATCTAGACTTTAGGAATGAGTGGCTAGAGTAAAGGAAAATATAGGATATTGTTTTTCTGATGTAATAAGTAGACAAATGGGATTATCACTCAATGAGGAAAAACATACACAAAAGAGGCAATTTGAGGAGCATGAACTTAAGCTATTAATGAAAAATCAGGGTCTGGGATTTAGCTCGGCGGCATGAGCGCCTGCCTTGCAAGCATGTGGTTGTGAGTTCCATCCCTGGTACCGATAAAAAAAAAAAAATCATCTGAAAAATCATATAGAGAATATATAGATTTGAATCACATGAGAGCAACTAGTAACATTGGTTGAATGACGCTGCAGATTGGTGAATGAAGGTGGCAGATTATAGTGGACCTAGGAAAAGGCAGGAAGAGGTGTAAAGATGCTAAGTATAGTCTATGGCTACAGTACTCAATGTGCTTTTGAAGGAATCATAATAAAGAAATGCTGTGAAGTGAGTAAGGCATAAAAGTTGCCATATTTGAAAAGGAACTAACTTATAAATGTTTTGTGTTTGGGAAGAAAACTATAAGGGTCAATTTACAGATTTCAGTGATATGCATACACAGGTACAATAAGACCAAAAAGGGAAAATATAGTTGTTGCCTAAATGGCCCCTTTTTAGTGAATACTAATTTTACAGGAAAAATAAAACATCATAAATAACTCAAAATTTTTAAACTCAGTCCAATCGATCGTTCACAGTAGAACTCAAGAGCTTTCCACATTAATTTTCGATTCTCTTCTCTTTCTGTTTAACTGCCAAGGGCAATTAACGTACACAGGCCAGTGAGACTCTTGACTTTGCAAGGTAATTAGCACAGCAGGAAATGCATGCTGGGGCAGACACTTCCAAGAAGAGTGGGTGGAATCTTAATAGGGACTAAGAAGGAGTAAGCAAGTTAGGAGTTCCAGGCTGCATATAGCTCTCACATCATTACAGACTTAAAGTTATTTTTAAAAGCCCAACTTGAAGACAAATTTATACCTCTTCTTCAGTTTCATCAAGGGCCTGGGTTTTCTTATTAATATTGTTGGTTTGACAGTGGTGTTTAGACAGATTTTCTAAAAATTATCTAAAAACTACCCTAATTGCTAGCCTTGCATAACTTTCCACGGCGTTATTTAGGCAGTAATGACCTCCAGATTTGGTGTGTGGTTGGCATCAGGATCAATTTGAAAACATCTGTGGTCACAGGTAAAGCTAGGCCTTTAATGAGGTCTGAGGTTAATGGCCAGAAAAATACCTCACTGGGAGGTCACTAATGTGATTATAAATCATAACAATGTAAATAGAAATGCAAAGTGATCAAAAGTTACCATTAGAAGATAAAGTTGCCCTTAATATTCTATACTCCTATATACAGACACCAAGACTAATAACGAAAGGAAAGTTTTTCAATTTTTACAATTCTAATTAGGATTATAATTATTGTGTGGGCACAAATATCGTTCTAGTGACTCTGAAACAAGTAACATTCTTACTGTATTAAAATAAAAAGAACTTTTGGATTCAAAGGAGCTTATAGAAATTATTCATTTCCAGTTTCTATATCACAACTATAAAAGGCTGAACTACTTTAGTAATTTATGTTTAAGACATCAAAAGAAAACAAAATGGATAGTATAAGCAGGTATGCATTCAGTTTTTATTGAGACTGAGACATACAGAATTTTGGAATTCCAATGGAAAATCAGCAAATAGACCCAGTATATGGAAGAAAGAAGGAAAAAGAAAATATAACCAAGTTACCACTATAAAATATTCACTTATTTAACAGGAGGTGAGATGTGATAAGAATAGCTATTTTCTTGGTTACAAATATCTTACATTTGCAAAGTTTCAATAATCCTAGGACAATAATAATGTATAGCCTAAATCTTCCCTGATATTAATTTTAAGGGACTTCTAGGTTAGTTTACTTCACAGTAAATTTTCTCCTGACTTGTTAAAAACCCTGAAGTTTAGACAAAGAAATGGAGCAGAAAATTATCTATCACGATATCTAGATTGTAGGTAAAGAAATTCTAAGTCAAAATGTTAAAGGCAGGAGCCCTTAGCAATGAATCCCCTCTTTCTCTACCCACACTCTCTAAGTATTGTGAGCTTCATCCAAAGAAGAGGATTTGCTAAAACTTATGTGCTATTTTGTGGGAAGTTTTGATGGGCCATTGTAGTGAGACAAACTTAGAAGCAGTGTATTTATGTAAAGTGTCCTGAATTGAAAAAAGAATCAGTTAATTGAAAAATAGGGTAAGTAGTAGAATTTGTAGGCAGCTAAAACTAGACCCTCTCTCCCCCATCATATGTAGTAAGTGAACTAGTTATCATATTACTACTAAAATAGACCTATGTCTCATAGCTTCCTCTTACAGCTGGCTATTGTCTCTTTTGCTGGGACTTCCTGGAAAAAAGATGAAGTACAGAATTTCTTTTAATTTCAATGCACTGTAGTACAACAACATGACCAGTTGTTTAGAAAGGCAGAACAAGGGCATTGATATCAAATATTTAAAAACTATCTGTTCTTTGTTTTAAACTTTTGATAAATAGGTGTGTGATATTGACCATTTCAGAACATTCTAGTAAGTATGAAATCCTAGGGTGTGTGAATAATGTCTTAGCAAAGAGATACTACAAACACAGGAGTAAGAAAAGACCCATGCTATTACAAACTAGTAAATCTACCTTAATAAACTTTTGAAGAATTCATTTTTAATTTTTAAATAAACACATTGATCTTGTTACAATCTATTAACAGTTGACAATAGGTTATTTCTAAATAACATTATCAAATCATCCTTTTTCTAATCAGTCATGTATAAGAGATATATGTACTTATGTCATCACTTCATTAATTCTCAGTAATATTTTATTATTTTTTCTTGTTCACTGATTTCAATGAATATATATATATATATACACACACACACACACACACATATATATATATATATATATATATATATATATATATATATATACACATGCATACACATATATGTAGTTACATGTATTTGGACACCATAAACATACATGTATATATAAGATATATTACATGTAGGCAAACAATTACTGATATAATGTATTGATTTTCACTTCTTGGTCAAAATTGAATTTGTTTGAATGGCATTTCTAGTTTGAATACATTGTGATACTGGCCTCAAGGGAAGAAAATCAATAGCTGCATAATATACCTCCATGCATAGAAACCAAGTTACAGACTTCTGTCAGTAGCACATCACCAGAATTGCATGGGTGGCCATGAGATTGGCAGCTTGGCATGGCTTGTCTAAAGGGAAAAAAGTTATACAGATTTATGAAAGATCTCAGGAAAAAATAAAAATTAACAGATGAAAGTTGATTCTCAGGCGTCTAAGAAGATCTAATGACTGAAGCAAAACACCTTTGACTTTCAAAAGAAGATTTCCACAAATACCAAATTTCTATTCTTTTCTCTTCTTCAGTCTAGTTCTGGTGTTTTGGAACCTGCACAATTTTTAATGTGACTTTTTCCGGCACCAGACTTTGGAGAACTTATTACCATGTTATCGTCTCAACTTTACATTTCAATCTAATTTGTTATCTATTTCACTAAGTTTTTTCAGATATGAGGTAACAAGCACCAACTTCAGATCAAAAGGAATATATTTTTCTCACAACTTGATCAGATTTAAAAGTCAAATCTTGTACAAAATAGTTCTTTGGAACATGATATTCTTTACTTATTTTGGATTTGTGTGAAAACTAGAACTGGCTCCGTGTGACAAGATATAGTTACTTTTGATCACTGTTTCTTACAATGCGATGACATTTTCTAAAGTTCTGATTCTAAGGACACTAACCTGTGACTCATAGGCTCTCTTTGAGAAAGTACACTATAGGACATAGTAGAAATAAACACACTTATAAGCTCAGTGGCAAGTTAATAGGAAGGAAAATGCAGCTTCTTTGATACCTTTAAGGACCTGGGTTTACAATCAGCTGGTCTCAATGCTCTACCGAGGCTAAAGTCAGTTCCTGTTTGTTTTCTACAATTGAAAAGCACAGCACTATGCAGGTTAATTGACAAGTTACTTCTCTAAGGGGACTGTGACCTAAAATAGGTTTCTATGCATTTTCAAAAAAACAATACCTAAATACTAACACAATTATCATTTTTGAGGTGCTGACTATACAATAAAGTCTCTGAATTTTATTTCAGTCTTTACTTGGTTTCTGAAATTTTTCCACAGCATGTGAAACAATACTTAGGCATGTTTCTGGAATTACATGTGGTGGGTTGTGAATACTCACAGACACTTTGTCTTTGGGGTTCCTAAAAAGGTGATTTTGAACATAAGGAAAACAATCATAAATGTGTCTTTAGTTTACACATGATTTACCAGAAATTGCTAAGAAATAGTTACACTGTTTGTGTAATGTTAAGAAAAAACAAACCTTGCAAGTTATAAGAATGTGTCTCTCTAAGTGTAGTTTGCAATATAAAATGTATCAGGCTGGAAGAATTTAGATGTCTAATTCTGGACAATGATGATCAGCAAATCCAGCTTGCCATAGCAGTAACTGCATAGATTATATTTTTCTAAGTATACTCTTTACACAGAAAATTTTGGGGAGACGATGCCCTATACCTGTGTACATTAGCATAGAGCCTAAATAATTCATAGGGTGGGATTTTTTCTCTACTAGTAATTTGTTATTGATAGTATTTCATCAGTTGTCCCATATTCTTGTAAAAATTTACATCAATTCTTTAAGCCTTCTCCTGCTGCCCATTTTTTAAACTTTGTTCCATTTTATAGTCATAAATAGTACAGTACACTGACTAACCACAATAAAGTCCAGTTATTAGGGAAAGGGAGGGAAAATGATATAAAAATAATTAAAATGTGTCAGTTACATGTACCAAATATTCACAATGAATGTAATCATTATGGACTGCAAATATGTACAGCAATAATTAAAAAAAAAGAAGTCATTTAGGAGGCTTCTTTCTGATTTTCAAAACATAACGTTATGTCATTCTTGCATACTTTAGCACACGGTTTCTCAAATTTGACATTGTTGGTGCTCTGTGCTAATTCTTTGTTGTAGGAAGCTCTTCTTTGCATTGTACGCTTACCAGCATCCCTGGCGTGCATACATTAGATGCAAACACTTTCAGTACCCAAACTCCTGTTGTGACAAACAGAAATGTCTCTGGATAATTTATAAATGTTCCCTGGGGGCAGGATTTTTCTCCCTTGGGGCTCACTACCTTGGCATACATTCTTCTTTGTGATAGTAATGATTGCAACTGGTCTTGGTCAGCTGCATATTACTACTGTTCTTACTTACTGATATTATCTTGAAACATCATCAGTGCACAACTGAATAACTCAAAAAGAGGAAGAGTTTGTTTTGCACTTTTTATTGTAATTAATCCATAGCCTTTAACATTCTTAGCATCATGCATTGTGTTTTCCAGCCCATAAGACTAAGAGATCTATGTTAAAAATTAAGAGTACTTATAGTGTGTTTTCCATGATACACCCTCAGATTCTGTCACTATCCCTGACACATAATAGATATTCAATAGGTATTCAGTAAATAGCTATAGGAATAATTAGTACCAGGGATCAAACTCATGACCTCACATTTTCCAGGCAGGTGCTTACACCATTGAGCTAAATCCCCAGCCCCTCTTAAATAGTTTCTTACCTTTACATAGAACATTTAGGTGGAAATAAATATTTCTTAAGGTCATTTCTCCAAAATTGTACAGTAAGGAGATTTTGAGGTCATGAAGGGATACAGTTTGAATGTAAAGCTATAAAAAGTAATTAGAATTTTTCATAAATGGAAAAAATCCTATATATTACATTTTAATGTCATTTAATTGCATTAGCACTTACATAAGAGAGTGTAACAATTTACATCATCCTATAGTTACTTCCTTTATTCTCCAATGTCAAAATACTAATTAATATTTGTTAGTGATGATGATGAAATGCAAATTTTGGAAATAATTTTTTTGTTGTTATTTACACAGACATTGATCAACTGCTTTCAGGTAAAACTTTCTTTTCAGAATCACACAGTTTCTGAACTTTGTAGCAAATATAATCTGGTGTGTCATCATGATAGACTAAATAAGGACATGCCACTACTAAAATGTATTTCCATGTCTGACTCCCTGAGTTCTCTTAACTTATGGGACAAACACAATTTTATAGATTTATTAATTTAAGGAACTTGAAATTAAAATATTATTCAGGATTATTTAGATGGGTCCAGTATAAAAAACGATGGCTTGCAAAACGGAGGCAGTAGGTCATATAGACAGACATGTGACACTGGGATCAGGGATAGATGAAAATACTATAGACAGATTTTGAAAATAAAGGAAGATTTCTTGGTAAAGATGCTGTGGTCTGTAGAAGCTATAAAAGATAGGAAAACAGGCCTACTGACAGCATGATTTTTAACCAGTGAAACTGATTTCAGACTTCTGACCCTGGCACTATAAACTAATAAATTTGTGTTGTTTTAAGCCACTAAACTGTCATAATGTGATCCATTGTCAGTAGGAGACTAATGCAACCATCACAAGGAGAGGCCTATTGATTTATTCTTGGTCAGAATTTTGCAGTGAATGTGTAACTTCATATGTTTATATATCACTCTTCCACTTCTGAAGAGTGAGATTTGTTCAGGGTTATGTTGCATTGTTCTGAACATGCTAAAAGTATTATCTGTTCTGCAAAGGAAGCAACCTTGGGTAGATACCCCATGTTCAGTTTTTTCAGTAATGCTTTAGTGAACATTTTTACCTGTGGGTCCTGATGCACAAGGGTAGCTGTATGCATCCAACTGTTGAAAATATGAAGATTCTGTGATAAATGTTGCTGTCTAGAAGATCTTACATTTTTATTTAATATATCTTGACCAATTTGACCTTTTGTATTCTTATTGGAATTGTATGTGGTATCTTAATGTGCCTACATATTGAAATGAAGAGAAATGATATCTTCGTAATGTTAAGTATTTGTTTCTTTACTGAATCTAATAAGCCTTTACACTTTTCTTTAAAGAAGACTTATACTTTTCAGTTTATTCTTAGGAACTGTTCACTCACTAGTTAAATGATATAGTTCTTCCTTTGTTCCTAGATTTAGAAATGAATGGCATTTGAATCAAGTAACTTAGGTAAAGTTGTAAATTATAACAGTTCATTAATAATTTAGGGGGTTCTGTGCATACAAGCTTATATTCCATATATATTTTGTGCTTGTTTCTTTCTCTTGACTTGATCTGACTGAGAATGGAAATGATTACAAGAAAACTTATTATTCCTGATCTTAATAAGTCTTTCAATAATTTAGTTTATATGTTATAATATTATATTGATTTAATTTTATAGCACAATACATTAAAAGTAAAAAAAAGAGAACTCTATGGAAATTTGATGTGGCAGTAGGTGAAAGAAATATGTAAGTTATCACTCTTTAAATTGGTGGAAATGTAGTTACCAGGAAGATTGTATGAAGCTATAAATCCCAGAGTTCAGTGTTAGACATGTTAAATTTAAAATGTATACCAGATATGCAAGTAGTTTTTAATTAGAAATGCAAATGGTTATATTATTAGTCAAGAGCTCCACATAAAACAGACTTAATATGATATATAGATATATGATGAGAGTAATTAAGGTAATTGTTAACACAGTCGTAAAGACCAAGAGGTCCCATGCAGGAACCTGAAAGCTATGGAACCAGACAAGCAACAGTGTAAGTGCTACTCTGATGTTAAAAGCTGAGAAACAGAGGAGGGTGGAAGGGCGGGTGGGGCACAGGATCCTAGTGTAAGTCCTGAAATATGAAGTCCTCAGAACTAGAAACCTTAATGTCTAAGGGCAGAAGAACAGAAATATCCTCATTTAAAGAAAGAGAGAAAAGAGAAGTGGGGGCTCTTTCTTTTTTTGTTTTATCCTCAGAAAATTGGAGGGTGCCCTCCCATACTGGTCAGAGTGGCATCTTTACTCAGTCGAATGATTCAGATGTCAACGTCTTCCAGACACACCCTTGCAGAAATAGTGTTTAACCAACTCTGAATACCCTTTAGCCCAGCTAAGGAGACACATAAAATGAACCATCACAATTCCACACTTTGTCAACTGGACATTTATAGATGCCCTTTTTAACTATGCTTAATCTCCAAATAAATAAATACAATAGCAGGGTCATAATACCACCTAACAGTACAAATATGCACTAGGTGAATTCCTTCTCTTGGTGGCTTATAACACTATGATAGAAAGATAACAGTCAAATACTAATGTAAGTCAATTCATCTAAGACTATATATTATTGGAATAAGATAGAAAAAGGTCAAAAATATTTATTTAATATAAATATACATGCAACACAAATATATTCATTACAAAATATGAAGGGAATACTCATGACAATGATAGTCTTTATTGCTATAATCTGTTATGTGTTTGTAACTGGTGTATATAACTATCTTCCTATATAATTCATTCTGTATTACTTTGTTTTCTTTCCTGAAAAAAGTTTGAGTCATTTGTAGTCCTGCCTACTTTGAGCTCTTATAATTTTCTAACTGTTTTAATCACAGGATGTGGCAACACCAAAACAAACTCCTGACACCAACTCTCCAAAATAATACCACTTGGGACTGGGGATTTAGCTCAGCAGCATAAGTGCCTGCCTTGCAAGTGTGTGGTCATGAGTTCAATCCCCGGTACCATAAAAAAAATAAATAAATAAAATAAAAATAATACCACCTAACTGGCCCTATAAATGAATCTTCAAAAGGACCTTATATAGTGTATTGATTGAGATGTATTGGGAAGGTAGGAAACATGGGAAGACACATGAATTCAATGAGCATGCATCCATCAATACACTTGTTTGTGAAGGTGGTTCTTTGGTTAGAATAAATGCTTTTTGGAATATACTATTCTATAATCTCATGAAATTTTGGCAAACGGATTGATATGCAGATGTTATAGCTTGTGTCTAGATGTTTCCAAAAGCCTCATGCAGTCAGGGGGCAAGTTTTTCAGAGGTAAATGAATGTGGTATGTGATACTGGGATTAAGGGAATGAGCTCTACACCCTCCATAATGACAGTAGCCTTTACACAATATAAGGGACAGGAAGAGTCTTTTCTCTCTCCCTTTATTGACTTTTCTGTCTTCCACTGCTATGAACTGATGTCCCTCTGCTTGGATCCATGCCAACCTGCCTTGGAACCAGCTAATATGGACTAAAACCTCTAAAAACTGTGAGCAAAATAAATCTTTCCTCTCTTAACTATGGGCTTCAGGTGTTTTGTGTCAGTAACAAGATAAGTAACTAAAGCAGAATTTAGTACCAGAGAAGTGGGGTGATTGCTGTGACTATACCTGATCATGTAGCTCAGGAGCCTTTGAAAATGGCTTGTGGAAAGAGTTTAGAATGATATGGAGATGCCAACTGAAAAAAGCAGCTGTATGAGAGATTCTATTCAGAGCTGTACTGTATTCTATTTTGTACTATATGAGAGATTCTATTCAGAGCTCAGAAGATCAGGAGGCAGACAGAAATACTGCCTATAAAGACCAACCTCCAGAGGTTTCTGCTGGTAAGAAGGACTGCATTGATTGTTGAACTCTAGATGATGTTTATTATGCCTTGGCAGAAAGTTTGTCTGTATTTTGCTCATGTCAAGAGACTTTGCCTGAAACTAAGCTTAAGGGTGGCAGACTAATTAATCTAGCGGAAGAAATTTTAAGGCATTTGAATGTTGAAGCAGTGGCAATGCTAGTGGTGAGGGCTTTTAGTCAGACTTATGTTGAGAAACAAGAATGAAAAGCAGAGCAGAATTGTTCAAAACATTATGAGTTTGACCAGAAAGTAAACTGAAGTAAAGTTCTGAACTATAAAGATAGATCAGAGGAGATAGTGATTACTGAGAAGGACTAGGAGAATAGAAAAGGCAGCCCAAGGGCATCATAAGAAGCAGTAAGAATCCACTCTTTGCAGCCTCAACATTGCAAAATTGAAAGACTTTGCTTTGAGAAGAAAACAGTGGAGCATCATGAACCAGAATGTAGTAGGGGCACCATATTCCAGAATGGCAGAGACCACACCATGATACAGAATGGTAGAAGCCTAGAGAATTTGTTCCTCAGAATTGGATTCATAATGCTCAGTGATCCAGGCACTCAATCTACAGCCAAGAGAGAGGAAAGCCTAGCTACTGCTCCTGTTGGCAGTAGACCTTAGCATCATACAAAATGGTGTTGGTTTGAGGTGGATGCAGAATGTAAGAGTTGTGGGACAGGAAGGCTTCCACTCAGATTTCAGAAGGCCTAGAAGGCCAAGCAATGTGCTCCTGAGAGAACATTATGTGAAGCTGTGAGTTTCAAGCCAAGGTTGCAGTGGAGATCCTAGAAGTTTAGAGAACCCAAAATATAAATTGTCTGAGGAAAACTGCAAGGAAGGAACAAAGCTTGCCCAAGAGAGTAGACATGGGAGCTACAACCTCCAAAACTGCCATATGGAAGAGCCACTCAAGGCCTTTGGAATTCACATCTTGACACAGATTACCTTAAATGCTGCACATATAACTACAGGACTTAATGTTTGCCTTGTTGGATTCTGGACTTTCTTTGGTTCCATTCTTTTTTATCCCCGTTTGCAACTTTTGGAATAGAAATGTCTATAATGTACCTTTGAAGCTTGGAAGTGTTCAACTTCCTCTTCAGGGGCTTAAAGTTAAGACTTTTTTCTTAAACCTCATAGTACTTTTGACTTGGATTTTTCCACAGTGCTGAAACTCTTAGGGCATTGGCAACTCTTGGAATGGACTAAATGCCTTTTGTATAAAAGGATGTGCATGAATCGTTGGGAGACTAAGGGTGGGATTTAATGCTTTTATATAGATGTTCACCAAAGTCTCATGAAGTCAAGGCAGAGGGATGGTTTTTCAGAGGTGGCTATATCTAGAATGTGATGCTGGGGTTAGGGGTATGAATGCTACACCTGCCCTAGAGTCAGTAGCCTGCATACAATGTAAGTGACAGAGTCTTTTCTCTCTCCCTTTTTATTTTTTCTGTCTTCTGCTACCATGAACTGTTTCCCTTGTCTATGTCTCACCCTGCCTCAGAGTAAGCCATATAAGGATTGAAACCTCTCCAAACTGTGAACTAAATAAATCTTTCCTTCTTTAACTTTGAGGGTTGGGTATTTTGTTTTAGCAATGAGATAAGTAAAAAAGATAGCAGATAAGGATATATATATATATATATATATATATATATATTCAGAACAAATGTCTATTTTAGTAAGAAAAAATGCTGCTTTTCTGTGATGGTGTGGTCTGATACAATGAATCTGTCACTAGATACCTGATTGATTAGTCTGGGGAATGGTGCTGTATCAGGAGCTTGGTGTTGGTTATACCTATTGGCACTCTCAGGTGTTATATTTATGGAAGTCTATGTTGCTGAATTCACACATAATTCCATCTCTGGCATCATAGACATTTTGTTTGTGAGTCTAAGGGGTAATGGCAGGGGTACCTGGGTAAAGCAGTTGATTGTATTCCTAGAATGAGTCATTCTATCCACTTGAGTATCAAAATCCTCTCTACTAGGTTCATCATTTAGTGAATGTGCACACAAGCAACATTCTCCAAATTTTTTACCTATTCTGTAATATCTATCCATATGCCTGTTCTTTCAATTTGTTGATCATAAATTTTTCCATCATATTTCTCCCAAGCTCCTGGCTAGCCAAAACTTTTAGCAATAGACCAGTATATATTCAACATATAACAATTTATTTCCCACAAATAATGTACATGACCAAGTGTGATATCCAACATTGTGTCTATGTGAAAGATTTTTCTCCATTGTTATCCATCAGAAATTACTCAAGGAATGATAATAGTGCTGTAACTGCCCACTGGGGGAGGGATGCTTGAATATTATGCAGAACCATTTATGAACCAGGCCTCAGTCTTCTTTTCTCTTCTTTTCTTGTGTCAGTTGATTCAAAGGCCTCGTTATGAAGTAATAGGTATAGTCTGAGAGAGAGGAGGCAATGTATCATAAGTGAGGAACATGGGCATTTGGATCTCACTGTCATGTAACATTCTTTGCCTTTCGGTCCTGCTGGAATTCAGTCTCTCTCTCTCTCTCTTTTTCTCTCTCTCTCTTTCTCTTTTTCTTTCTCTTTCTCTCTTTCTCCCTGTGTGTGTCTGTATCTGTCTCTTGGTCTTTTTCTCTCACACCCTTCCCTTACACAGCCCTCCACCCTTATTTTCTTTTCATTTTGGAGGGGTCTATGGATGTTAAACATTCTGGTTAATTGGGTCAGATAATGCTCAGTCCATGACATGTAGTTCAGGTCACATGATAACTTTGCAGCAAGGTCAAGCACTCAGTCTTGATTATGACTCAGGAGCAGGCCAAGAGCTCTCCCTCTCAAAAAGTGTAGTTGTCTGAAGATGATGTCAAGACCTTGTTCCAAACATTTATAGAACAGCACTATCAAAAAGAGATGATTATACAAATTTGTTTTTCTATTTTCAAGGTAAGATAATGCACAGAGAAATATACACCTTGCTCCAGATACTCTTAAATAAAGGAGCCATCTAAAGAGGTTATGAAGGAATGTGAACTGGCTTGCTCATTTTCAAACTCAGATTAATTCCGTCATTTCTGAGCTTCAGTTGAGACAAAACCATCGTTAAACAGTCAGTTCCAAAACTCTACATATAACTAGGTATTTGGCTGGCTTTTAATGTATGAAAGTTTCCCAGTAGGCAAAAGAATTACGTGGAAATGAATTGAAACAAAGGGGTTAGTGATACTTTTCTAACCTCCACACAACTAATCATCACTTTCACTATTTTTATTTTATCTACATATGACCTACACTTGTGGTAGCTTATAACTCTTAAAATAATTCATTTTCTTTTTGCTTAAATCTATTACAAAAAGAAATTTAGGTCACAGATAGAAAATATCACTTGCCATTAAAGGAAGGCAGAGATAAGAATACTGTAATTGATATAAATATATTAGATTTAAGGTTGATGATATCGCTTACTGAGGGTTTGAATCTATAGTCTGTAAAAAGGCAATTATTAAGAATTGAAGAAAAAATTGGAGATATACTTGTTTCTACATGATTTACTTACAGAAATATAAAGGGATGAATTGAAGAAGCCTGATGTATAACTTGTCACAGATAGGATTATTTATTCAGAACAACATCCTAAACCATTAACCAAACAACAAGTCATAGCTCTTATTTTTCCACTAGAATTATAATTGCTGTTAGATATGAATTTCAGTATACTGAATGAGAAGCAAACATCAGTATTCATCTTATGAAAATGCAAAGATACGGATTTTATCTGCAAGGAGATTTTGAAGCTAGATTTTATTAGTGCATATTAGTAATACAGAAAAACGATTTTTAAAACATGTGTCCCTATGTTGATGTAACATACTGTGATTATCTTCATCCCACTAGTCACCCTTCAATCCCCTTCCCCATCTCCAAAAGTTTATTTCTAGGTTCTTGTCAGGAAGTCAGATATGCTTAACTCTCTTCTTTTCCCCAAAGTGTTACTTTATGGCATGTTATTGTCAAATGTTTTTGGAAAGGACTTTTTAAGCTTACATTTATGTAAATATTTTAAGAATATTTTTATAGTTAAGAAGAGAGTACAGAAAACAAAATAACTTCACTTTTGAGATGAGGGAGCAATCTATGGAGACACTGGTAATTACCTGAGATAGAAGAGCCACACGAGAACCACTTTCAGCCTGCAGGTCTGTTCACAGTTACCATTTCCTAAGACTCTGTTTTACAGTACTTAGTTGTTTTGTCTTTATCTCAATCCCTTAGAAAAGTCTGATTAATTTATCCTTTAAGGATTGGGCAGATGATTCCACACCTGCATTATCTGTAGAGAGATTTCCCTAGTGGAAAAGTAAAAGATAAATACAATGGTCTGTAATCATATGAGAACACAGAAAGCAGATGGAAGAAGCACAGAAAGAAGTGAGGAAGACATTCCCAAGGATGCAAACACTGAGTCATACTTTCACACACACACATATATATTCTCTTTCACACCAAAATTCACTGCTTCACAAATTTATTTTCTGAGTGTCTTTGTACGGTTAGATGCACATAGAGAGTGTAAAAATAAGCTGAGTGATAGTCACTCTTTCACATAACATATGCATTGAGAGCTTATTATGTCCTAAACTCTTTGGAGACTATTGCAGTAATCAAACCAGAAAAGGCAGAGGTACATCAATATTGTTTAATAATCTCACCATTTGGTGAGGCTTGAAGGAATTACAAAAGCCCTTTCACCATTTGTAAAGTCACTAAATCAGTTGTTGCAGTGGTTTCTACATTTGCCAGTGATTTCTACAAGACAAGAGACTGAAACAGCATATGGTACCAGAGAACTTTGATTTGCTTAAAGTCCCACAGCAGTCATATCTTACGTACTATATTTTTTTCATGTTGTTGTGCCTTATCCTTATGCCCAACTGAGAAAAAGCATTTTACACAACTGAAGTTGCATTGGCCATGATGATTTCTGCCTCAGGCTAGTCCTCTAAATCTTTCACATTTCTCATGTAGTAAATGCAGCTAAGACTAAGTAATCAAAACAATGCCCATGAGAATTTTTTTGTAACTTTACACATAAAATGTCTCTTTTGAAGCCTGACATATTTTTACAAGGTAGGTATATGTAGTCTTTATACTTAATCTGGCAAACAAGCTCCACAGTTCCCTTCTGGAGAGAATCTGTACTTTGCCATCGATGGAACTTTGCGCTGAAATGCAATGTCTTGGATCATTGCTCTGCCTTCATGCCATTTGTGCTTTATTTATACTTGCATTATCTATTCAAAATGAATAGCTTTGAACCACAAAAATGTAACAAAAAAGGAAGCATCACATTTTTTGTTACATTACATGCATTCTGTTTCTCTTGTTTCCCTTTAAAGGATCCCAAGAAATATATATATATTAGTTAATTAGTTTCCCTATAAATATATATATATATATATATATATATATATATATATATATATATTAGTTAATTAGTTTCAAAATACTCCAGGTAAATAACACACAACCTCTCAATTTTACTTTCAAGCACTATAGAAATGTTTTATATACAAAATCAATTTTCTAAGCATAATTACTATAGATAAATCAATTTTTATACAAGTTCAAAGTTATGCCAGAGTATTCAGTCATTGTGTATGTTTTCATTGCAAACTGTTTAATGTAGAAGAATGAGAAAGGTGAATAAAATGAACACTGCTCTCTCATTGAACCTTTTTCTATCAATTAAAACTAAGTTTCTTTTAATCAGTAGTATTTTTTGATGGTAGTCAACCAGTTACTAATATTTATTAAGGACTCACATTCACTATACTGCTGTGGTTGATTTAGAGGAGGATCTAGTCTTTATGCTGTCAATGTAAAACATTCTGTTTTGCTACTTATTGGTAAAGATTTTACCTATTCAAAGATTCCCAACACATGGTATAAATACGTTCTACATTTTCATATTAATTATATACATGTTTATATATATTACTATATCACTAGCATGTATGTAATAAATTATATAATAATTATTTTTGTTTCTTGTCATATCCTGAGTTCTTTTTTCTTGCATTTTTGTCACATCTTAAACCACAGAGACATTTAATGTTTACTATCAGATTAAATAATGCATTTTATAATTTTATTATCTTTATTAAGGAATATAACTCACTCATAATAGTAGTTAATTCATTTAAATTTAGCCTATAGTTGTAGACCACCTCACTTTTGTTCAAAATTTAAAGTGAAAGAATCATAATTTCAGCTGGTGTTTTTAATTTTTTTTTTTCTTTCTCAAGTCTGAGGTAGCCAATATTACATTGTCACTGCGTATGGCAATGCATGGGGTTTCCTGGTTTTCTTCTAGAAGTTTTTTGTCAGCTCCTTGCTTTGACTTGTGCAATAGTCACCTGACAGAAAACTTCAGACTCAAATGAGAGTTAACAATATTTTAAAAATTTTTATTAGTACATTTTGTGCAGTACATAATGTTTTATCTTCTATGTGTGGAGTTTGTACATGTACTTAACACACCTTAATTCCTTTATTCATCCCCTTTTCCTCTTTACCCTTCCTCCTTGCTCCATCTCTTTTTTTATTTTTTTATTTTAAAGGTAGTAGAAATACAACAGAACAAGACAGAACAAAGCCAACTGAGACAGTGCAGAGAATTTGGTACAGAACTTCACAGCAGGTTACCAGGATAACAGTAATAGGTATCATAGTGTATCTCATTATTTTCATTATAGTTGTCTAGTCAATTAGGTAGAGCAAAATCAAACCAAAGACAGAACATTATAAAATCAATTCAAAGAGAATATTGAATACAATACAGCAATTAATCATAATGAAGCAAAACTGAAACACAATTTGCTTTCAAAAAGTAGAGGAGACCCCCCACACACACATTTTTACTGTATTGCATGCAGTCATCCTGCCAAGAGATGTTCAGCCCTCCGTCCCCAGTTGCTAACGGGGCGGGGTTGGGGAGTTTGGGTTGTTTGATTCCAAGCCTGTGCACCGGTAGGCTCACAGGAGACACTACTGGATCTCTTCCTGGCTCACACCAGAGGAAGGTGCTTACCAAGAGCACGGTGGGAGAATTGCTTCTTTGTGGAGCCCCTGGGTTCCAGCATGGCCATGGCCGGATCTCAGGGGCAGCTCTCTGGTTCTCCTCTTGGCTCACGTGGCAGGGAGGCGCTTACCAAGAGGGCTGCGGGCAAATTCCTCCGCTCCATCTCTTGATCCTCTTCCCATTTGAGATCTTTTGCCATACTTCTTTTTGCCTATCTTTTATTTTGTTCTTTATTTATACTTTGAGTTTCTCTTATAAAAGAAACCATGTAATACTTAAATTAATGTTTCTTATTTATTTCATTTAACATTGTGATCTCAAGACGGATTCACTAGAGTTAGCATTTTGTAACTTCCGGAACTTTGATTATTTTCTTCCAGAAACAGTTTAGTCCCCTGATGTTTCTGACAGCCTAGGTCTTGTCTTTTGTCCAGAAATATGTCACCTTCTTGAGGACATAGTTTTAGTCATTTCCTCCTATACTTTTGTGTCTCTTCCCAGCACAACTCATCCCCTTCTATGGTATGAATAAAGTTTGTCTTCCTATTTCTGTGGTCCCATCCATCTACAGTACACTGCATCAAACTGTCCATTCAAATCTTTTACCCTGAAATACCATGGAAATCTACAGAGAACAGTTTTAAAACATGCATTTTCTTCTGCAACTCTGTGCAGTTCTATCCACTTAATAGCCCAGTAGGTAAGCCTATTAGTTTCTTTGTTCCCTTTCAAAATCTATTCACTCAACGATGCCATATTTATCCTAATTCCTAACTGATCCCCATCCAGTGCTTTCCATTCTCATTGTCATCCTCCAAATTCCAATTTCTGTCGCTGTTTTAGAGAAGGAGCAAATAAACTATTCCTCTACTTGTCTTCCAAAGTTGCAAAATAATCTCGCAATTCTTCTGACTTCGATGGGTAAGTGACTTCTCATTGCCTTGGAATAAATTTCAAAATGGATAACATGAATTAGTCCTTATCATGCAAAATATGGCTTCTTTTCAACTCCCATCTAGCATTCTATGTATTGTTTTCTCTACCCCAGCACTCTTGGGCTTCCAACAGGTTCTTAAACATTTTAGAAACTCCCAGGGTATAGGAATTTTATAGTAGATATAGAATTTACACTAGGGATAGATTCTTATTGTCTATTTAATTAATTTATTATTTTTAAAAATTATCACAGTAGAAAACACATTGCCATTCATCTCCATCAAGATAGTTCTTCTCATTTAGAACACACAAGTCACTGTTCTTGTCAATTTCTGAAACAGTTCTGGAAGTTCTTTTTCATGAGTGTTTAGTTATGCTCTGATAATTGTCCCAATGTTCTAACTTGATGCAGAACATTTATTTTTCATGGTCATTTGGACTTTAGGGAAGAGCTAGAAGTTGCATGGTTCCAGATCTGGTGAATAAGGTAGATGAGTTAACACTGTTATCTTTTTTAATATTTTTGTTGCACTGTTCTTGTCAGCAACTTTCTCCAAAATTTTTTATGATATCTCGTAAAGACTTGAAAGAAGGCTTCCAGAAATGCTTTAAAAAGTAGAACATGTGACTCAATAATTATTTGAAGTAAGGAGGAATATTTTAAGGAGGGTTAATATTAATGGTTTTTACTGTATTTTTTAATATTTAGGCACCTACTGGTTATCTTTGAATGCTTTGGTACAGCTCAAGTGTTCTCTCACTTATCCATGTAAATGTCCTTAACCATCTGTTCTGTGTCAGACACTGCTGTCAATGCTTTGAAAATAGCACTAATTAAAGTAAAGAAGGTGTCAATTCTTGGTGGACAAACCTAGATGAGCACTACTATATTCATAAAATATTATAACTGCTTTGTCTATTGCAATTATATACTTAACATAGTGCCATTTGTTATAGTTTAGTTATATATTTATTATCTGTATTTTCACCAAATGGTGAGTTCTGCAAATGCAGTGATTCAACTAATATTTTAACTGACCACTACTAATACACTGAAAGATTATCCCACAATGACTACTAGATTCCTTGTTATTGTACACAAGATGGTTGAAATTCTAATTCTAATTTGTTGTATTCTCTGCATTCAAATCATGACAAATTTCTTTTAGTTTCTTAGACCAACCTAATTTTTCTTATTTTCAAACTTTTCACAATTTCCTCTATCTTCAATGCCCATTACCAATTTGGTGGCAAACTTCTACTTTCCTGTCACTCAATTCCATGAAGACATTCGTAATGCCTTCCATTAATGGTGAGCATAAGCTTTGGAAAAGCATAAATGTAGATGGTAGTTCTGTGCATTTGGCTGTAAGGGAAAGAAATGAATGAACCTTTTATGCTGCATCATATCCTAGGCAACTTTGCAGCAACGGAGGAAGTTGCTTTGAGCACATGAAGTGATTATCAAAGATTATGTCTACAGTGCCAGAGAAGAACAGTTCCTGCTTTAAAGAATATATCCTACAGCAGAAAAACAGAGTGGCTACTATTTACATGAATGTACCTGCATTTATTTTATCATGTTTAGAATGATATGGATCAAAGGAAAATAAGAAAACAATAAGTAAAATACATACTTTTCTCTGAATTATTAAGGTTGTGTAAAAGTGACTTTTTTAGATACAGAAGATATTCATGAGAGTTTTAGAATTTGAGGACCAGGGATAAAGCAGAAAAAGTATCCAAAAGTGACTGGGTAAGATGAAGACAGAAGGAAGGAATGCTTGCAAAAAAAACTTATTTGGAATAAAAATTTATGTTCATTTTTTTGAGATATGCAGCTTATGTAATTATGTGGCCATCTTTCTAAGAAAGACTAAGGAATTATAAATATAAAAGTAGATGCAACTAAAATATTTAATACATTAAGAAAGAAATTATACATATGGAGTATTCAGATGATGATATTTTGAAATACTTACATTCAAAACATAATTTATATAAACCAAGTATACAAATTTTAGTATAAAGTTTGGTGAGCTTTACAAATGTATGAACCTAAATAATCACCAATCCAGTCAAGCCATAAAACATTCCCATTAGCCAAGGGTATTCCCTTATGTTTCAGTTAATCTCCACTGCTAAAGACAATCACTATTCTGATTTTTATGATTATAGATTTCTTTTGTCTCATCTTAACCTTGTCAAAAAATCATTCAGTATTTATTTTTGTAAGAGAATGTATATATGTATAGCTATATATATTTATATACATAATATATGAGAATTTTGCTTATAATAATAATTTAGAGATTCATCTCTATCATCATATGTATTACTTTGTTTTTATAGCTGCATGGTATTCCATTTTGTCTATAGGCCAGAAATTTTTATCTAGTCTTCTCTTAAGGAACATGTGGATTGTGTCCAATTTGAGATATCAGTTAAGATGTTGTATACATTTATGCACTTATCTGCAAGAATTCTAGCAGAAAAAGTTATGGATCTTTATCCTGTTATCTTTTGTAGTGCAAAATCTGTCAAACTAGTTATGCCATTTCACATTCTAAGTCAGATTTAGAACTTTTAGTTTTATGAAATTCTAATTCTTCTTGTAGATGTGAAGAGTAATAATTTTATTTTTAATTTGAAATTCACTGATCCTTGTTAATATAGATCATTAATTTACAAATGATGCTATACATTAATAAATGTTAGAAAATGTAGACAATTTTTATTTCAGTGAAATCTAATTAGAAATTTTTTTCTTCAGTTGTTTTTGCATTTTTATGCTATTAAATAATTCTTCCCTTCTGCAGAGATTGGTTAATTAACTCTACTACTGAAAGAATATTTGGATTATTTGTATATTTAGGGAATATATGAATGGGATTGCTATGGACATTAGTATGTGGTACTGATTATCATATTTCTGTAACTCTTCAACAAAATATACAATTCTAGTGACTTAATCCTCAGAAAGGAAACTATTATCACCAATTACTTCTTTCATGAAATATTTATCATTACTTTTTAAAGTTGGGTTATTTTCTTCTGTATATTCTCCATATCTTATGATTCAAATTCTTTTTGAAATATATGCATATATACAAATCAATTGGCCAATATTTAATTTTATATTTTGGCTATTTCTTCTGAAGTATTCCCTGTGACATTAAAAAGATATTGTTTTGTTTTCCAAAAAGACAACAGCATTTATATTTTTGTCTGTCATCTATCTAAGATGTTTGTGTATGATGCCAGGTGAGGTTGTCAAAATATTATTGATCTCATATGACTATATGTTGAATCAGGAAGAGTTCTTTGATGAAAAATTCTCATTCCTCTTGGAATATCTTTATCTCACAAAAATAAATTTTCTATATATTTTCTAGATTAGTTGTCTTTACACTTTCTGTCTTATTGGTCTACTGATCTACTACCAAATATAACCTTAATTTATTTATAGTAAATATATTGTAAGGTTGTTTTGAGTTTTGTTTTTCAATAACAACTATAATTTTATTAAATTGAGTAAAATTAAGAAAACTTTTCAGAAAATTTAGAGTATAACTCTATTTTGCAGAACTGTAGCCCTTGTTATAAAAAATGTGCCAAAACATTAAAATACATAAATGTGCATATTTTCTTATCATTTTAAATTCTTAGATAACTAAAGAGTCTTCTGAACAACTTGCTTAATTTACATAGATAAAGCACTTTTATAAATAATTTTACTATTATTATTTGCTGAATTATTTGTATTAACAAGTTACAAACTGATGCAGAGTAGTTATACCATTTTCATTTTCATATGCATTGTATGGTCCTGATTCTCAATATTGTTGCCAGTATTTAGTTTCTTCCCTTTTAAAATGTAAGTATTTGATAATATCTCCTTGTGGTTTTAATTTGTATACTGCTGACGGCTAGTGAGATTGAATTTTTTTCACTGATTCAGTTTATCAGTACATTTTAGGTATACATAGCGACCACATTCATCATAGGGAATTAATACTGTATATAATAGAACTTGATTCATTTTACCCTATTCCACTACTTTCCCTTCAACCCCTCTTCCCTTCCTTATATATATGAATTTTGTTTCCATTTTTTCTTTTTTATTATTTTTTTCTTTTCCTTTCAATTCTTTCCCTTTCCTTCCTTTCCTTTTCTGCTCCCTTTCTAGCTCCCCTTCTGATTTGAGCATTTTCTTCCTTTTCCACAGTATCTATTACACATTTGGTCCTTTATTTACCTGAAAAAAAATGTGGTATTTACATGTGTGTCTGACTTATTTCACCTAAGAGTATGGTCTCAAGGATTTATAGCATCCACTTAACTATAAATATCTCAGCTTATCTGTCTTCATGGAAAAATAGTACTACATTATATTTAATTAATTAATTAATTAATTAATTAATTAATTTTGGTACCAGGGATTGAACTCACAACCTTTCACTTGCAAGACAGATGCTTATGGCATGAGCTAAATCCCTGGTCCCCATTACATTATATTTTAAAAATTCTCCTTTATCCATTAATCAGTTGGTGAGCATTTGGACTGTTTTGAAGATTCAGATATTATAAGCTGTACCACTATAAACATGGGGTGCATATATCACTGTGGTAAGATGCTTTTAATTCTTTCAGTAAGATACTGAGAGGGAGAACAGCTGGGTTGAATGGAATGTCTACTTCTAGTTTTTTGAGAAATCTCCACACTGATTCTATAGTGTTATACTGGTTTATACTACCACTAACTGTGGAGAAGATTTACTTTTCTCCAGAGCTCCAACAGCATTTATTTGCTGGTTTCTTGATAATAGCCCTCTTTCTGGAAAGACATGGAATCCCAATTTTGTTTTAATTTGCATTTATTGAATGAGCAATGTTTTGAACAGTTTTTCATATATTTATTTGCTGTTTTTAACTCTTTACATGAGAAGTATCTATTCATTTCAGATATCCATTTTTGGATTGGGTCTTTAAATTTGAGGTGTCTGGTTTATTTTAATTCTTTATGTATTCTAAATAGTAGTCATTTCTCTGAGGAACAGCTGGAAAAAATTTTCCCACACTGTGGGTTGTGTCTTTACCCTGTGGTGATTTGTCTTGCTGTGCAAAAACTCTCTAATAAAATGAGATCCAAGTTGTTCATTCTTTGTGTTAGTTCCTGTGCAACTAGGGGGTTGCTCATAAAGTCTTTTTCTACAAAAATGTCTTCAATAGTTCGACTTATTCTATCTTCTAGCAAATTTAGTGCTTCTATTTTAATATTTACATTTTTGATCTACATTGATCTATTTTAGTTTAGTGCATGGTAAAAGATATGGGTCTAGTCACAATCTTTGGTATTTGGAAAGCCAATTTTACCAGCATCATTTATTAAAGAGACTTTTTCTTAGTGAAGGTGTTTGGCCCTTTATCAGAGATAAGGTGGATGAATATCTCAGAAGTTGTTTCCTACTCCTACAGTACTTATTACTTTTTACACTAGAGACATAATGTGATATTTATAAATATGATTCTTATTTATTTCACTTATAAGGATAATCTCAAGTTGTCTCCATTTACCTATGAAGGCCTCAAGATCATTTTTTATAGCTGAGTAATATTCTGTTGTATAAAAATACCATATCTTTTTCATCCACTCTCCAGTTGATGGGCATTTTGGTTATTTCCAAGATTTATCTATTACAAATTGTGCTGCTATGAACATGGGTGCACATATATCACTGTGATGTGACCTTTTCAGTTTTTCTGGGAAAATACCCAGGAGAGGAATAGCTGGATTGAATGGAACTTTCCAAAATGTGTAATTGCTATTGCCAAAATGAGAGGAAAAGAAAGTGCTCTAAAGGATATAACTGCATGTATGTTTAAGTGTGTAGGATTGATAACCATATTACTAAGTTTTTGTTGGACTGTTGAACAGAACTATTTACAGTCTCACTGTTTGAATGTCTACTTTGTATGCTTTAATTTTGTAATTTGAACAACTATTCCTAAGAGGAAAATATGTAATTCATCAACTAGTGATTTCTCACTTATTTTTTTGGAAATTCTGTATTATTTTACCCTTTTTCTGTTTTGCTTTTTTTTCCTCTTTAAATAACATTTTTTAAAAAAATGATCAAAACAAGAAGTTGTTTCTTTGAATTTGTTTCATTGAACCTTGGGTCTTTTTTGTCAGGACCAAGCTATTTTTATCATAGTGGATTTGTAGTACAATTTCAAGTTAGGGCTTGTGATGTCCACTGGCTGGCCTTTAGTGCCCAGAATCGCTTATGCTATTCTAGGTGTCATCTATATCAAATGAATTTTAGGATTATTTTCTCTAATTCTGTGTGATATGCTTTTTGAATTTTGATTGGGATTACATTAAATTTTAAACAATTTTATAATTATGGACATTTCTACTGTATTAGTTCTTCCTAACCAAGAGCAGGGGATATCTTTACATTTTTCTTATATCTTCTCTGATATCATTTTTCAGCATCCTGTACAATGAGGTTCTTTACTTCTTTCATTAGTTTGAAGCCTACATATTGTTTGGATGGGGGTGTTACAGTGAAAGGTATTGTTCCCTAATTTCTCTCTCAGTGAGTTTATTATTGTACAGGAAGATTTTTGATTTTTGAGGTTGACTTCATAACCAGCTACACTGAATTTGATTCACTGATGAGTAAATCTAGAAATTTTTTGTAGCATTTTAGAGGTCTTCTAGTAGAGGATCACATCATCTGCATATAAGGATAATTTAACTTCTACTTTTCCTATATTTGTTTGATTTCTTTCTTTTTTTCTAATTGCTCTGGCTATTGTTTTCAGAACTATATTGAATAAAAGTGGTGACAATGGGTTTCCTCATCTTGTCCCTGACTTTAGAGGTAAAGCTTTTGGCTTTTGTGTATTAAGTATAATTTTGACTGTTCCTTTGTCATAGATAACTTTTGTCAGACTGTAATAAAGACCATCTATTCTAATTTTCTGTAGGTTTTATCATGAGTGAGTGTTGCACATTGTTAAATGCTTTTTCTGCATCTATTGAGATGATTATATAATTTTTGTCCTTGGTACTGTTAATATGGTGTATTATATTTATTGATTTCTAAAGGTTGAACCATCCCTGGATCTCAGTGATGAATACTACTTATTTATAGTGTGTGTTATTCTTGATGATTTCTTGCAGTCTCTTTGCTAGTATCTTATAGAGGGTTTTTGCATCCATGTTCATTAGGGAGAATGACCTATAGTCCTTTCTTTGTTGGGTCCTTCTCTGTTTTTGGTATAAGGGTAATGCTTGCTTCAAGGCATGACTTTAGGAGTATCTCAGTTCATTTTCAATTTCATTAAAGAGTTTGGGAAATAATGGTATTAGGTCTTCTCTAAATTTCTTGTAGAATTCAGCAGTGAACTTGTTAGAACCTAGGCATTTCATTGTTGCTAAGTGTTTAATTGTGTCTTCAATTTCCATAACTAGCAAATTTATGTAGAATTGTTGTATCTTCTTGATTCAGCTTTTTAGAATACAGTTTCTTGAAGTAAATATAGATGATCTTCAGGGTTTCAGCAGATTTTGTTGTGATTTCACCTTTTTAATTCCTAATTGTATGGATTTTAGGATTTTTTCTTCCTTTAATAAGGTTAGCTAAGGGTTTGTCAATTTTATTTTTTTAAAAAAACAACTCTCAATTCATTGGTTCTTTGTATTGTTTTCCTAGTCTCTGTTGCATTAATTTCTGTTCTGATTTTTATGATTTCCTCCTTTTTATAAGCATTGGGCTTGACTTGCTTTTTTTATGTATAAACTTGAAGTTCAACTTTATTTGTTTATTTGAACTCACTCTATTTCCTGATATCAGTATTCACAGCTCTAAATTTTCCTCATAGGACTGCTTGCATTGTATTCTGTAAGTTCTGGATGTTGCATTGACATTATCATCTAATTGTAGAAGCTGTCTAATTACTTCCTTAATTTCATCTGTGACTCATTGGTTGTTCAGGAGGGTTTTACTTAATTTCCATATGTTTTAGAAGTTCTGTGGTTTCTTTTGAATTGACTTTCAGTTTCATTACACTATGGTCTGATAATATGAATGGAATAATAATTTCAATTACTTTGCATTTACTGAAGCATTTTCTATGAGATAGCTTGTGATTTATTTCTGTGACTGTCCCACGTGCAGCTAAGAAGACTGTGTATTCTGATGTGGGGTAGAATACTGTAAACATCTACTAAGTCCATTTGTTCTAAAATTGCATTCAGTTCTAATATTTCATTGTTAAATTTTTGGGTTTAGTTGATCTATTTGTTATAGTAGGGTATTGAGGTTCCCCAGTACAATTATGTTAGTGCTCATTTGATTTTTTTCATGTGTGTTAATATTTGTTTTATATAGTTGGATGTACTGGTATTTGGTGCATATAGATTTATGATTGTTGTATCTTCCTCTTGACTTGCTCCCTTTTTAAGGGTATAGTGAGATTCTTTGTTTCTCTTAAACAGTCTTGGCTAAACTGCATTTTGTCTGCAAATAGAATAGCTATCCCTGCTTTTTCCAGGTTCCATTCCATTGGTGTGTTTCTCTGTGGAGGCCTCTGGGGTCAACAGTAATCAGTGCGTGTCTGCTTGGAGAAAGCTCTACCTGTCACCTCCTTCTTCTTTGTTGAAGTTTCTCTGTTTACTTCCTCTGTGACCTTAAATTTTCACTTCAGGATCCTTCCTGGCTCCAGGCGACCTACTTCTCTCCTTTTTCTCTTCCTCACATTGCTATATTCTAGCGTCTAGACACCAGCTCTCAGAGCTCACTCCTCTGCAGCTCACCACTCTGCTCAAACTTCTTCCTGAAGTTTCTCAACATCGAATAACTTCACATGTGCCTATTTTCATCTAAGTATCTTTTTTGATGAAATATTTAATGTTTGTACAAATCTTCTTCTTACTATGTAGAACTATGATTTTGAACCCTGCTAACATTACCCTGGTAGAATAATCATAGCAGTAAATGCTTCTGCTGGTCAGGGAAAAAATTTGCTTACTAATTGCTTAGTACTACCCCAATTGAGAAGTGAAAGTGCCACTTCCTGTTTTCATGAAGTGGAGCATGTGCTTAGGGTATAGTATATGTGTGCCACTCTTCCCACTGAAGCCATGACATAGGGATCATTTTTACATGTATGTTTGAGTAAGCTAGAAAAGATATCACACAACAGTTTTCTGTCCTGTTAGGCTGCCTGTCATTCCATTCATTTCTTGAGCCATAAATTAGGAGAAATAGTGCCGATACTGCTTTTTGTAGTTGCTTTTGTGTTTTTTTTCTATCTGTGTGTGTTGTAATTTTTGCTGGCTTCCCTTCAGGGCTCTGTGTGGAATAATGGAAAACAATAAGGAAACCTAAGAAATTCACTGGTGTGTTGTTGGTCTAGTCCTGGATATTCGATGTGTGTTAAATTTTCCATATGTAATTAAAAGATTTCGTGATTATATTTCTCTTACAGAAAAGCATATTTAAGACTAAAATACTTTGCTCAGTCATTTTTATTAATTATGAACTTATGCTAAAAAATTAATAGCTAAAATTTTATAAATTTGTCACAATCTCTGTCTTGAATATATTCCATATATGATAATTTACCTGTGATTATAAGGCTCTAAGTATTGAGTCTATAAATATGCTTTTGTACATGTAGAACCTCCGTTATAACTATACAGTTCCACTGATGCCTTCAAATATCTTTGACAATATTAAATTTATAATATGTGATTGTTTCACAAATTAAGATAAAAATCATATAACTAAAAGTCATAGATATCACACAAACATTTTTTATATTTTCAATTATTCCATTTCTAATTTTACCCAAAATGCTTTGTTAAACAACATTATGCATACAAATGAGAATATTAGATCAGATTTTTAATGTAAGCATTTTCAATAAGTAGACTCAGTTACCTACTTTAAAGCTTATATTTATTCCAAATTAGTATTTTGAAGTTTTCTGATCTTTTAAATGTACTTTTACTGAAGTATTTGTCTTCCTGTGAGATTGAAGACAAATGCATCTATTATGTAATTATTTTTCCACTAGCTGTTTTCTATTTATAGTACATTGCAATAAAAATTAGCAATTCTTAAAATAATCTAACATTTGTAATCTCAATGATACATTTGCAATGATGCTATTATGTAAGAAAATAAAAATAGCTACATTAGTACTCTGTACATGATTACAAACCCCTCCAAGGAATTTTTATAATTTAAGTAATTTCCTAAATTACATTCTGGATTTCAGACTAGCTTCTTATGCATTTCTTGTTTTTAATTGCAGGTTACAGAAGGTAAAATATATTTCTCTTTCTTGTAGAATTAGATCCCTTCCTCGCTGAGATTATTTAGAACAGGTACTGTTTGCCATACGGTGTTATCTGTAATCACCAAGGAAACTGGGGTGCAACAAAGAGCAGCAAAGGATAAGGCTCCACAGTCTGATCCCCACATTTTTTTGCTGCTGTTTCTTCAATATTCTCATCTTTGAAAAAGCATACGAATAATTTCTTTCTTTCTCTATTCTATTGTTACAAGTCAAATTTACTTCTCATCCTAACACAAGCCGTACCAAGGCTTCCTTTGTTCTAGCAAAGTCAAGTCACTGAAGAGATCTAGTGAGCTAGGTGTGGTGGTGCACTCCTATAATTCTAGTATTTGCAAGACTGAGGCAGGTGTTTTGTTGCAAGTTTGAGACCAGCCTGGGCTACAAAGTGAGCGCAAGGCCAGCCTGAATCACATCGTGAGACCCTGTCTCAAAAAGACAAAAGAGAGAGAAAGAGAGACAGACAGTAATGTTACCCTTCCATTGGTTCCATCTAGAATTACAAAACAAGACAGGAGCTCATGAGTTAGACCTTCGGTAACACCAAAAAACAAGCAAACAAACAAAAAAACAACAACAACAAAGTGTTACAGAAATGTTTTAACAGTCTCTATTTACTATTTATTAATCAGAATAGCGGAGAAGACAGAGATTTCAAGAAATAAAGCAATTAGAGCTTTATAGCAAAAAAAAAAAACTCAAAAATTTGAGCCTCAATCTAAACTTTGGACCTTAACTCAAAATTGATATTAGACTTACATGCAAAACTTTAAAACTTTTAGGAAAAAAACTTTTCAAAATTTTTGGGAGCTAATTCTGCCCCAAATTCTCTAAATTTGGTAATAAGAGCAAAGATCTAAAAAAAGAGAAAAATAATAGAATATAATCTCATCAAAATTTGAAAACCTCTCTACACGACATTTTGACATGCATGATAAGCTGAGTTACAGAATAGAAGGAAATATTTGTGAACTACATCCTTAAAAAGAATGATTATCTAGAATACACAATAGACCTTGACAACTCAGCAGTGTCAATAATCCCTTTAGAAAATTGGTAGTGGCAAGAAAGATACTTATAAAACAGAACCATGAAATAATATTGAACAGCATTAACCATTAGAGAACTGCAAACTAAACCACAATGGTACATCTCTATCAACCTGTAAGAGTTAATAATATTAAAAATTGATAACATCCAATGCTTGCAAAAATGTGAAAAAATTGGCTTGGTCATACATAGCTGATGGACCGATAAAATAGTACAGATGCTCTGGTAAAGAGATTGTCAGTTTCTCACAAAGCTAAACATTTGCATACGACTTAGCTATTCAGTATGTGAGCATTTATCCCAAATAAATTAGCTTACATTCACACAAATATGTCACACAGAAACTTAGTTTTGCTAGCCAAATATTGGAGACAAGTCAGATGTCCTTCACTGAATGAATCATTACATAAACTCTACTATATCTACACCACGGAATACAAACCAGAAACAAAACAACAAAATACTAATTTTAACTGCCCATGATGTTACATACCTCTAATCTAAAGACAAACTAAGTCAAACAAATAATAGTGAACACAAAAGAGAACCATTGAGAAAAGATGGACAACAGACTGACCTGACATTCCCTAAAGGAATCCAAACAAACAATAATATAACAAAAAATTATTCTACTACATTAATGATAATAAAATCAGTTATACTTTCAGTAAGATCCAGAACTTAAGCAATTTATAAACTGGTGCCAGGGAAATAAATCTTCCTAATTTTATGCCTTGCAATTGATATAAATTTTAGAAACTTACTATTATGTAGTTAATGACCCAGCATTTATATTCTCAGGTACTTGGATGTGTACCAGAATCCTTATACACTGTTTTCCTAGCAGAACTCAGCAGTATCTTAAAACTGGAAGCAATACTAATATTCATCAACAACTTATGAGATAAACAGCTATATTTTGACATAGAAGCACTTAGTAACAATGAAATTGAACTTACATCTAGTAACAATGGATACATCATACCAACATATAATTGAATAATAAAAACATAAAATGGTATATACATCAATGATTTAGTTTTTCAAATGATCAAAATTCAATTTTTGTTTTTCTGAAACTAAAAATAATTTTATATTTGATAAATTGATAGATGAAAATTTTTATTGCTTATAGTTTTAATTTGTACTTAGAATTATGAATAGCTTCCCTTTTCATGCATTTTACAGCCATTTATGTTTTGTTGTGTCTGGAATAAAATCTTATGACTGACCATTTAACTTGGGTTGTCAATCATTTTCTCACTGATTTGCAGACAACTTTTGATTTATTTCTAAATATACTTTCTGAGTTTGTCATTTTTTATTTGACATCAATTGTAGTGATTCTTCCCTGTAAAAACATGATGTATGTTTTACTGTACTGAGGACCACAGACATTATAGAAGCAATTTTAACAACTATATTGACAACATCATGCAAATTAAAAACAAATCATGAATCAGGAAAATTGTCCACAATATAGGTAGCAAGAATTTCAAGTTTTATGTCCCTATTTTTCCCATAGTAATAATGTAAAAAGAAACACACAAAGTATATGGGTTGCATACTGCTTAATAATCTGAGCACTGAGATTAATTTGTCACTGACATTTCTGGTTTTTTTTCTCATTTTATTTATTTAGAATGCCATTTCTCATCTATAATTCAACAAATGACAATAAAAATAAAACTAGTATCAAGTGGTCTCCCAAACAATCTTTATATCAGTAATGGATTCAGAGATGGATTGGATAAATACAGACTTTGAAACAGCAAGACTTGTTTTCATTTGGCTATTGTTGTATTAGATGTACCCTTAGACCACAGCAGCCTGGAGTACAGTTTAGCTACAAGAAAGCAATGGACCCCCTACCTTGGTAGTGTCTAGGAAGCCCAACTTTCCTAAAAGCTTGCATACTCTTCCGTTCCTAGGGCTACTGTGTGGGGCTCCTCTATACCAACAGTATTGAGTTGAGCAGGTGGGAACTGCTGAATGTAAGTGTCACACAGTGCTGCACTCACTTTTATGCCAAATGCTTACCTGAACACTATGCCTTCAACAGCAAAATGCTCCATTCATCACACTAAGCTATTCCTGCTTCTTCATAAATATTTAAAAAATATTAGATGTCATTTACAATATAAAATATCTAAAAATGTAGAATTTTAAATATTGTAAACTAATATTATAGTAATGAGCATCCAAATAACTGCGACAGAAATTTTTAAAAAGTATTAAATAATTTTTGCTCGAGAAATGCATCTGTGACATCTCTAATTTAGGGGGGAAACTGTCTTGCCATTGTTAATACTTATTTGTTTGCTTTTCTGCATAGTTTGGCACCTTGATCTTGGATTTCCCAGCAACTGAAGCTCTTGTTTATAAATCATCTAGTTTATAAATCATCTAGTTTATAAATCTTGTCTATAAATCATCTTGTTTATAAATCATCTAGTTTATGGAATTTTTCACAGCCATCCAGGATGTACTGAGACAGATAATTGGGGATGAGAAGTAGAGATCCTTTCTTAAGAGAAGCTAAAATTGTGGCAGCGACTTTGGTTCTGGGTAAGGGTAGGGGTCTAAGAAATTTTTATCTGCATGCTCTAAATGCTAGAACATTGGTAGAAATATAAAGAGTAAAGATCAATCTCATGGAGTCACAAAATGAAATGAAGAATGTGTATTAGAAACCAGACATTGTTTTCAAGTGGCAAAGAACTTGACTGCCCTAGAGTTTTGTGAGAGATAAAACTTATGAACAATGACATTGGCTAATAGAGTTGAAACTATTTCTAAGGGAAGAGTTGGGAGTGTGCACTGTTTCCTTTTCACTACTTATAGGAAAACAGAACCAAAAAAAATTGACTTAAAGACAGCATTGTTAATAAAAATATATTAGAACTTCAAATATCAAACAAATTCCACATGGATTAATTGATATAAAGGATTAAGATGCATTCAATTTGATTAACAAATTTATATAGATTGGCTGTGCCAACAGGAGCTAGGGAATATTCATCAACACCACCGAGATATTAATCGACAACATGAATTAAAGCTAAGATCTACTTTTTAAGGCATGAAAGAAAGATCAAAAGGCATTTTGGAAGTCATCAGGTGTATCCCTCGTCACAAACCCACTGTACACACTGGAGGAGAGAATAATTTCAAAGAAAGTTCCCTGTCAGTTAACAGAGCAGAGTACATGCTACCTATCACATTGCTAAGCTACCCTCCAGTGGAAGTTAAGTACTATGGGAATGTGATTCTCTCCACCTGAAATTCAAAGGAAACCTCAGAATGCTGTGAGGCCGGAGGCGACCTGCCACAAGAGGAGCACACTGCAGACCCTCAGGGGAGCAGTCCTCAGCAGAATAAGGAAGCAGAATTACCCCTCCTCCCCAGTCTAGCAGAGTCACCAATACTAACTTCAAGTCCACCTAAGACAGCTGATGGCATGGGACTCTGATTGTGAGAACAGTGGAGTGAGCTGTGAGGAAATACAATTCTGTTCCCAGTGTGATCAAACCTTGCCACTGTTCCCCTCCCCCAGTGGGGGTAGAGGACAGTGCTGGGACCAAGATTATTGCTGAGCTTTAGTGTTTCAGTCTTGTCACTCTCTTGTTCCTTTTCTATGTCTCCCCTTGCAATGAAAATGCTTATCCTGTGTTTGTTCCATCAGTGTACTTTGGAAATGCATAGGATGTTTAATTTCACAGAAGAAAAAATGGGGCCCCATTTTCCTTGGGGTGAATTTTTTTAAATATTGGGGATCCAACTTGCAACTTCATGCTTACCATGCAGGTATTATGCCACTGAGCTATATTCTTAGCTAGGGGGAAATTTTACTCCAAGTCTTATCCATGTATAGTTCGATGGTACTTAGATGAGCTTTCAAACTTCATACTTTTAAATTGATATGGGAAAGATTAAGAGCTGTGAAGCATCAGAATAAAAGAAGCATGTTTTGCATGCGACAACATGAATTTTGGTGAGCCAAGGTTGAGATGCTATAGTTTGAGTGTTTCCCCCAAGCCCACCAATTCATACATTGAAATTCTGATGTCCAAGGTGATATTAGGAGGAAAGTCATTGGGGCATGAAGGCAGAACAATCATAAATGGGATTAGTGGCTTAAAAAAGATGGCTTATCCCTTCCACCATTTGAGGACACAGTGAGAAAACACTGCCTCCGAGGGATCTCATCAGAAACTGAACCTGCCAGTGCTTTGAGTTTGGACTACCCAGGCTCACAAAGGTCAAAATTAAATTGTTGTAATTTATTAGCAAATCAGTGTATGGTATTTTGTTTTAGCACCTTGAAAGGATGACGCCGATTCACGTGAGATCTGAATATTGAATATATATAATGATTTTACTTCCGAGTATAAATATTTCTAGGAAGGTATCAGTTATCTTTTGTGGAACTAGTTACCCTAAGATTGAAGTCTAAAATAATATTTATTGATCTGCTTTCTAGTGTACATTTCGACTGGAGATAGCTCATCTGGGAGAGTTTGATTATTTCCCTGTGTGCAGTGTCAGCTGGTTTGGCTCACGTGACAAAAATTTAGGGCTAAAGATTAAAGATGATCTCGTGCTCACACACTTGACTCCCTCACTGAGTTGGCCCCAGTGCCTTATGTTCGTTAGTGCCTGGGTCCTCTCTGTAGGGTATCGTGCAGCCTCCACACTTCTTTCTTCATGCGACTCTAGTGGTTTCCAATAGTACACAAACAGATTTTTGTGTCTGAGACCTAAGCCAAGAACTGGCATAACTTCAGTTCCACTACATGTGTTGTTTAGAAGAAGTGACAAGATACAAGAACAGATTCAAAGGAAGGAAAAATAGTTTTTCACTCTTCTGATGGAAACAGTATAACCAACGTGGTCCCACGGCGTGTGTATGTGTGTGTGTGTGTGTGTTGGGGGTTGGGGGATTAAAATGTGAAGGGAAACGGAAACGCATTACAGTGCGTGGTACGCTCATATGAAAATCTCGATAGAAAGGATACTTTTACATCTTTGACTTTTTTTCCTGATGGTGAAGGAAGATGTTTTAAGTAATTTCAGCCAATAACATGAAATATTTTCAGTTTCTATGTTTTATCTACTGAACTAACACTTGGTCCTATTTTTTAAAATTAGGTTTCTTTCTTCAAAACCTTTGTCAAAGATGGGAGCAAAGAGACCCTCCTTACCCAAGCCAATCCTCCATAGTGCTACGTAAGTAGGAATATACTTGGCCTTTGATAGACCAAGTTTTTAAAATTTCATCACACTTGTTTGTTGTTGTTTATTTTCTAGCTGAATTTGAAGGCATAAAATGAAAATTATTTCAATCTAACTATGATGTTCTTCAGTATCTTCAAAATATAAAGCCCTAAACTGCTATACTTACTTATTTAGCTTGAAATATTATGTACAAAAAATTAATACAGTTCATTTATTCCAGAGGTGAGCTTTTGAACCTGAACCAAATTTAAAACCTTTGGAGATATGCCCATCCATAGAAAAGGCAGAAATATTGGCATACAGAACACAAAAATTTGCAAGATGGCACAATGCCTAGTGAAAAGTAGAAAATCTGGGAACATCACCAACTCCATTGCTGACTTTCTGCATAACCTTGAAATTTATCATTTAACTCTTTCCAAACCTTGTTTTCCCCAACTTTGTAATATGACCCTTAAGAAATAAATATATTTTATTTTATTCATTTATATCTAAAAATACACATATTGTCATTGTAAGAATACAAAAGTACTTGACATATTGGCCACTTCTAGAGAAGATACCCTTGTTAATGGGTAACAAGAATGTACAGGTGATGGTTTTTATTGTATATTATTTTTTTATTAGTCTTACCTTTCAAAACTTGTGCATGAAAGAGAGAGAGAAAGAGAGAGAGAAAAAGAGAGGTAAAAGAAAAAGGAGGGAGGAAAGGGGGACAGCATGAAGAGGAAAATTCATTTTTCACTCATTTACATTAGTAACTAATCTCAGTATTTATGAATTTGTTAAGCTTTTATTAGCACATGTTGCTATACATAATGATTATATTCATTGTGGGGAGTTGGTACATGCACACAACACTCTCAATTATTTTCCTTAAGGTTATGACATTGATTTTAACCATATATTTGGAAAAATATGACATTATGATTGGTTGCCTTTGGTATCATTTGGTGTGACAACCATCATATTTCATTTTAAATAGTGTGTTGCTTGTTTAATCACGGTATTTTTTTTGATTCCTATCATCCATTCTTAATCCAAGAATCTGGGTAGGTACACAGTCTGTGAAACGATCAGTGTGAAATAAACAGAAATAATCTTGAATTATTGATTCAGAGGAATCTGTTATATGTTGATGAAATAGGCACAGGTTCCTTGGAAGGAGTTGTCCAATTGTGTCATTTCTCATGCTCTCAATTTCCCATCATCCCACATTTGAGCACAAACTGACTATTTATTTTAGCGGTAGGAAGGATAGATGGGAGTACATACAGGATATGGAAAAGGAACACAGGACTAACTACAGTAAATGAATCCATAAATGCCACATGTGCTTTTAATTGCAGGTGGCTGGATAGTGATGCCTCGAGCCACGTGAAACATCGGAGACCTCTTATTAAGGTAAGTGTTCAGCCTGCTTTCCATAAATTCACTGGTTATGAGTGATGTATGGTTACTGAGAGGGAAAGATAGCAAGGAAAGAACTTTACTGGGGCAGGGATTTTAATATGCACTGGCCACTACACTTCAAAGATGAGTACCAAGTTTGAAATGTTGCTGCACTGAGGTTCACATGTTGCTGTGAGATACAAGCTCAGTCATCCTCGAGCTTTTGAAGAGGAAGCAATGGGGGGCAAATCAAGAAACACATCAAAGTGCCTTCCCTGAATTGCCAGGGAGAGGTGAAACTGCAAGTGCTCTGCTAATAGTGCTCTGTGCGCCAAGGCCGCAGCCAGTGGACTGTCCGCCACACAAAGGGCTCTCCTCATTAACTTTCTGCTACTCTTAGAAACCTCCCAGTGGGCAGCAGAGTTCTGTCAATGAGTTTGCACCCTCATCCCTTAACTGGGAAATGCTGGCTGTGCAGTGACTATAAACTCGTATGTGGACACCTTGCTAGGAGGAAACATGGTCACTTCATGAACTTCTTTAAAAAATTGTGAAAATGTTTTAGATAATCAGCATGTCGAGTCCAGAAAAAAAGTCTAAACTCCGTCAAATAAATACACAATTATTGTAATGAAATTAGAATCACTATTTCTAGGTTCTTAGTTGTGCAGAGCATATTTACAAGTGAATTTAAATGTAGCGTTCAGTGCTATAGCCATTTTAGAAGACTCAGGATGTAAGCACTCAATAAAAGCTTCATCTAAGGTACCAAGTGGACTTTTCTGTAACACATATTATGTGTTTTGCACTGCAGTACTGCTCATCATTGTTACATTACTGGAAAAATATGAACATAATTTTTATCTCCAAAGAACTTGGAGAAATTCTAACAAGGTGGGAACTTCACCTTAGACATTGACACAGATAAAAGGTTGTTTATATGTTCCAACTATCACAAAGATTTCAGCATAGTCTTCCTCATCTTTTTATCTATTTTATTATTCAAGGTATCTACTCACCACTTCCTCCTATCAGATTTCTTAAATATCTGTGATCATTTGATACCACTAGAAACAATGAAAAAATTGTTAAACCCCCATTGGCTAAAAGAAGAAATATAAATATTTTCTTTTTTTAAAATAGTTTAAGACATTTTATTTTAAAGAGAAAAACAAAAAAATCAAGAAGCAAACATTTAAAAAACAACAAAAGCAAAATAACAACAAAAAAACAAAACGAATGACAACAACCAAAAAAACAAAAACAAAATAATGGCGATACAGGATTTCAAAACAAAATAATGGCGATACAGGATTTCAAAACAAAATGATAGGAATTTAGCAATGGTTGTTTTACTGTATATTTTTATCCTTAAAATGATTGCTCAGGCCTCCAGACACAGGCATGTGAGATTGATCAAACAGTATAATTTCTCTCCGAGCACTTTCTTCCCTTTTGCGGTACTGTCTAATGGGATCATGGCTTTTGAACTTAGGTTACTGTCTAATGGGATTGTGGCTTTTGACCTTTCTTTTCTCTGTATGTTCCAGAAACAATGGCATATCTCTTTCCTAGTTTCTCATTTGTTTATCAGTGCTGCATCTTCTGGAATGATCTCCCTATGTTTGTTCATGGAGCACAACACTTAGCTGTGGAACTCTATTTCATTATTCTCTTTTGTTTATAAGTTTCTAATATTTCCTTTATTCCTTACCTTACAAGTATTTGCTTCTTCAAGTTTGTGGTCAGTTTATGTTAAAAGACAAGATGTACTTTAGATATCTTCTCATAACAATCTAGGAATACATTGGATTAACTAAATATATTTGTGTTTTAGTGATGGTAACTGAGTGTTACAAGATCAGACTAGGTCATTTTCAATTATCTGTAAAACCTGTAAGTTTTACTCTTATCATTAAAGGCTCTACAGAGTGAAACAGAATACATCAATATGTTTAAGAAGCTGCTGTATAGAAGTGAGTGCAGTCAATGGGCAGAAGTATTTCTGAAAGGTTTCAACTATTCCTTCTCTACTTCAAAAAGATATGAAAATGTGTAAACAAAACATCTTCTAAATCTCACTTGATGCACACAGCAGGCTGGCTTGGAGTGGACCTCAAGAACTTTTTGGTCCTTGCCTACCACGGCAACACAGCAAAAAGGAGACGACTAGAGTGTAGATTCATCAGTTTATCTGTTTTGTTTTTTCTTTTTTCTTTTTCTTTGACATAACATAAATCTTTTGTCACTCCCTAAATATATTTCCTTTAGAAAAAAATGATATAACATTCAACATTCCTTTCTCCAACTTTTCAATTAAAATTGAACCCAATCTGGGTTTCTCTCTTATCACCATAATTTTGATCAAAGGCTCTTAGCACTTCCCAGCTCACTTCGATACTGTGCTGCTGACTCCCTAGATTGCTGCAAGATATTTCTCAGGTTTCATTTCAGTTTAAGACTACAAACCGTGCTGCAGGTTCAACTGCACTTCTGCTATGGGAGCAGAAAAATTTTCCTGTACTTGGGCATGGAATCTACCTTCCACTCTGAATATAACATATATGTAATTACTTTTAAGCAGGAAAATTGTTGAAATGTGATAATCCATGTTTATCTAATTGATCATTACTTATCTAGATATAAGAGCAGTCCCAAACTTTTAAAAGAGGTTTTGACTCAATATTATTTAACATGTTAAGTTTCTATGCAAAACATAGTATATAACAGGGTAGTTTGGTTTCCTTTCTCCATGTAGACAGTTTATAAATATTTTCCAAACTGATGCAATTTGTATACTATTTTCACATTGAAAAGATTGTTTTGTTTTATGTTATTCACATTAATTTCTGCAATATTGCTATAGTTAGTCTGTAATTGAGTATATTACATTATTCACTCTCAAAAATTTACAATGTTTATTACTTAGACTAAATAACCAGTGATTTAAAAATTTATAACAGAAGGAAGGTACTTTCTTCAGAAATTTTCGCATTTCCTGAGCACACATGAAACAGCAAAAGTTCATGTTTATTTTGCATAAAACTCTTATTACATTGCATTGACTAACAGTACAAGGAAGCATTTGAAGATGTGTTTGTGAGTCAAAAAGTGAAGATCTATGCTACGCTTTTTCTCAGTGTTCTCTTTACATGTCCTCTTACTAGATTGTCTGCATTTTATTTCTATCCATAAAATATTGATCTTGATGAGTGACAATGAGGTGATGTTTTCCTGACAATCATATATATTTTTTGAGGGAAATGTTAGCAAAATGTCAACCCATACTTTTTAAAAACTATATTCTTTGTAGACTAAATCACCTATTTTCCATAGTACTTTGATGGCAAATCATGACTCTGTGAGCTGAATTGTCCAATATCTATTCATCTCATCTCATTCGGTAACTATTTACTTCAAGGAGATGAAAAAAGCCTTTTAACTATGACAGTCAAAATAATAAAATACTATAGTCATAGAGATTATAAAAATGAAGGGCATTCTCCAAATCTCAGTATCTCAGGGATTTTTTTAAAGGGTAATAAAAGCTCATGGCTTTCAAAAATGATATAAAATAATGGCATAAGAAGGAAGAAGCAATAAAATAGTATCTAAATTTTGAATAAGTTGATACATTCAAAATGTGTACAATATAAAGTAGGAAAAGCAAGCAATCAGAAAATAAAACAAAACTAAACTAGTACCTTCTTAAGCTGATGAGACTTCTTTTATTGCCTATCAACATGTTGCAAAGAAATTAACTTTTGAAAGAATAATAAAAATGGTAAAACTAACCAAAAATTTGAATTTCAGACAAATCACAATACAAATCATGTCACAGAAAATGTTCCTCAAGAAAAGATACAATTTTTATACACTTTAAAGATTTTGGAATAGAGACCAACTGTAAAGTGTGGCCTCTTTGAGTGGCATGTAGAGTTGAGACACCTAGAAAACAACAAATTGGTGAAAAGAAAGAGAGAAATGAATCTCAAGGAATCAGGTGAGTGTTGATGGAGAAACTATACACTTTGGAGGAGGTCGAGAGATGAAAGACAGCACAGAGTAAAGAAGAAGGCAGTTTGGGTGGTGAATCATAGCTGCAGTGGAGAGTACTTGCCTCTGTGAATGTAGAGTAAGACTGTAGCGTCAGTGGCTGAGAAAGACGGGATGTGAGAGCAGTAACAATGGTTTCGAAAGCAGCCCATAGGTATTACAAGCTGGAGTCACTCTGAAAATGACTCTTTTTGCAAGACAGGCTGGAGTTGGGGAGAAAGTCCAGTGCAGCACCTGTTATATCTGAGACAGTTTACTCAGAGGCTTTTGGGAAGAAGTTAATGTATTGGATTAAACCATGACACAACTGCATAAGAGCTATGTTTATTCTCCAGGGATTATGGTGTCAGTCTATCATAGGACTGGGTGGGAGATGGTCACAGAAGACAATTTTGAAAGGAGAACAGGCTGGACATATCTCCCCCGACTTTATTCCTAGCCGGGATGGATGCTGGGGCTCTAGTCTCCACAGTGGGAAGCCAGGGCTGGAAATTGAGGTTTTCAGAGGCTGCTGGACCTCAAAGTGTTGGTATTAAGTCCAGGGATCAGCTTGAATCCCATCCCATTGCCAATGTTTTCTTTTCCCATCCACAAAGATGAACAAGGATATGTCTCAGCTTGGACAGTTACCATAGCCCAGATTGTATGGGCAAAGGAGCCTCTGTAGCAGGGTGTATATCGCACAAGCCCATAGAGTTAAGCAGAGAAAGCTATGACTTGGGGTGCACAGAGAAATACAGGAAATGGTGGCAGCTGGAGTGACAAAGGCCTTAGGGCAGATATTGTTGACCACCCATGCTCAGCAGAAAAGGTGGAGGAAGATCCAGCATTCACACAAAAATGTGAATGTGGAAACACAATGGTCTGTATTCCAAGACTGCAGAAGAAAAGGCTAATTTAAAAACATGGAGGCATTACTTTGGACTCATTTTCCTTTCTTATTGGTTCTTGGGGTTAGCTTTTTGCCTTTTATTTATTTTTTTCTTTTTTATTATTTTTACTTTTTTCTTTATTCTTTTCTATTGTTTTCTTTTCTCTACTTTTCTTGTATGTCTTTTTTGGTTAACTAAAGTAATTCTATTAATTTCCTTTCACTCCCTATTAGTATGCTTTTTCGTCCCTTTTTCTTCTTCTCATCTCTCTTTTATTTTTCACATTTTAATTCTTTCATTTTCCCATTTTCACATATTCTGATTTTACTAATATATTCATTAGACTTTATTAATCTTCAAATATTAACTGCCTGCTACTACTCTACAGTTCTTTTCTTTGTTTCTTTTCTAGTTGCATTCAGTAGATATATGGTTATTGTGTATCAATACTTGGGTTTGTCTTAGTGTTTATGGAATGATTATATGTCTCTTCTCTCTGATTAAGTGTGGCCCATTATTGGTTCTTATGATATGTCAATATCAATTTTGCCTTTGATACTATTATTGTTCCTTATTTTGTTGGTACTACCAGCACGGCATAGTTATTGCTATGGATTGGTTTTCTCTGTAAGCCAATACTTACATTGTCTTTATGTCAAAAACAATACTGTGATCCACTTCCGAAAAAAATTGGTGGTGTGCCGGTTACATTTCACACTCCCTTCCTAAGTTAATGAAAGAGGCTGCACACTGGACAAAGGCCTGCAGGTACCCACGCCCAGAGTTCATCACTGAACAGTGACACTAGCTACAGATATTTCTATACTACTAACAAAGTATTTCCAATATAACTGACGCCCAAGCCTCAGCGCGCACACACACACACACACACACACCCACACACACACGACATGAGAAAACAAAGCAATACAATGCCTGAAGAAAATCTTCACTCCCCCAAAACTGATCAAAGGAGAATTAATGAAAAGAAAGTCAAAAACTACATAGCTAAATTATTTGAGAAGACTTAGTAAAGTGCTTGGCATGCTCATAGAAAGCATAACTAAAGAAATAATAGACTTAGTAAACAAAATTGTTAGTAAGTTTACAGAAGACATTAATTATGATTCTTTTTATTTTAAAGAAAGTAAAACAAAATAAAGTGAAGCAAAACAAAACAGAACAAAGCAGATCAGAGCAAAACAATGCAAACAACACAGGGTTTCAGACCAAGACAACAGGAAATCAACAGTGGCTACCATAATGTCTCTTGTTCTCTTTGAAATAGTTGTCCATACCTTCACACATAATAAGTTAATACCAATCAAATAGTACACAAGCAATCAAAACAAAAGACTACTAGAATTAAAATAACAATAGCATTCCCACAGGACTAGAGAAAAAAATTCTTGAATTCATATAAGGATATAAGAGACCTAGAGGAGCAAAATCAATTCTGAGTAACATGGGTAAGGCAAGAGAATCACACTGCCATACTTGAAGTTTCATTGCAAAGCTATGGTTGTAAAAACAGGATGGTACTGGCAAAAAAATAAACTTCAGGATCATCAGGAGGAATAGAGGTGGCAGGCACCATAGACACACAGCCATCTAATCATTGACAAAGGGGTCAAGAACATACACTGGAGGAAAGATAGCCTGTTTAGCAAACAATGCTGGTAAAACTGGCTATCAACACACAGAAAAATGATTTTAGGACCATATTTATAACCAACCACTAACCAAAAATAAAAATGGATCCAAACGTTAAAATAGAAACACTTACGATGATGGAAGAAAAAATTGGTAAAACTATTGAAGTGCTAGCATGAACATTCTGAATTCAATCCCAACTGCACAAGAAATAAATTGAAAATTATTAAATTAAAAAGCTTCACAGTGAAGGAAACTATCAATAGAATGGAAAGACAGTGTACAGAATGGAAACCAATTTTTTCCAGTCATTCCTTGGACAGAAGACTAATATTTATTCTACAGTATGTAAAGAGCAAAACAAAACAAAACAAAAATACAGAACTCTCAAATAAAAGACCACATCAAAGAATGGGCAATTGAAGTGAATAGATATTTTCAGAAAAAGAATTGCAAATGACCCATGTTAAAAAGCGTTTTCATGAATGAAACTTGAAAATTCAAACAACAGTAAAAGTTTGTCTTATTCTGCAAAGAGTGGTTATTATCAAGAAATCAGATATAGCAAATGGTGGTGAAACTTCAGGAAAAACATTCTTCTACTTTGTTGGTGGAAATGTAAGTAAAAAAATCATAGGGGAAATCACTATGGAGATTCCCTGCACAACTCATGATAGCTAAATCTTGGAGTGGCCCATGTAGGTCCATTAACAGATGAATGGATAAAAAAAATGTGATATTTATACAAAATTTAGTATTATTCTGCTGTAAACAAGGATAAATTTGAGTCATTTTTATGAAAATTTATGCATCCTGAAATAAATAATACATAAAACATCCCATGAAAAACTCAAAATATAAATAAATTACAGATAAAAATAAAATATAATAAGGGGAAAATAAAATATATTAGGAAACATAAATATACATCTTTTGCAGAAAAAAAAGATCAATAGAATCAGGGAGGGGAAGACAAGGGAAATGCATTTAAAAATGTATTATGTACATATGCCAACTACCTATAATGAACATAATCATTATATGTTTCAAACATGTGCTAATAAAATAATAAAAGTAAAAACATGATTTTTATATAATATTTCTTATTTACCTCTTATTTCAATTTAAATATTAAATATGAAGATAAAATAGGGGCAGGTTTAATGTGTTCACACCTACATTTACAAACAACCCTGGAAACATAAAAGACCACTAAGTAAATTAGAATCCTGAAAACATTATTCAGTAGTCCACTGGATAAAATTCTTCGTCTTTTAATTTCTGGTGATCACGAAAACTTGATTTTAGCTTTAGCTTCTGTGTTGTCGTATCTGTTTATATATTCTACATACCTCTTTAAAAAAGCAAATTACTGTTCAAATTATGTTCATATCATACATATGACTTGTCTTACATTTTTTAATTTTTTGGAAAAAATGAAGTTTGAACAAAGATTGATAGAGAAAAGAGAAAGAAAAGAAAAAGTGAAAAAGAATGAGAGTAGGGAAGAAAGAAGTTAGGAAAGGTGGAATAATAGAGAAAGGAAATTTATATATAGATCTAGGACCAGAATTATCAAATAAATTTACAAATTTCAAGTTATATTTGATTTTTATATAAACATCAAATGATTTTTAATATGTGTCTCTCAAATATTTCATGAAGCAACCTTGCTTAGACAAGAAGTGGAATGAGAATAAAAAACAGCTAAATTTGCTAACACCATGATCCTGCCAGCTATTGAGTTCTAGAAATAGTAAGTATTAAAGATTTCACCACCATGGGACAAAAATGGATAAAAGTTTTAAGTAAAGGCAAGGTCAAATTTATTTGACATAGAGAAAGTAAAATAATTAAAAATAATAAACCAAAAAATTCCTATTATAATTAGCATTCAATTGTAAAATGAATACACATAATATTAACAAACCCACAATATAAACAGTGGGCTTGTGATTTCTGTAGTAATAAAATTAATTGAGTTTAATAACATAATATATTCTAAACTATTTTTAAAAAATTATGCTTCTTGAATATATACATGTTTAAATTCCATTAGAGGCAATAATGTTAAGAAAAAAGTAAAACAAAAAATACATGAATAGATGCCAAATTGAACACTATTTTTTGCAGCTTTATGAAGGCACAATTGACAAAAATTAAGCATATTTAGGTTACACAATGTGGCTGTTTAATATATGTATACATTATGGAATGATTATCACACTGAACTGATCAATACACCCACCTGCATATATATTCACCTACTTTGAGTGTGTGTGTGTGTGTGTGTGTGTGTGCATGGCAAATACACTTCAGATTAACTATCTTTGCAAGCTTCAAATATATTAATAGTATTTACTATGCTGTGGTTTAGATCTCCAGAATTTACTCATCCTGTAACTGCAAATTTTTACCATTTGATCAAAATTTTGTTTCCCCAACAGCGGGCTACTTCAATCACTCTGTCCTCTAGGCTGTATGAATTTGCCTTTTACAGATTTCACATATAAGTGAAACCATACAGCATTTGTGTGTGTGCGTGTGCAAGCGTGTGTGTGTATGTGTGTGTGGCTTCTTTCTCTTAGTTGTAATATCACATGAGTTCATGTATAGTGTCATACATGGAAGAATTTCCTTCATAAAAGAGTCTGCCACTATGAACATAGTAAATTATATAGTTTAAATGAATAAGTAATATGGTAACTGAATGTCTCAGTAAAGCTGTTAATTGGAATATTTTAAAAATTATTTATGAATACATTTTGTTTATATGTAAATATATAGATACACATATTATAGGAGAGTATATCTACATGTGTGTGTATGTATATATATATAGAGAGAGAGACAGAGAGAGAAACAGAGATAGAGCAAGTGAGAGATGGAGAGAAGTGTGCATCAGTAATTAAAAGAATTCTACAAATATGTCTGACATAAATATATGGAATTTTAGAATATCAAAGAATGCTTATGAGTCACTTATAAGTGCATTTAGGTTATACATTGACTTCTCAAAAGCAATTATGAGAAAAGAGTGAAATAGTATCTCCAATATTGTAAAAGAAAAACTGTCAACCTTGGTTTCTATACACATATCCATTTTTCTAAAGGAAAGCTGTTGCAAAGAATGTTCTGATTACACTAAAATTTTGTTTCCTCTTTTCTTGGGCACATAAAAAATTTTCCTCTCACTTGCTTGAAATTGGGTGTAACCATTTCCAAGTGCTGAATAATGTAATACAGGTGCACCTTATGTGTATTACTTCCTGGCCTTAAATACAGTTGAATAATCATTTACTTTTCTTAAAACACATATGCTTCCATGAAATGAAGAACCTGGACTTGTTCATAAATTTCAGAGACATGGAATAAGAAGATAATCTAAATTACTGAATTGAAGTCTGGGAGATGAATGTTCAATTCTATTTAAAGTTAATGAGAAATAAATTGATATTAGCCTTTGAAATGTGAAGTTCTGTTTGTTGCAGAAACACAAAAAATAAAAACATTTTTGAAAAAATTAAGGCTGAGTCTGTAGTCAAATTTCACATTAGGAAAATTCTAAACGATGTACTTAATGGGAATACAAAATGTAGCCAAAAGCAAGAACATATATAAATATGGGGAAACATTGTACAGCAATTATACATTAAATACTGACAAAATTGTGACGACTACAATTAAATGGTGAGGGAAATGTCATATGTATGAAAGTAAAAATTAAAATATAACCTTTTGAAAATCCATATTACTCAAAAACAGGATAAAATAATATAATTGTACATTGTTAATGTTTTAGTTAGTTTTTATATTGCTTAAAAGGTCTAACACCCAAAGTTAATAGAGGAAATATTCATTTCAGCTCAAGTTTGTGGGGGTTTTCAGAAGACTCCAGGCAGGGCAGTGAAGTAGAGAGAGCAGCAGCAGCAAGCCTTCTGGACATTTAATCCATTCAGGATCTAAACCTATCGAAGGGCTATATGTGCATTCAGGGTGGGCTTACCCATTTGTCACATTCGCACACCCTGGATCATGTCACTTCTGAGAAGCCCCACCTGTGAGTGCATGAAGCTTTGGGGAGACATCTACATACAAGACATAACAGTCGTATATGCATGATGAATTATATTTATTAGTGAGAAAAATAAAAGTAGAATGCCTAAGAATTCCAGACAAATGATAGGAAAAGTCAAAGAAGAAATCAGAAAGTAGGACTATAAGGAGGAAAGAAGGAAGAGAGGGAGGCAAACAAGAAGGAAGGAAAAGAAGGATGGAAGGAAAGGAGGAAGAAGGAAGGAAAAAAGAAAATAGATAAGTAAAAGGAATGAAACAAAAGCAAAAAGCATTAGAATAGAAATGGAAAATGAAAGCAAAATGATACAAACCATAAGTAAAAGTTACCTAATAAAGTAGAAATTGAATGCATATGTAACTATACATTTGTTCAAAGTTAAAATCAAAGATTTTCAGAATGAATTTTTAAAATCCATATATGTGTTATTTATGGACTGTTCATATAACCCTCCAAAAAACTAAAATGTGAATATATTTGAAAATACCATACAATATTTTATGAAAAAAGAACAGACAAAAAACAAAAAAGCATTGTGAAATAAGACAAATCACTAAAGTCCACAGTGAATAATTTAGTACATGATTAGTATAGAATTTGAAAATCAATAATTGCAGTGGAATAGAAACTCTAAAAACCATTAATTTATAAAACATTTATTTGGGCAGTAGTCATTAGAGAACATGGAAGAAATGTTTCACTAAGTGGCCTTTAGATGAAATTATATACATAAATTTCTTACCTCATAAAAAGCAAACGTCCTCTTTCCATGTCAATTAAATATTTAAAAGACGACAAAAATATACAAATTTAAGAAGAATATACATGTAGAAGCATATCATAACCCTATGATATAAAAAATTTATTAAGGGGAATATTACAAATATATAGTAAATAATTAACAAACACCTTTTCATTAATTTAAGTTTTCTTGAATATCTTCAATTAAAATTTTCTTGACAAAGAAATTAGGCATCTTTTATTATATTTGTTCTATAGTATGTGTTGCTATTTGAAATTGTAGGTTTAAAAAAACCGTGTAAATATATATTTTCTATTGATTTCTATTCTATAGTGGGAGCTAGAAGACTACATAAAATATAAAATAACTAATTAGAAATAAAGGCACATAACAATAGATATTAAAAATCAAAAGCTTGTTCCTTGGGAAGGATTGTCAAATTAATACAATTCTAGACAAACTAATCAGGATAAAAAAGATTCCAATTTTAAATGTTATAAATGAAAACAGGCTCAATATTATCAAGCATACTGCCCCACGCTAATATGTAAATTCAGTGCCTTTCCAATCAAATTCAGCAGATTTTTGAAAATTAGAACTGTGAAATAATTTTAAAATTTACCGTAAAGTATATAATACCCATTAGCAGTGAGAAACTAAAGTGACAAAGAAATAAATGCAGATATTAGAGTCAGAAATTATAACAACAAAATGAAAAAAAAAGTACTAGATTAAATCAGAGGCAGACTTAGAGATGACAGAAGATTGAATCAGTGCCATTGATAGATCAGTGTCTACTACCCAATCCGGGAAATGAAAAGATTAAATATTAAAAACAAAAACAAAAAACATGTCCTCAGAGCCCTGTGGGGTACTCTCAATGTTATATGTATGTAATAACACACACATAACAGGAAAACTGGAAGGAGACAGTACAGAGAAAGATATCGAGAGTGTTTGATGAAAGAATGACCAAAACTTACTAAATTTGAAAAGCAATCACAAAGGCTAAATAATCTTTAAGTAGGATAAATTCAAAGAACTATACATACACACATTATGCTCAAATTGATAAAAGATGAAAGCTAAGCCAAATCTCGGGATTGTCAAAAGAAAAATAACTCATTAAGAGACTGTAGTAGTCAGGGGTTGTGCAGAGAACAATTAGAATCAGGACATGGAGTTTATAAGATTATTTTTATGACTGTCACCCAGGGTTAACACAAGAAAGTGCAGGAAATCTATCCACAACACCAAAGACATCGAATATTTAGCCAAGGGCCTGAATCCCACAGCAATGTCCCACATGAGTCCAGATGAAGACCCAGAGCTCATGACAATGCCTTCCATGAGTCCAACTGGAGGTCTAGAGCCCACAAGGACTCACGCCAGTGTCTTTTATGGAACTGTGCTGGGAAGGCCCAAAGGTCAGCGGTGAAAGCTGGAAAGTCTATGCCAGCTGGGTGAAGGAGTTGTGCTGGTAGGTTGAGGGTTCTACGCTGGAGCCGAGAAGTCACACTCACAACAAAGACCAGGGCTGTCCTGAAAAGCACCACAGCCATCCTCAGCAACACGGAGGCCCTGAGCTCCTCCTCTGACAAGCACAGTCGACTACATGCCAGGAAGCCGCCGTGACGAGTTCATTCTGGAGACGAAGCGGCACACATCTTCTCCTCTGGAGCCAGGAAGCAATGCTCGATGTGAAGACTAGAGCTTCTCCAGGAGAACCAACGGCACAAACAGCAACACATAGGAGAACCCACAAGGCCTCAATGCCTCAACACTTCAATGCCTCAACACCTCAATACCTCAACACCTCAATATATATATTCTCCTTCTTCATGTCTCTATTTATGCTGGCAACTGTCCTCAGGTGGGACATCTATGCTCAGCATTATGATGATTTAATTCCACTGCCATTATCTACCAGTTTTTAATCTATAACAGAGACTATTAGTATGAGTAAGACATCTCATCAAAAGCCATGGCAGTGGAAAAAGATCATCAACCAAGAATTCAATTTGGCATACATTCCCTTCAGAAACAAAGAACTAAATCATTTTATAACATACATAAACAGAAATTTGGTACTAGAGGATCTGCAAATTTTCCCTACTAAGGAGAGAGACAAAGATTTCTACTTTTAACAATGCTATTCAAAATCACACGGCAGTTTTAGTTAAAACTATTAGAAAGAAAATACATCCAATTAGATAGGGAGAGGAACAAATGATCTCTTCTTGTGGATGACATCATTCTATATACGGAAAATTCCAAAGATTATACAAATCTTCTAGAACCAATAAGCAAATTGAAGAATTAAAGAATACCAAATTAGCATACAAGAATTAGATTTACTCTGTTGTAGCAGTGTGCAGTCAGAATAAGAAAATTTAAAAGCATCTTTCAATTTACAGTTATATTAAGAAGAGTAAAATATCTATGAATACATTTACCCAAGGAGGCAAAAGATTTCTATACTGAAAATTACAAAATACTGCTGAAAAAAATGTAATACCTAATTAAGTGGAAATATATACTACCAGCATGCAATGGAAAAGTTAATATGTTTTAAAATGATAATATTCCCTAAAGGGACCTACTGATTCTGTGTAATGTCTATCAAAATTAAAATGACCTAATTTTGCAAAATGGAAAATATGATACTTCAGTTTATGTAGAATGTTATATGTCTCTGAATAGCCAAGAATATTGAAAAAGACTTTTAAAAAGCTCATGCCTGACACTTTCTAATTTCAAAACTTGCTATGAAGCTACAGCAATCCAAATAGTGTGATGTGGGCATTAAGACAGACATACAAACCAATGAAATAGAATTTAAAAATGGGAAATAAATACAAATATCAGTGGTCAACTGATATTCAGCAAAGTTGCCAATATCACCTAATGGGGAACAAAATGCTCTTCAAGAAATTTTGATATGAAAGCACTGTCACTTTCTCTTGCTGCTTCTCTGTAAGAGTTTGAACAAGAAACTGACATAAGGGAAGCAAACAGGTGCTGATAGCATGTTTGTTAGACTTTAGTTTGTCTACTCTAGGGATTGCTGAAATTACAAACCCTGAAAGAAACTAAAGTTTGGAAGGTGTACTGTAGTCACAGTAGCTCATATCACTGGGAATCATGACCTCAACAAGCTAACATAGCTACACAGCTGAAGAATTACAACATTATAAAAATTATTGTGTACTCTTACATGCTAGAATACATATGGAATGGAACAGATAGACCAATAATTTTAAAAAAGTATAGAAACCACATTAAATTACACAAAGAAGCCATTACTGTAAAAAAAGAGGGAAACCATAAAAATAAACTACTTAAAATATTACTTAATATAAATTACTTAAAATAAATTACTTAAAATATTAAATATGAAAATTTTTATTATAAAAATCAATATTTTGGAAATCAGGCATGTATGCAGACTATATCAGAACTAATAAATATTTGGAATTTAATGACAATATAGACAAAACTGGAAACTTTTCCACAGGGGAATGAAAATAAACTGAAACATAACATAATTAAAATATAGATACCTTTAATTAAAATGTTTTTATTTTATTCATTTTATATGTTCAAGTTCAAACTGACATTTTGTCTAAGATTTTGAACTCTATTAAAAGCTATCTTAACTTTTAATAAATATACAAAAATTTATAATGTGGTAGCACTATAGTAAATAATATGAGATAATTGTTTCCAAGCTATTTTTATTTCCTATACCTACCTGGAACTAATTTACAAAGACTTTATAATACATCAGTATTTTCCCTTCTTCATTCATTTACAAAAGAATCAAGAGAAGCTTGGTTTCCATTGATTATCTAGAAGGCTCTTCTCAGGAGGATTGGTGAATGCAGTAGGTCACGACCCATTAGACACTTTGAGAACAAATATTGAGGAAACTTGCATGTACTTTATTGGAACAGATCATGATACTAACACAATTATTTCCTAGAAGGGAAATCATCACAAATTTTTTTAAAAAATCTGTAAGAAATAATAGAAATTATAAGAAAACTATGACTTGTGATCAAGATGTGAATGTTCATATTTAAAGAAATTTTTGAGGTAAAAAACGTAGTGTCATAATCTCCCTGAAAATGCTTCCCCTTCCTTTAAACACACATTCTATTGTTTTTGCCACTTTTGAAACAGTGCTGGAAATCCTCCTTCCAGACTGTCTTTAATGGCGCTGTCAAGGTTGTCTCAATAATCTGACTTTGATTCAAAACATTTACTATTCACGGCGATTTTGACTTTAGGGAAGAATCAGACGTCTCAGGATGCCAGATCCAGTGAATAAGGTAGATAATACATACTCAGAATATTTCTGAGTCTGATTTTCTACTTGGTACTCAGCAGCAGACTTCACCACATCTTTAAGTAACACCTTGTGAATATACAGGAGAGAAAGGCTAAGAATACACAAATGATGGGTTAAGTCTGTTTGAAGTGAGGGGGAATATTTGAGGGACATTGTTGCAATGTGTCTCTAAAATTAGCATTCACTATATTTTTATCATGCTTTATATTTATATATATGTATACATATGTAGATATGTGTCGATGTTTGCTTAGAACAAGTTGATAAAATCTTGTGAGATTTAAAGACACAGGATAAAACTTATGATAAGGACATAAAAAGTGGATTAAGGCATAAAATTTTCCAGTGTTCCAGCACTGTCAAGAAAAGTTGAAGAGGAGATCCAAGATGGCCAATTGAAATTTAGCACAACAGAGAGCCTCTCTGAGAAAAACAACTCAAATACTAGAATCTGACACCATGGAGAAGACCAGATGAAAGGAGAGGAATTCTCATGACCCAGGAAGAAACTGAGGGAAAAAAAATAAAGTAAAAAAAAAGAAGAAGAAGAAGAAGAAGAAGTGTGAACAGAGGGCTGGAGCTGGGCACTCTCCAGTAGCTGTGCTGGAGGCATCTTAGAGTTAGATGACTCACCATCGAGCTGAGGTCATGGCCCTGCCAAAAGCGGGGTTGCTGAGCTCAGGACCCTTGGTGGGAGGAGGCACTGCAAAAGGGAATGGAGATGGTGGGCCGAGCTGTACAAACTTTGGTGAGTGCTGGGAACTGGATTCCCAAGAGACAGATAACTGGCTAGATGACATATTGGATTTGGGCAACTCACGATTAAATAAACGGTGGAGGTGGCTTCAGTCAGTGGCTCTTGGCCCAAAGTGGATTGGTGGGATCTGCTTGGGCTGGGCCATACCCCTGATTGGGACCCAATAGCCAGGGATGAGGCTGTCCTGAACTTATGACATCTGCAGGGCACAGACTAACATGCTGAAGTCACCCACTGGTTGAGAGGGGAGGGGCTGGCCCACACTGCTGCCCCTGCATGCACCTCACAGATCAACAGCAGACAGGGGAGGGCAGCACTGCCCTAGCCAGTAAGTTGTAGGGGAACTTAAAGCAATACATAAAGGTCTGGACACCTCCACCATTCACCTGTCTGAAAGAAACCAGAACCATGACAAGACAGAGAAACAACAAAAAGCCTCCAACCGCAGACCCAAGGAAAATAAGCCCAAGAGAGGTAAATACAGAGGAGGTTGAGGGCAGCAAACATGCAATATCAGACATGGCCTCATCAGAAATAAAGAAATACTTCCGTGATCTCATCCATGATTTTAAATCTGAAATTCTAACTCATGTAAAGCAAGATATAAGAAAATTAATAAAAGAAATGCTGGGTACTCCTCAAGAAGATACAAATGGAACAATGGGGGAACCCAGAGAAAGGAGAGAAGACTTTGATGAAGAATACAAACAAAATCTAGACTACATGAAACAGATCCAAAGAGAAAAATTAAAAACTCCATTGAAAGCTGGCAAAACTTCTTAAAAGAAACTAAAGACAGACTTTTAAAACTTGAAGATAGGTTTGTAAGGTATGATCGCAAAAGGAAGGATCTCTTAAAACAAAACAAGGAACCAGGAAGTAATGATACAAAGGCTAGAAGACAATAAGAGGATTTATAACTTAAGAATAAAAAATGTGAACAAAGAAGCAGGGACAAATACAAATGAAATAAAAGGCTATTCACGGAAATAATTAAGGAAAACTTCCCAAGCACAGGAAGTGATGTTCAGATATATGAGGCATACAGAACTCCAGCCAGCTACAACCAAAACAGATCTATACCCAGACATACAATAGTCAGGATCCCAGAAATCCATCACAAGAACAGAATTTTAAAAGCAGTCAGAGAAAAGAAACAGATTACCTATAAAGGAAAACTCATCAAAATCACAGTGGACTTCGTGATGCAAACCATCAAATCAAGAAGAGCTTGGAGTAAAATATTCCAAGCCCTGAATAAAAACCCTCCCACCCAGACTGATGAACCCTGCAAAACCGTCTCTCAAAATTAATGGAGAGACAAGACATTTTCATGACAAAGAGGAACTGGGGGAATTCATGACCACCAATCCAACCTTGCAAAGAATACTCAAGAACATTCCAGAGAGAGAGAGAAGAAAATCACCAGGATTCCAGGAACAATGGCAGAAAGGCCTCAATGAAAGAAGTAGACAGTGGAATGAAGGAGAAAAGTAAACAACAATGACAGAAAAACAGCATAGCAGAGATGAGGCAGAGAAGATTGGCTATATCGCTGTTTTGTCTTGACTGATTTTATTCGAATCTGGTATGCTTGAGGGTGTCAAGTCTAGGAGTAGGGGCAACTACTCTGGGGATGGCAGGATTCAATAGGACACCCATTCTGGTTTGAATATTATCTGCCTTTGAAGTCCTATAATGTCCCCAATGTTCAGTTTTTATTAATAGTGCTATGTACCACTAAGTTTAATTATACTATACCTGATGATATAGACAATTTTGTTGAAAATAATAGGACACATCCTGGTGACTACCATAGATCACCTAGTATTGTGGTTTTATATGTCCTTCTCACTTCATGTTTCTCTAGGAATTTGTATTGTTGGCTTGTTTTGGTTTGTTTTTCCCTCTAATACAGAAAGGCTAGGTATGCATGTAGAGACTTATACATGTGTAGAACTTCTAAACAGTTTACGAGAATTGATTATAGTTATTGTAAAAAAAAAAAGAGAGGAAAGGAAAGAATTCTAAGGATATAACTGCATGTATGTTTGAGTGTGTATGATTGATGACCATTATACTAAGCTTTTTGTTGGCTAGATGAACAGAAAGCTGATTGCAGCCTCACTGTTTAAATGTCTACTTTTTATGCTTTACTTTTGTAACTTGAACAACAACTTCTAGGAGGAAAAGATGTAATTGTCAACTAGTGATTTCTTACTGTTTTTGTTTTTGTTTGAAATTTTGTATTATTTCTATCCTCTTTCTGTTTTTTTCTTTTTCTTTAAATAAAAAAAAGTTGAAGAAACCATCTTTACTTTTAGGAACAGACTAATTCAAAGATGTATCTTTGGAATGAAAACTAAAAGCAAGAGAATTTCTATATGCCATCTAGAAATGTCATTGCTTAACATTTTATATCTCTGTCCAAACCAGGAGGTAATGAAATGCTAGCATGCAGAATTAATAATAAATTTCCATAAAAATATCAAAATTATTCTGAGAAATTATGAAGTGGAACAAAAGTTTTAAAGTGAAATTCCCTCAAATTGCTTCTCTATTGGCAAGTTCATTCAATATACATTTATGGCAAGTTTTTTCTATAAATTCATTAAATTCAATATACATTTATGGCAAGTTTTGTTCTATAAGTACACCCATTGATCTTGAATTATTCTAGTTATTAACCTCAAGTAAGGAATCAAATGTTTTGTCAGGCTTTGCCAACAAAAACAAACAATATGGTTTTATTAAGGAATTTAGAGTGTTGAAATTTTTATCTGAAAACAGGTAAGAAATTTAAAAAATAATAAGACAATAATTGTGTGTAAGAATTCAAACAAAACTAGCTGTATTACTGTACTAAGTCATGGAAGGATGTTGAAAAATTGTTAAAAATTAGAGGCAGGCTGATAGAGTTTTGGAATTTGTTACCTTCATATATGATATTTAAAATACTTTTATAAAATTTTCAAATCGAGGATATTGGAGTTACAAATATTTTCTCTACTTTAAGTATATTTACATAGTGTAGGTAAATATAGATATATAGATATAAATATAGATATGTAAATATATGTCGTTTTATTATTTATTCAAGATATATATATGCATGCTACTTTCATCAAAATGTTGTTTAATTTAATATTACTAAATTCATAATTCTTTCTGCTCTCATCCTTTTTGTCATTTAATAAAATTACAAAGATTTATCTACAACAAACTTGGGTGGTACTGAAACACAGTTTTCTTCATTCAGAATGTAGAAACTGCAACCTAAAATGTGATGATTGATAAATAATAAAATTTATTTATAAGAGGTGATAATTATGAATTTTATACTAATAGTCAATCCCTTAATGATTAATCTGCACTGCCTCCACTTTCACAGCTTACAAAGTGCTTTCCATATGCTCCCTCACTGAATTTCCAGCTAGCCCAATGAATTACATTTTATGATAATAAAAAGTAGAAAATAAAGTTCAGAGACATTAAATGGTTTATTAAAATATCACATAGCTTCTGAATTGGTCATATTTCAATGCTAGACATTCATTCTACAAGTAGTTTGTTTATTTAATAATTTTTCTATAACACAATGGAGATACTGAATAAGTTTTTAAATTCTATCTTTTAGAAAATTAACACTGTCATTCTGTAATTTTAACTCAGAAATAGGTTGCAAGTGGTAAATGAGATTGGTTGGCAATGATGACATGTTCTGATCATTTTGTAATTTTAACAGTCACCCCTAGTTCTGGTTCTTCTTTGCTTTTTTTCCACACTAAAATGCCCTGCACTCTCAAGATGCAGTAAAATTTGTATGTAGAGAGTAAATGGATTTTGTGAGTTTATGATTCACAATGCTCCATACAAAAATAGCCTTAATGAAAGAGGACCAGAGTTTTTCACATCAATACAACAAAACAGAGCATTTATGCAAATATCCCATTGAGTGCTTCTATTATCAGACTATTCTTCATTGATTCATGCAACAACAATATCAACTTGATACCATAACAACTCAGAAAGAGCAGTTTTAAAGTATACTTTTCCTTGAACAAATAGAACTCAGTGAAAAGCTTTGTTACAACAAGACCCTCCAGATATCTTGCAGCTGTTTCCATTCATAAAAATAAAGATAAATGAGACTAAAGATTGGGAAGATACAAAGTATTTTCTCAGGTTCTATTTCAGTATCCTGGGTAGCAGAACATATGCACATGCAGTATCAGTTGTGCAAGTGGCATAAACAATGTCACTTACTTTATTAAGAAGTTTTCCTGTTATTAGATTCACTTTAAACCATTTATTGAGATAAAAGATACTATAGGCTGTCAATATCTTACCTGATACAGAAAATATTACAAACCACTCCACATGATTTGGGCAATCTTATAGCAAATGTGATACAACACACAAAGTTAGTTACGCAGGATCAGTGACTGTTTCTCAAAGGAGGAAATAGTAAAAGGCCAAAGAAAGGAAGTATGATGAATTTGGAAGCTTTAAAATTAAAACCAGTCTAAATCTGTTATGTTTTGAGAAGTGGAAATATTCAACAAAAGCAGAGAATTCTTACAACCATGAGACAATTCAAAGTCAAGGAAATTGGCAAATACAATATCACAGAATTGAATCATAGACTTTTTTTGGAGAAGGTAGGTTTGATGTTTGCGAACAATCATTTTGGATTCACCGCGGACAGAGCAGTACAGATAGATGGGAATAGAACTAGTAGGAATAAATTTGAATATTTCAGCATTGCGAGAGAAACGCAATGTAGGCTTAAACTAGAGTAGCAGCTATGAGCCTGGAAAGAATGAAAGAAGGCTGAAATACATGCCTTACCATGAACTAACTCATATGTTTGTGAAAGTGGGAATTGTAGATTTGAGTTTAAATAACTTTTCATTTTCTCATTTACTTTTTTGGTTGAGTATTATACAAAGTAGGCAAATTAGTAAAGAGAACAAAGATTAACTCCAGATTTCCTTTTATTTTGCAGTTATCCTATTTTCTTTAGATTTGCTCCATATTCAAAAGGTTCCCTCACACTAATCCCCTATATTTAAAAATTCCTTCTGACTACTTTTTTACTTCCTAAAAAGTAATACTAAAAGTTTTACTTCCTAAAAGTAATACTACCTTGACTGTTTTTCACAATATATCTTCTATGATAGGTGAAAAGGATATACTAGCCAAAACAAACAGAATCATTTGTGTTACTAAGTTATGGAAGCTGTTTACTGTAGGTGTTTGTTGTTGTTGGAGTGTAAATGATGTACTAAATCTTGTCTTCTCACCTTGCCCTTCATTATTGCTTCCAGCTCTTTGTAGTGTTAAGGTCAGTTGTCTGCTTTCCTTGTAAAAGTTCTTGTCTGCAGATTGCCTAGAGAGCCCTGTATTCTTAACCTCAATTGGCTTCTATCTAGAGCACTTCGTGAAATACTTGGAATATGAAATCAGTTTCTTTTTTTTTCCATAATAAGTAACATTCTCAAAATAATTTCTTGCTGAAAAACCTAACAGGCTGCAGTGTTACAACAATAAAAATCTCTTTTTAAAAATGTTTTTCAATTTTTAAATGCTATCAATATGCTTTGAATGAAATAAGCTGTTATTATTTTCACCAGATCCCAGCACCAGCTACTGATACACTTCCTCAGTGAAAGTCAGTCACAGGAAAGTTAAATGCTATCTCTAGATTCAGGTCGGTTTTTGAAGTGAATACTAACCAAATCAAATCCATGATTTTCACATTACATAGAAGGGAAAGAAAGAAAATACTTAACAAAGACCTACTATATTTGTACTATATTCACAAAAATCCTATCTAATGCTATTATCCTTACATTACCAAAGAGAAAACTGAGACTGAAAGAAATAACTGTACTGTTTTCTAAAGTTGCATGAAAAAAGAAGCAGTGAGGTTTGATGTTTATCCAGCTACTGTAAATCCATGTCCTTTAATTTACGTGGAAGTCTTGAATACACACTAGCCCAGCGACTGTTTCTTTCAGTGTTCATCTCTACACTGTTCTTGGTGTCATCTGTCTCATGACGTCTTATTGCTGAACTTCTCAACTTGTTCCTTCAAACCACATCCTCTAATCAGATTTCCTGCCTATCAATAGCAGTGTTAGCTGCCTACATTTTTCTCAGTACTGGACCTCTGACTGTTGTATTTTGATGGAGCTGATTTAAGAGGCAATGCTGCCATAGCTGTGCTACTATTAGTGATAGTCTTTCAAGAATCTCTCTATATCTCTTTTTCTGAGTCACTATCTGTTCTGGTGATATCTTGATAAACTCACATTAAAATCTGCAAGCTAGCTACCCTCTCTCAGCAGTCCACTTATGACAAAATAAATATGAAGTCTTAAACAGAAAAATATTTCTGTGTATTCATTAAAGTAAATGGTACAGTATTACTTGTTTAATTCACTATATTATCCTTTAGGAAAAAAAAAGGATGCTTGCTTCAGCAAACTATATTAAATTTTTTCCTGCTTGAATTTCTTAATTCACTAGTGCTCCTGCAAGAAAAAAAATTGAAAATAGGCAATTTATAAAGAACAGAAATTTATCTTTCACATTTTTGAAGGGGAGAAGTCCAAGATCATGGCACTAGCCACTTCGGTATTCAGTGAAGATCCATTCCTTCCTACTCCCAGATGGTGACTTGATGCTTCCTTCTCACATGGCAGTTTGAATGCTGTATCCAAGCATGATAGAAGACAGAAAGGCCCAAGGCAATGTAGTCAACCTCTAACGCTTTAATATAGATACTCCTCTTATTCATGAAGACGTGGGTTCGTGGTCTAATCACTTCTTTTTTCTTTTTTTAAATTTTTTTTATTTTAAAGAGAATAAACCAAACCAAACAAAACTTCTTAAAAGTCTCTATTCCTTATACAAATGTACATGGCAATAAATTTCAACATGAATTTTGAAGGAGACCAAAACACTCAGACTATAATGTTTCAACTGTGGGCTTGCAAGTTCTTGTCCTTCTCATTTGCGAAGTGAATTCTTTCTATCCTAATACTCTCCCAACTCTTAACTTGTTCTAGCATCACTAAAATATCTAACATGTCATCTAAATGTCATCTGAATGAGATACAGATGGGATAATAAGAAACAAGTGATGATTCATCTTGAGAACAATTCTTCAAACTGCCAGCAAGTGAAACAAATAAGTTATGTGCTTCAAAATACAATGGTGGGAGAGACTTAGGATTACTAGTCCAAAGGAAAAGGTACAAAAAGAGTAACAGTTTTCAAGTAAGCTCAAAGCAACATTAAAAAGATTAAATATTGAGGTTTGAGAATGATGTCATTTAACTCCATATCATCTCCGTGATGTGAAAAATATGAATTTCCTTCTGCCTCTCCTTGGCTTTCCTGAGTTCAGTCCACACAACAGTTCACATGGTTAGAATCACATCCCTGAAGTTCTACCTGGCTGGCATAGAATGCCAGAACTCACACAATTATGAACTTTTGCACTTACAGAATTAGCACAACATGGATATTGCATCGATTTATTCCTCATGCCCTCTGGATCAGTGGTACAACCTATAGCTGGGTTCACTTGGGCCACAGCTTGTTTTGCCATGAAACAGTGTACCAAAATGTGTGAGGCAGAAATTTAGGCAGTGCTGTACAGTGAGCCCCAAGGTTTCATGGGAGCGCTGAGTCTCTTTCTTGGAACCATCTTCCTCTCAAGATTTTGGTACCCTGGACCTGTGTGTTGGGGGTGGGAAATCACAATGATCGCTGAAATTCCTTTTGGGTCATTTTTCATTGTTTTGATAAATAGTATTTAATTTATTTCTATCCATACTAATATCTTTACCAAACATTTACTGGCCACACTATTTCTGTTTCTCCCTAACACACTTTTATTCCTTACAAACTGATCAAGGAAGAATTTATCAAATCTTTAAGTTCCCCTGTCCTTTCTATGATAAATCCTATCACCAAATTGTTCCTGTCTTCTAGCAAATAAAATCAAGCGAATCCATGCATTTTGGTGAGATGTTTGTCTCTCAAATATCCTAACCTATCACTCTCAAATTTTGTCTTCAATGAAGCACTTGAACACAAAAATAGATCAGCCAAACTCTGTGTCATTTCATATGAATTACCTTTCCTTCGGTTTCCAGGATTTGTTTCTTATTTCCAGATAAGGCTTCAGAATTGTTTCTATTGTCCATATTGTTGTCAACAATCTGATTAGAATAATTTAAGTAATTGCTGAGAAGATTCAGGATTTCCCTATATCTCTCCTATTCTCACTTCCAAGTACTAACCAGACTTGACCCTGCTTAGTTTCCAAGATCAGATGAGATTGAGCTCGTTCAGTGTGGTATCGCCATAGACTATCTCTCCTATTCTAAGCTATTCTAATAGTTCCAATAATTACTAGAATAGTTCTTTATGGTCCAGTCTTAACACACTTTGCAGTTCCAAAGTTACTTCATAATTTTTATTGGTTATAGCAACACCTTGCTTCTCAATACTTACTTCTGTCTCAATCTGTTTGTACTGCCATTAATACCTGAGTAGTTTATGAATGATGGAAATTTATTTATCATGGTCAGAAGGTTGAAAATCCAAGATCAAACCTCTGGGCAGTTTCATGCCTAGTTAAGGTCTGATGCCTGCTTCCAAGATTGCACCTTGTAGCTCTGTCCTTACATCATGAGGGAAATGAATGTTCTCATAAGGCAGAAGGCAAAAAGGAAAAAGAAGCTGAACTTGCTCGCTCTAGCTTTTTTGTAAAAGTGCTAATTCCACCATGAGAGCAGAAGCCCCCTGATCTAATCACTTCGTAAAGGTCCTACCTATTAATACTGCTGCAGTGGGGATTAAGTTGCAACACGGGGGTTGATCTTTGGAACAAGCGCAAACATAGATAATAAGCTTCAAAAAATATGACCTATTTACTCTGCTTCTATATATCTACATAAGCTGCCTATCTATTTTTAATGTCTAAGTAATCTTTGATTGAAAGCAGTGAACTGAATTTTAGATATAGTAGTATCTGATCTACTCAAAAATAATTAAGAAAACTGTTGATCACATGTACTTCATTGAAAATATATGGAATCTACTGGAATTTGTGAATTCCCAGAGACCCAAGAGAGTCATTATGATTGTACTTAATAAAAGATAATTAAAGCATAAGTGGCAGAAAAGAATCACATATTTGATTCTGAAATAAAATATCAAATATTTGAAAAGGTTTATAATCATTTAATTTAATTGAATAATAATTATCTCAATTCTAACATTTATATAGGTTCTTAATTCCTTACTTCATATATTTTGCATTCTTTCATTTTATTATTCAATCAAAGTATATGTGTGATACATAGCAAACTTTATTTCCTATGTGTCAGGAGCTGTTTTAAAGGTTAGTAGTAGAACATTGAGTAAAGTAGGTATCTAGCTAAAGAGAAAAAATAAAGAAATGATGATATAAAGGACTATATCATTGTTAAAAATGAAATGATGGAACATTTCCTGGAGGACATTAGACTATGAGTGATGGAAAAACAAATCTAAATTGATTGTTGAATTGAACTTTTTGTTCATCAAAGTTGTGATAAGTACTAAAATATAATAGATCTTTGTTAAGATACTAGTTTAACATATACTCAAACAATGAGGACACTACATAGTAGATTTTAGATTAGAATTAAATATGTTGAACAAGCATTCATGCAATGAGTACCTCATTGAGATTGAAAGGAATAAGATTATTTATGGACATTTTGCATAGAGAATAAAATTTACTCATGAAGATAGGAGTAAGTGAGGCACTAGTCCTGAAAAAACGTAATGGGAAACACAAAGGTAAGGCTATTCACAAAATGACAGGAATACCACTGCAAGGGTAGGCAAAGCCAGAAAACATGAGAGTTTTGATGTTTTTTTTCCTGAACGGACAATACACATTCTTACCTTTGTCATATAATCAGAGTTGTAACACATGCCTTCCAATCCATAGGTCTCACAGGGAAACTTAGAGATGAAACGTACATTGATTCTGATTCGCTTAAATATTTAGCCTTATCCGACATTCATCTTGGTATAGCAGAGATTTCTATTGTAAGGAGATACAATCAATCTGCCAATTCTTTCCCTTGAATCTAACAGCTACTTACTGCCACCATGTGGAAGTCTTTAATTCTAGATAAGTGTTAATACCTAAGAGGTTTTAACATGTACTGTAGTGTGGATCTACAGTTGGAATGCTTATGTTTATTCCAGTTTTCAGGGAAGATTACCTATGTGCTCTTTGAGTCTGAGATTTACTTCCGCAGTATTATATCACGTATGTATGAGGCTACTTCTAAATCTGCATTGGATTGTGCTGTGTCTGTACTTCGGAATAAATTTGCTTGGCTGTTTATTAATTATCCCATGTTCTTATCTTTTTAAATATTTCTTAGTTTTTTTTCTACATAGTCTACTTTCAATTAGTAACTTTGCATCTCTGTCTCCTGTATTGTTTTCAAGTGAGAACTGCTTTCTTGGAAATCTTTGTGTCTAACACTCTCCTCTAAAATGTCTACCACTATTTTCCTTCCTAAAAATAGTATGACTTAACAAACATTAAATAGGAGAAATATAGCAAAATCAACATGTCATGCTCTATGACCAAAGATTTTTTCAAAGTTTGCTCCAAGAGAACACATGTGAAAGGATTACTGTATTAAAGGTAATCAATAAAAACTGTAGTTTAGAAAGCTGATAGACAAAAATAAGACCACTTCATGCCCCAAGCTATAAGTTTACAAAGCCTCTTTACTCTAGGACTTATATCTTATAACATTACTTGTCTTGGAATCTCTATATAACGATGAAAACATGGATATACCTTAGAATCACTGGGACTGATTTTAAAAATATATCAGATAATATAGCCCCTACCTCCGATTAATTTATTTCTAAATACTCCCAAATTGATTATAATATGCAATCAGATAATCACTGCTGTGTACAAAGGATACTTAATTTAGGACATTTCACAGCATCAAAAGGATTGAGAATAATGGGATGAGAAAAAGTGAATGATACTGCATAAAGTTCTATATTCAGTTAATGGAAACCTATAAATATGAGATGCAATAAAATATGAATTTCCTACTTTTCTTTCCCAGGTATTGAGAAAAACCCCTTAGGTAACTGTAGCTAAGAGACTTGATTTCATTTTAATATATTCCAGATTTATATGATGATTATATTTTCCTGATTCCGCTGTATCTGTTCATTGAGTTTCAGATTTCTCCAGTATCACAATTTGCAGTTGCAGAATTAGTTCAGTATATTGAACCTCTTATTTCTTTTTAAAATTGAATCCTTCTACAAGAATTCCATATTTTTATTTCAACTAACAGAGAACTTAGTTACTAATAAATTCTGCATTTTCCAAATGTACTTCAAATATGTCATTTTTTTGTTGCATAACTAAGGCATTTCTGAGCACACCCCATGCATACACATCACATTCACTGCCCTTAGCCACACACCGAGGTTGTGACCTTACAGTATCACACTCTTTTGTCAAACTCATAACTTCTAAATTTCATGATGAACATGAAACCATATCTTTATCTCACACCCTGAATGAAATATGGTGAGAATATTGTGTAATATAATTTTGAGCCATTGTTAGCTATTTTCATTAATTATTTTGGGTCATTTGAGTATATTTGGTATATATTTAGAATAATCACTAGTTTTTTTTCCCTTTCTAATTGAATTAATATCAAATAATTTGTTGTTTGCCTCTGGAATACATACTTTTCTCATTGTATCTCCCTAATTCTCCCTCCCATCTATCTATGTCACTCAAGCTAAATTTGATATTTGTGAAAAATCCTGGTAAACAATTTCTAAAATGTCATGGGATTTCTCCTTGTGATGACATAATGGACTTTTGTAGAGCAAGGAGACTTTGATTGTCAAAAGAATGAATCTATGAAAACAGAATTCATCCTGGAGTAAGCAGGTTGTCAGAACAAGCAGAGTTGATCTTTAGTGATGAAATTCCTTCCCCTAAGCTTCTCAAATCAATTTATTATTCACCTTACTCAGATTCAAAGTTTGCTCTCCAAATATTTATAGATCATCTAAAGTATACCATGTATACTTTAGATGGTCAGTAACACACAGTTCTACTCATAAAGTCATATGCATAAAAGCTAACTTTAAAAATATGGTGTGATATAGATATAGTTCAGATGTACAGGGGTACATGTAAGCCATCTAGACTTAGAAAAGACTCACAGAAGAATATATGTAATACCTGCTTTAAAAGATAACTAAAACTGCTCCAATGAATCAATGCGGCAAAAGTAGAAATACGTGTCTGAAAATATTCACTATCAGAAGCTACAAGTACATTGGCTTTGCTGTAATGTAAAACAAAACAGAAATTTACTAAAGATGAAAATACTGAGAAGATTAAAACTCGTGAGCCATGTTAAAGGCCTTGACATTTAATTTCTTGGCAAATTCTTTTTCAAATCATGACTTGAAATAGCCTTTCCAAAGACATGAATTAAATAATGAGTTGGTTTCTTACCCTCTTCCCTTATCCAAATAGAGCAGGTCAGTTTCTACTTACTGGTATTCATTTATATTGACACCTAGTATTTTACTTAATCAAAACCTGTTTAGGCTAAAGTCAAACATTCTTGCCTATCTTGTCAATAATAATGAACTAGAATTTCCTTTAAACAAGATGATTGTCATCTCATTGAGGCCTTGAGCAGTTTTCTCTAGTAGTCTTTGTATATTATGAACTCAAGGTCAAGATTTTAGCTCAGGGACTCTATACCAGATGAGGCTGAGACTATTAAGTGATTTGTCTAAGTGCCCAAAACTACAACAAAAGCATTATTAATTTGATGGCTTATCACTTGATTATTAGTTTCTACAGTATCTTTTTCCCTTTGAAAAGAATTTCCTGCAGTAAGATCAAAATCAAATAAAGATGATGGTGTATCTGTTTTTATAATTCTCAAACTATCAAACACCTCTAGGCTATTGTTTTCTCAAGACTTGTTTAGTATCCCTTATTTGCATACAGTAATGTAGGGTGGAATCATTAATATTTAGAGATCATTTTAACTTGAAATGATTTGCTTCCCATTTTTATACTCTGTCCTATGATTAACTTCTACAGTGGCTGCCTTCAAATCATGGAACAACTATTTATTTGTTTTGAAACTAAGAGGAATCTCTTTTAGATTAAACCAGCAATCTTAATGGCATCAAATGCTATGCTCAAAACAATTATAATAGCTGTCCAGAATGATTTATTAATATTAGCGAGTTTATAGTCATCATAATTTTTGAATATGCTCTTGCAGCCTTAACTAACATTCTCAAGATCACACTCACACATATTCTTTGAAAAAAAAAAAGAAAAGAAAACTCAGCTGGCTTCTTTTCTGGGATCATTGGTAAGTTGTTTAAAGCTGTCTTCAAATTACACTGTCTTCTAAATATATCTTCATCTAATTTCTTCCCATTGCCCTCAGCCTTCACAATGAATCTGTGCTTATGTTAAATGGTTAGTAACATATTAGCTGTTAAATCTAGAAAAAAACTTAAGCATAATACTATCCAAAATTTTCATTTTTTAATGAAAGCATTGAGGTTTGAATAAATGACTTGTTCAAAGTTACAGAGATATTGATAGGTGATACAGAATATTTAACTTGGCTGCACCATTTCCATCTCCAATATTTTTGGACTAAAGCAAGGGATCACTTTGTGTTCACTGATATGGTCAGAAGTATTTGATCATGACTAGTAATGAAGTAATGGAGACACCGTGATTTAAAGAACAGTAATAATGTTTATTCAAAAAGTGACACATAGAGTTTGAAAAGGTGAAATACATTCTCCAAGTATATTAATCTTCCAGATAATCAACTGCATTTTTGTATAGTCTGGTTTTCTCATGAAAGACACTTCTAAGGCACACTTATTTTGTTGTAGATTATAAAATTACTCCTTATTTATTTTAAAACGTGTTTAATAAGATTAGAAATCTTGTGGCATTTTATAAACTCCTATATATTCTTTGATATTGAAAGCATCTGAATTTGATTAACCATAATAAATCAAGTTTTATATATTTTAGGTATTATATCCACATGATTCAACTGTTACTGGAAGCCACAATGAAAATAGAATAATTTTGAGGAATTATGTTAAAATCCAACTATACCAAATAAAAGGTATGATTCAACTGTTACTGGAAGCCACAATGAAAATAGAATAATTTTGAGGAATTATGTTAAAATCCAACTATACCAAATAAAAGGCAAAAGTTTGTCCAGTTAGTGTCGGAACCCTGAAAAACTTTAAGAACTTGCATTTTAAAGAAGTGAAAATTTTCTTAGAGTTATGGCTCAATGCATTCTTGCTGTACTCTGTCAAATGATTGCTTGTTTTATCTCCTAGGTAGTTTAATGTCTCCACCCTCTTTGATGGGCTCTTTTTGTGGAAAAAGATTTCACAGCTAACTTTAGCAATTAAATTGATAGTTTTGTTGAATGAATATTTAGAACTCCATTGTTAAAGACGCTTCTGCATTTCATTTCACTTTTGAGAAACAAAGCAAAATGTGTGATTCTAACATATGATTTGTGTAAGTCCTTAGGGTCTATTCTACTGTGTGTTGTTTCTCTTTCTTCAACACAATATATTTTTCCTAGGCCTCCCCTACAACTACTTTTCACTTTAATCCCTGTAGGCTATTTCAAATTTACTGTAGGATAACTAGGACTGAATAAATAAATAAGAGCAGCTATACATAAGGGCATACATTTTGAATAACTGCTACATTAGTTTTCTTATGTTAATATACTGCTTTTTCACACCTGCCTCTTCTATAGATATCATTAGGTTGGATTGGACTGGGAAACTCAATTTTAAATGAGCTAAATTGCTGCCCAAATTTAGATAAAAATAAAAGATATTCAAAAGCAACCCTAAAACTCAAGTTTACTGCTACTGTTCTCTTTTGTTGTATCATAATACTAACAAAAATTTCTGGTGAAATAAAGATAAAATCAATTACTGAGTTTGAATGCTTTCAATAATATAAATCTTCTGCAGCATAGCAATTTGAATAGCAGATCAAGTCTATGGGTTTCTGCTTTCTCTGAACTGAATGAAGATACAGTTAAAATTTTTGTAAGAGAATAAGTCACCTAATATATATTTTTCTCTCTGAGTTCCATAGCCACAATTGATTTTAGGTGTACATTTCTCAATACACTACTGGAAAATATTTCAAGCAGAGTTTTGTTCTTAAGAGTAAACTACATGAAATTATTTTGTGATTCTGTGCAACTTATTGATCTAATTAATCCCTAATTATTAATGAAACTTAGATGCCTTTTGATGGAAGAATCATATTCTTGCTGGTAATAATAATAATAATGATAATAATGCTGATCTCTATGATGGAAGAATCATATTGTTGCTGGAATAATAATAATAATAATAATAATAATAATGCTGATCTCTATGGTAGTAATAGTAGTCACAAACGGTTAAGTAGTAATTACCCCAGCAAAACACTATTGTAAGGTTTGTATGTATTATTTTATTCTGAGTATATTTAATTGTTCTTCACTTCCCAGATAGGAAATAGATGCTCAAAAAGCTTAACTTGACAAAATGCCATTTTTCAGCCATGGAAATTGTACTCTATCCCTAGCATCTGGACTTCTGAACATACATTCTTCATCATGTTGGATTCTCACTCTTCTGCAGTACTTCTTCTCTGGTTGTCTTAGAATTGCTGTGTCATGATTACTTGGAAGAAAAAAATATGTTGTTTCATGACATGGGAACCATTTAAAGTCCATCTGGTACTTTTACACAAAAATTGCTCCTATTTTTTGTTATCTTATGGCATTGACTGTGTACTTTGTGGAAATTAAGTGGTACCTGGAGAAAAGAACTTGGATGAAGCTATGGAATTTAAGACACATGTATCTATTGATCTATTTTATTCTCCTATGGAAAATTATTTTGCTAAGCACTATATATGATTCATTTTGCATTTAAAAGTAATGTCCTGGGCTGAGGGTATAGCTCAGTAGCACAGCATTCGCTTGGCAAGTGCAAGATCCTGAGTTTGATTCTTGGTACCAAAAAATTAAAAATAAATAAATGTGATGTCCTGTGATGATTAAACTTAATTGCCATCTTGATTGGCTTGAGAGTCATCTATGTGCTTATTAAAGTACACTTCTGAGTATGTCTGTGTAAGTCATAGAGGTGTGGCCTTGGGGTCTGTATTTGGTCATTACATTTCTGCACTGTCTTTTTTAACTATTGTTTTTTAACTATTGTTTTTTAAACATTGTTTTACTTTGTTTAGATTTATTAAAGTATAATTAACAAAATTTGTATATATTTAAAGTGCAGCAAGTAATGATCTCATGATGTATACACTGTGAAATGATTGACACAAATAAGTATATCTTTTTTTAAGGGAGTTACCACTTTTTGTGTGATAAGAACACTTAAAATCTAACCTGTTAGCAAATTTTAGGTACACAATAAAGGACTAGCTATAATCACTGTGGTGTATTATATCCCCCAGAACTTATTCACTTTATGTTTAAAAATTTTTACCCTTTGACCAATATCTCCCCATTTCCATTATCTCCTGATATTCGCTATTTTATTCTCTGCTTCTATGAAATTTGAACTTTTAACATTCCAAATATAGCAGAGATCACAGCATTTTTTTGTGTGTCTGGGTTATTTTACTTAACATAATGTCTTGTAGGTTCATCTATTTTGACACAAATGGTAGAATCCTTTTGTAAAATGAAAAATATTCTGTTCTGTAATATATAGATGATCCTTACCTTTTCAATTTAGAATTTTTACTTTAGAATGATGCATAAGTGATACTCACTTATTAGAAACTATCCTTAGAATTTTGGATTTTCATCCATTTCTGCTCTTGAAATATGTGATATACTTTCTAATGATACCAGAAGAAATGATGAGCCACAATTTTGAGTGAACCATGCATGCATGAAGGTAAATGACTAATAATCAGTGTACTATGCTGTTGAATTGTGGTGTCTCTTGGGTTAGTTTTATTAAATGTAATTTTCTATGTATAATATTTTCAACTTATAATGAGTGTATTGGGACAAAAGTCTATTGTATATCTGAATATATACCATATTTTTATTATCCATTCATTTATGGGCATTGAGAATGTTTCCATTATTGTGAGTGTTATTATAACATAGTGAATAATGCAGTTAACATGACAGTCAAGTTTCTTCTTTAAAGGAATTATCTAATGCTCCTTATATATACCAGGAAGTAGGATGGCTATACCACAAGTAGTTTGTTTGTTTATTTATAATTTTTTGAAGAATAATTGTACCAATTTATAATTCCACCAAGTTTATAGGGGCACACCTTTTCCACATTCTCACCAATAATTATCTACTTACTCTTTTTATAACAACCATCTGAAAAGCTTTGAGGTAATATCTCACTGTGCTTCTGATTCAAATTCTCTTGATCATTAGTACTATGAGTACTAAAGTACTTCATTCATTCTTTGTCATTTGTGTCTATTTTTTAAAAAATACCTATTCAATCCTTTGTTCATTTTTAAATTAGGATTGTTTTCTTACTGTTCAGTTATATGAATTCATTATCCATTTTGGATATTATTCACTATGGAACACATGATTTATAAATTTCTCATTCTATGGTTTATCTTTTTATTCTGTTCCTTGTTTGTCTTGCTATGCAGAAACCTTGGTTTCACAAGCTCATGTATTTACTTCTGCTTTGCTGTCTGTGCTTTTGGTTGTATATTTAAAAACTGGGAGTACTTTGGTTTTTGTGTCTTTATTTATTTATTTTATTTCAACTTATTTTTGTGTATGTTATAAAAGGTCATCCATTAATTCTTTCTCATGCAAATATTTGGTTTTCTTATTGTGTGTTCTTTGTAGCTTTATCAAAGATTAGTTGACCATATAAATGATAAGTTTATCATTTGTTTCTTTATTCAACCCATTAATATATGTACTTGTTTTAATGACAGAACCGTTATATTTTTATTATAGCTTTGTAACATAGTTTCAATGAGGAAATGTAATGGCTCTAACTTTATTCTTTTTTACCCAGTATTGTTTCAGTCATTCTAGAATTTTTGTATTTCCATACAAATTTTAGAAGTACTTTCCTATTTCTATTAAAAACATCATTGGAATATTGATATATATTACACTGTATCTGGTGATTGCTTTTGGTACTTGGGTATTTTAATAATATCAACTCTTCCAGTCCATGCATTTCATTTATTTGTATCTTCTTTAGGTTCATTCATCAATATCATGTAGGTTTCAGTGTACAGATCATTCAGTTTCTTCATTAAATTAATTGCTAGTAATTTTATTATTTTTGGTGATACAACAAATAAGATTACTTTTTAAATTTACATTTTCATCTTACTAATTGCTAGAGTATGAAAATTCGCTTTTCTGCATTTGATTTTGTATTCTGCAACTTTAATGAATTCATTTACTTGTTCTAATCCTGCAACTTTAAAACAGTTGTGTGAATTTTCTATATATAAGATGCATATGGCTGCAAATGCAAACAATTTGACTTTTTACTTTCTGATTTGGATTTTAATTTTAATTTTTCTTGTCTTATTCTATGAGTAGGACTTCTGTGCTCATAGAATTGGTGAGAGAGCACCCTTATCTTTTTTTCAATCTGAGGATATTCTTTCAGATTTTCAGTGTGGAACACAATGTTAACTATGAGCTTATTACATATGACCTTCATCATGTTAAGGTATATTCCTTCAAACCTTAATTTGTTTGAGGTTTTTATAGTGAAAGGATGTTGAATCCTATGATTACATGCATTTAGATAAATGTTTGACTTTTAAATTTTGTTCTGTAAATTTGGCAAATTGAATAAATCTAACTTGATTACAGTCTTTTTAATGCTGATAGTTTGATAGTATTTTGTTGAGGAATTTTTGTGTCATCAGGAGTGTTGGTCTATAGTTTTATATTTTTCTTTAGTATTTTTATATCTTTACTATTAATATAATTATAGCATTATAAATGCTCTCAAAAGTGTCCTCTATCTTCAAGTTTTTGGAAGAGTTTAAGAAAGTTTATGATTACATTTTTTTAAACAATTGGTTGAATCCACCTGAGATTCCATCTTGTTTTGGACTGCTATTTTTTAAATTCTGATTCAGTTTACTCACTCATTATTGATATGGTCAGGTTTTATATTTATTCAATCTTCATTCTTGATAGATCATATGATTAAAATAATTTTTCTTTTCTTCAGGGTGATCTACTTTGTTGCTTAGAAGTCTAATATGGCCCTTTCTATTTCTGCAGTATCTCTTTTCAACTATACTTTTGTTTTTTGAGTCTTCCCTACATTTTTTCTTGGCTAGTTAACCTGAAACAGTCTCAATTTTTTTAATGAATCTTCATTGGTTTACCTTTTTAATTTTTTCAAGTCTTTACTTCATTTACTCCTCCTCTATTTGCTTCTTTCTGCTAAATTCAGTAGTAGTTTATTTTTAACTCTTTTAGTTATAAAATATGGTTCTTGAGGCCTTTCTTTTTTCATTAATGTAAGCATTTTACACTGTATGAATTACCTTCTTATAATTGTCCTGGTTGCACCCCATAAATTTTGTTTTATTGTATGTCTATTTTCATTTTTCTCACGATTAATTGGGTTTACCTCCTAATATCCTCTGTTATCCATTCGTTATTCAAGGCTGTGTTAATTTCCACATATTTGTGAATTTTTCAACTTTCATGATGTTAATGATTTCTAATTTTATACACTTATGCTTGGAAAATGTACTTGATATAATTTCAGTTTTCATAACTTGTGGAGGCTATTTTTTGTGGCTTAACATATCATTTATCCTAAAGAATAGTCTTTGTGAGCTTGAGAAGTGTGTGGAATCTTCTGCTATTAGATGCATTGTTCTATATGCGTGTGTTAGATCTATCTGCTGTATAATGTTATTTGAATCCAATATTTCCTCACTGATTTTCTACCTGTGATTTATCATTCATTGAAACTAAGATGTTGAAATCCTCAACTACTCATGTATTGCTATTTTCCTCAAAGTCTATTAATATTTGCCTTATTTATAAATTTTAGGAATAAATGAATATGTACATATTTATATTTTTTAATCCAATTGATAAATTTATCCACATGGCATCATATATTGATTGCCTGATTAATGTTACCTTATGTATAATGAGTAATTTTTATCTTTTTCCTTTCAAAATTATCTTTGTCTTTACCTTTTCATTATTAGTAACAATATGTCTAAGGATAATCTTATTTGGGTGCATTTTTCATGAGAATATTTGAGCTTTATGAATTTGGTTATGCATATTCTTTCAAAAATTTTGGAAATTTCCAGCTGTGATTTCTTTAAGGAAAGTTTCTTTTGGTCTCCTCTATCTCTCTCTTCTAGAACCTCATAACATAGACAATTGCTCATTTGATAACATCCCGCAGACAACATACGATTTTATTATTTCATTATTTTTGTTCCTTTACCAGGATATTTTCAGTGGCCTGTATTTAAGTTCACTGATTGTTTATCTTCATGATAAAATCTACTATTAAACTCTATAGAACTTCTAAAATTCCATTAGTATAATCTTTCCACGATTTCTGTTTAGAGTTTTTGTATGACTTTTATTACTATATTCAATTTATATTCTGTTCATTCATTGTTTTCCATATTTGGTTTAGGTGTATATGTGTCTGTTGCATCTCATTGAAATTCTTTCAGAGTCACTTTGAATTTTTGTTAGACAATTTCTAGGTCTTCATTTGTTTAGCATTGATGCTTCTTATTAATTTCCCCTCATTGTACCATTTTTATTTGTATCTTTGTGATCCATGTGGCCTTGTATTTGTTTCTTTGTATTTGAAAGGTTAAACATCTCTTCAAGTCCTTAAATATTGGTTTTGGTAGATAAAAACTTTCTAACACTGAGTGTTCAAAATGACACTACTCAGTAAGAATAGCGTGAGACAAGTATTTACCATTTGCACATATGTGTGTGGCTTCAATAGAGTCCTTGGAATCACTGGCTCTAAATTGTGTCCAAGAAGGTCTAGAAGTGAATAACAGGTATGTTTCAAATAAGTAATCAGATTGTGGTTTGTAAATTTCTGTCCACTGGAATCCTGCAGGCAAGTATTCTCCTGATCATAGCTCAAAATCATTGATCCAAAATTATGTTACTAGGCATATAATAAATAGGCTGATATATGAATCATTATTTGCCTATTAGTAATAACTCCTTCTTTTCTGGAGATTTCTAGTATTTTTTCTGCATAGCATTTTCACTATTTGTTTATAAGGTATCCAGCCATAACTTTATTTATCATCATCCTATTTAAGATTATCTAAATCTAGTGAATCTCTAAATTAATGTGTCTGCTACATTTCTAAATTTTAAAGGTATTATTACTTCAAAAGTTTATTTTTTACATGATAGCACTATGTTCTATTCTATCTTGTCTTGGACCATGATAATTCTAAGTTTAGATCTTTTTAGATTATTCAAACATTTGACAATTTTTATTTTTTTAAAAAAAATTCTTTTTACTTCAATTTTGATAATTTTCACTGATCTATATTCAAATTTACAAACTCTCATCTTTACTATTGTCTTTTCATTGAAATTTTGTCATTATATTCTGTCTCTATTTTTCTTTTTATCGTTTATATTTTTGGCTGTTACATTTTATTTTATGTATGTTCCAAGGTTGTACATGATTGTTTACTCTGCATTTTAAAAATAAGTGCTTTAAACTCTTTTTTAGACAATTCCAATATCTTCGGTGCCTTATCATCATCATCTCTTGCTAAGTTTTTCGCATGTAGGTTGTGATTTTCATGATTATTTGTGTCCTGAATAAGTTTTAATTGAATCTTAGACATTCTGAACATAATGTTATGAGACTTAGGGTCCTGCTTGATTCCTACAGGTGTTGTTGATAAATTTTGGAGTACATGATATGGTTCAGGTCAACTGAACATGTCCCACTCAACTCTGTGAAGAATATTCCAAAGCTAGTTAATTCAATATTTAATGTCCAGCTATTCAGATTGTGTGCCATGAATTTATCCTGGGAATTGAATGGAGGTTTATACACTAACTCAGTTTTCCAATTTGTGTTCTAATTAAGAATAGACCCATGCCTGTATAGTGTAGTAGTTTACACTGAGTTTTCTGGTTTGGGGATGCTGGATAGATTTTATATAGCAGCATGCAGAGGAATATGAAAAAAAAGGAAATGTGTTTGGTTGTATGTAACGTCAAGCTTAACAAGTGAACTTTAATACATGAAGGCTTGAGAACACCAGTGCTCTCAGGAGATATCAAAGTAAAAAAATACGTAGTATTAAAAGCCTATATTGCAATACAAATTACAACCTTATTCTTACACTAAAATAATCTATATGTGCTTCAAGTGATTGCTTTGTCAATAGCAGCAGTGACATATTTCCAAAGTCCCTTTTAGACCCCAATGAGAGGCCTTATGTGCTCGCCAATAATAATTAATACATATTTCTTTGACTCACTACCTTTTGGAGAAAAAAAAGACCTCGGCCTGTTACTACTTTGCTATTGCTATGCTTTTGAACCGATGGTGCATAACGTTGAAAAGACTGGAGGAGTTACTGATTATCAATCTCAAGGGCTTCTGTTCAAACTTGGCTCCTTTAAAGTGAAGGACACGCACACACCCAGCAGGCCCAGTTACTGCACTGAGACCACGCTGAGTGGTTAATTCTCTGCTTGCTGTGTCTAAACCATTTGGTAGGAACAACAGTCTTTTTTTCCCCTTCACAAGCCTAAATGTGTCCCATTTGGCAAGAAAATGCTATGCCACCATCAATGCAGAAATTCATCCAATCATGCTTATTGGCAATTAAAAATATAATACTAAGGTGTGAATAAATTAATATCTGGATTTTAGTTAGAAGTACTGAGTGCCTATTTGATTTATCAGTCCAAATATTTTGAAAAGATTAAGCATCAAGGAAAGTTGAAGATTCTAGTAAAAACATTTGTTGTGTTTTGATATGTATAGTTCAGAAACTTAAATATCTTTTTTTATTTTATGGAAAAAAAGTAAAACAAAATTCCATAGTGAAATAATAGGAGAATAACAATAACTAATACAGTGTATGTTGTTATCTTTAAAATAGTTGCTCAAGGTACAAAATTTGAGCATAAAAATTTCTCCAATCAATATTAGCACAAATCTTTCTTTTTAATTGACTAAAAGACGCTAATAGTATAACTGAATTACATTTTTCCCTTTTCTCTGTTCTATCCTGTCACCCATCCTAGTTCCTTTTTATTTTTGAACAATTACTTTCCATTTCACAATATCTACTGTATATTTTAGACCTTATTTGCTCTGCAGTTTTTCACACCAAGGAGACATGATGTTTATATATGAATCTGATGTATTTCACTTATGACTATGGACTCAAGTTGCATCAATTTACTTATAAAAGTCTCTTGATTATTCTTCTTTATGACTAAATAATATCCCATTACATAAAAAATACTATATCTTTTTAAAATATGCTTTGGCTGATGGCTACTTGGGTTGTTTCTAAGATTCAGCTTTTACCAATTTTACTGCTGTAAACATGGATGCACATATAACACTGTGGCATATTTTTAATTCCTTTGAAAAGATACCCAGAAGGAGAATAACTTCATGGAGTGGGACCTCTAATCCCAGTTTTTTGAGGAATCTTCACACTGTTTTCCACAGTGGTTGTAGCAGTCTACACTTCCACCAACAGTGGAGAAGGGTTCCTTTTTCCCATACCACCTCCAACACTTATTATCAGTTGATTTCTTGATGATAGCCATTCTTTCTTGGATGAGATGAAATTTAATTAGAAATCTATATATTTTATTTGGACCTATACATTTTTTGGGTGGGAGGTAAATTTTAAAAAGCCATACTCCATATTTATGCAACATTCTTTTTTGAAAATGCAATACTAACTATATTTTTCTTTGACCATGAGAGTTCAATAAATATCTGTGGATATAGTTGATATAATTCATGTTTCTTAGTACAATATATAATCTTGCTGCTTGAAGATGAGCATGATCACCTGTGAGCTTATTAATAATACAAAACACCAGGCTTTTCCTGAGATTTTTCTAATCAGTTTTTATTGAAACAACCTCAGGTTATTAACATGCACTTTGAAATTAAAAAACACTGATATTTGTTTCTTCAGAATCTTCCCCCCAATGGTATTTCTGGGCTGACACCTACCATTCTGTTTGTATTCACCAGTTTAATCTCAATAGTCTAAAGTCAAGTCACACTAATCTCATCTATGACTATCAGTCTCAATTGTTAACTTGATTGGCTTAAAGGATTAGAAAAGCATATTCCTGTGTGTATGCATGGGGCATAGGTCATGCCATTGAGGATTATATCTTTCCAAAATACCTGATGCTCAAAGTTAAGGGAGGAAAGGTGTATTTAATTCAATTTGATAGAGATTTCATAATCATAATCACTCCATAGTCAGCTGGCTCCAAAGCAGGATGTCATTGCAGAGGAGAGACAGTTCATGATGGACAGGAGGAAGCAAAACACAGGACTACCAAAGCTGTTTCTAGCCCTTATATTTTATCTAGGCTTCCTAGGGTGGGTAGCACTCACAGCTTTAATCTTAGTGCCTTGACCCTAGCATTGCACCACAAATCAATTCCAGTGTCAAACACTTTAAATTCAGCTACCTCTGGCAAAGCCCCACCTATGACTGCATGAAGATTTGGGGAGGCCATCTAAGCACAAGTCATAGTATTACATCTCAAACACCCAAATAAATGTAAATACTTCCAACATTCAATATGAAAGATAAACATTCCCATTCCAAAAGGTACAAATGCAGGTTACAAAGCAATGGGACCAAAGCAAGTCCAAAATCAGCAAAGCAAACATTAAGTCCTATAGTTTCATGAGCACCATCTATCTGTGGCAAGATGTGAACTAGAAAGGCTTGGGAATTCAAAAGGGCTATGGCTCTCTTTGTGGTTATAGCTCCCATAGCTTCTTATCTCTTGTGCTGGCTCTGCTCCCTCCTTCCAGTTTTTCTCATATGATCCATGCTTCTGGCTTCTCCAAACTTCTGATGCAACAATGCAACTTTGGCTTTATATTCATAGCTTTACACACTAGCCTCAGAGGCACACTGCCTGACCTCCCAGGCCTTCTTCTGAAATCTGGGTGGAAGCCTTGCTGATCCTACAACTCTTGCATTCTGCATGGATTATTCCAAGGTCTGCCATAAACTGGAGTGTCGTCCAGGCTTCCTTCTTAGTTGTAGGGGCCCAATGTTTATAAATCAAATTCCAAGTAAAATTCTCTTCAGGCTGCCACCATTCTGGAACATGGCACTCTAGGATTCTTTTCACAAAGTAAAGTCTTCCACCTTTGCAATTTGGAGATTTCAAAGGGAAGACTCCACAGCTACTTGTAATGCCTTCAGGCCATCTTTTCTAATGTCTTGTTGTTTTTCATCAATAAAGATCTCCTCTTCTGTCTTGGTCCATGGCTGTACTGGAGCTCTCTTTTTGGCCTAATTCAAAGAGTTTTAAATCATTCTACTGTGCTCCTTGCTCTTGATTCTTAACCTAAAGCTGGCTAAACACCCCCAACAGGGCCAAAAATATAGTTCAAGGATACAGGTGGTTTTCCAGCAAGTACAAGATTCTGAGTTCTATTCATGATAACAAAAATAAAATAAAAGTCCCAACAGTAGCTATGCCACTACATCAACATTAGACTGCCTTGAAATTTCTTTTCCATATCAATTAGTTCATTACCCTTAGTCTCAGTTTTAGACAAAGTCTGTGAACATAAGCAAAATGCAGGCGAACTTTCTTTCTCACCATAACACACATTATCTGGAGTCCAAAGTCAATGCAGTCCTTCTCCCCAGCAGAAATCTCCCAAGCCTGATCTTTACTGACATCATTTCTATCAGCATTCTTATCTGATGAGCTCTGACCAGAATCTCCCCTAAAGTATAGCCTCAGGCACTTCATCCCTGTTTTTTCAACCAGCCTTTCCAAATCCATCCTAACTCTTCCCCTTCCCAGAAGCAAGCTTGAAAAACTCCTATACCTCATAGTCAGGTACAGTCACAGCAATCACCCCTCTTTTCTGATACCAAATTCTGTCTTCTGCCTAAAGACATGTGCATGAGTCTTTGGGAAGCCAAAAGCAGAATGATATGGCTTGTATCTGGATGTACCCACAAAGCCTCAGGTGGTCAGTCTTATGTGGGGCTTTTTTGGAGGTGGATGAATCTATATTGTGTAATTATGAAATCAGTTCACTGATTTGCTTTGCATGGCCCTAAATTCAGTAGCCTAAAAAACAATATAAAAGAGGCAGAGAGAGGTTGTTAAGGTCCCTTCCCCGTTTCTTTGCTATCTTCTGCCTGCCATGAACTGTTTCTCCTCTGTGATGTCTGTTTGCAGTACCACATTGCTTTGAGTCAGCCACTTAGGGACTGAAACCTCTGCTAACTGTGAGGCAAATAAACATTTTCTCTTTAATTTTGAGTGTCAGGTATCTATCTTTTATAGCATTCATAAAAGTAACTAAGAGGCACTAGTAACAAGTAGACCATGGACTAGAACCTCTGAAAACACAAGCCAAATTAAATCTGTCCTTTAAACTGTAGGTGTCAGATATTTTGTTCCATCAACAAGAAAACTGACTAGTACATAACCTGTCTCTGAATTGTCTTTTGCATGGTTTGTGTAGTGTTTATCATTATACCCATTTCTCAATAACCTCTTGCAGCCTAGGATCAAACTCACTTCCTCTGAAAAATGCTTCCTATAATTTCTCTAAAATATTTTCTGAACATATGTATGAGAGATGCAATGGAGCATGATGTTTAAGAGTAGAAGTTCTGGTATCAGTATGAATTTACACTGCAGCACTTACTAGATTTTCAAACCTTGAATAAATTGTTAAACTCTGTTTCTATGCTTTGTGTATAATATTTAAACAGTTATAGTATATGTTTGATTTGGATTATTCAATTTAACTTATATTATGAATGTCCATCACAGTGCATTCCATAGAATAAGAATTGAACAATCACTGATTTTTCTCTATATATGTATGAATATTTATATCCATTTTATCACTAAACTGCATAGACTAGGAGTTCTTTAAGGGCAAATAATGTATTTCTAGTGTGCATTCATCTCTCTGCCTAATATTGCCTAAATAGTTTATATAAAGAGTGCACATACATATATATGTGCGCAAACATGCATATGATAACACAAATATGCCCATTTATTACCCAAAGATTTAAACGTGGCACTTTAGTACTGTCAAAGGAAAATAAACATTAAACTCATTTGAATGGCTCAACAAAATGACTGTGGATAGAAACAAATACACTTGCCTAAGAAACAAGAAAAACTATTGAGTCAAAGGAAATCCAGAAAAGTCTGCAGCAATATCTAAGAACCAGTCTATCAGAAACATCAAGGGCTAAACCAAAGTCAGTGAAACAGAGGAAAGAATAGGATTGGGATTTCAGAGACAATAAAATGAAGACAGTAAATTCAAGACCAATGTAAAAGCACATCAGAAAAAGAAAGATGTGATACTAAGACTTTGTTATCTTTTGAAGCTCATCTTTTGGTCTGACAGAGTGATGTTAAGCTAGTTCACATTGCCTTAACTGGCATGAAATTGTCATTGTCTTACCCATACAACTGTCCAATGAGATGTAGAACTGTGGCCAACCACTTCCATCAGATGGTGGAAAGATGAATTAAAGGTAAAAATGAAATGGACTTGACTATTTGCTGATAGTTTTTGGAAAATGTTTAAATGGAAATGGATATGATTCTTTCCTATTAAAATTATTGCTTCTGTTTATCATTAATGTACTGCAAGTTCAAGTACTTTTAACCAAAGAATTTAAGCATAAATAATGCTTTTTATCTGTTATGTACATCTGAATTTTAGCTCTTTCTCAGTAAGACACCTGAGCAATACAATTCAAACTAAGTAAATGCTAACAGTTCACATTTATTAAGCACTTACTAGAAGTCAAGGTGATTTAAATTCTATTGATCTTCTCTAAGCACAACTAATGGGTAGATTTTTGTTTGCTTTTAAAGCCAAAAAAATGATATTAGCTTATGCAGATATTTCCAGGTGAAAGTCAGAACCCTAGACTTGCAGTTTGTCTCACCAATCTTTTACATCCTTTCTTCCAGGGCAAGAAATCCAAGAACTTAGCAACACAAAATATTTTTTTTATTCATTTTCTCCCGCTTTGCATGAATAGTGTTTTGTAATGATAAAAGTAACACTACTACCTACAATTAATGAAAACAATTTAATTTAAATATTATTATTTTTATTCTTAGGAAATATAGTCTAATTATTGTATTTCAAAATCATTTGAAATAGTTTTTTATTGGCATCACTTTGAAACATTATTTTATTTATTTCATTGTACTTTTATTTTATAGATTGTTTTTATATATTTAATTTTGCTGCAGCATTATGTAAGGTATTTTTATGATTCTGGAGTGAAATCTATAATTAATTATATTCAGAAAAGCCTAATTTCTTTCCAAATTCAACTATATCTTCTCTTGTACAAGTAACTCTTTTCAGTAAAAGAGAAATTCTGATGTTAGTTTTAGGGTTTCTTGCTTTTAAAAATATAAGTAATTTTGCCTTATTATATATATCTTTATACATTTTTGTTATATATTATAGTTGATTTTCTACCATGGCAATAGAGCAGTTTAATTCTTATTAGTAGGTCAGTGTAGGATTAATTAGATGATTACCGTGCCTAACCTTACTGACATACAGTGATGATTCAGTGACTGTTAGTAAAAGTTGAATATGGTGGAAGATTTTTGACATGGCTTCTAAGAAATTAGAAGGGATAAGTAATAACTTTGTCCCCATATTTGCTGTGTGGTCCTGACAAGCCTGACAAGCCTACAGGGTACAGTTCCCTATGATAAAATTGAAAATTCCCAAAGAACTAATCAATCCAAGTGTGAATTTTACAAACTGTATGGGAAACAGATCAAAGGATACCAAGAAATTTTCTATATCTATTTTCTGCAGTATTTCTTCTGGCTGAATTGTAACTTTTACACTGTCAAGACATTTATCATGAAAACTCATTACACTAGAGCTGATTTCTTAGCAGTGAAAGGAATTTTGCTTATTGTTAAATTGCTATGTTTTTTTCCCACGGACACCCACTGGCATTCTGTTATCCCCTGACTAGTTTATGTTTAGTGTTCATAGCATCCTTATTTCTCATAGAAGAAGGAGCAAAGCAATAACAAAAGGAAAGGGGGATAAGGAGGGAAGCATTGAGGGTCAGGGGGATAAGGGGAGAATGTGAACTAGGAAATCTGGTGGAAGACAGGTGAAGGAAACTAATTGATTCCACAAGGATAACACATCACATTTATTCATTTGTTGACCAAATAAAGTTCATGTGGGCTTACTCCACATCAGGATCTAAACCAAATATTAGAAATAATGTCATAAATGAGATAATCATTGCTCCTACACTCAGGTTGTTCATATTTCAGTGGTAACCACATGCATGAAACAAAGTGAACAGATTACATCACCATCTTCTCCAAAACTCTTGCAATGATAAAATAAAATTCAATATTATTGGCTTTGGCTCAAAGTTGCATTTTATTTTGACTATTTTCTTATTTACTCCAGATACATACAGAGTTAAGCACATCACTTTCTTTTTCTTTTCAGTGTATTTTCATGTTTCACGTTCTGCTTAAATTTCTCCCCAGATTATATATATATATATATATATATATATATATATATATATATATGGAAGGCATAATATACTACCCTATGTTGAAAGAGGTCCTAATGCACTTTGGGACTATTACCATACATGACAGAAATATAAGTGGAATTCATTGTAAAATGACTTGACCCACTGACTTTAAAGATGGATAAAGTGGACAAGTTACAAGGATGGAAGTGGACTGTAAGGCTGGGAAAGGCAAAGAAGTGGAATCTCCCGTTGTGACTCGGAGGAAGACAGCCATGCTGATGCTTTAATTTTACCCAGAGTGATTCATATCAGACTTGTTACCTACAGACATCTAAGCTAATATCTTTGTATTGCTTTAATCTGTTGTTTTTGTAGTAATTTGTTATAATAACAGAAAACAAATATAATGTCATTGAACTCTCCAAATATCTCACTTCCTGAGACTTGTGTGTCTATTCCAGAGTTCTGTTAGTTGTCTGTCTTAGCAACTAATGCTGTTTATATTTGATTGATGTTTCTGTCTTTCCACCAAGAGACAAATCCAATGAAGACAGTACTGTTTTATTTTTGAGACCCCTCCAAGCAATGTGTGATATATACTAAGTGACAGTCAAGAATTTATTATACAATTGAATGAATGACCTTCAGGACCATAATGAAGTCTGCAAAGCAATCTAGAGGTGTTAAACCTGAGTATTATGAAAAGGTATCCTTTGTCTTTTAATTATATGTTTATATGCTTTTCTACCACAATATGTTATAAAACTAAGAGCAGAAACTTAGTTTTAATTGATCCTGGATCCCCAAGCCATAGTAAGCTCTGAGAAAATATTTGTTGAATTAATATGTATTTGTGTGACCTTATTTGTAGCAGTCATGGAGGAAGTTGATAGGTATTAGCTCTTAGCCGAACTTTATTACTCTAACCTGCTATGAGATAGCTGTTATTTTATGATTCTATTGGAAATTGGTGGATAGGTTAGGATTTTCTTCCCTAGAAATGCAAACACATAGTTGTATCAAAGTCAGTACGTTTAGGGAAAGAAAAGAATAAAAAAGTATTCTTCATCCAGAAGTGCCCTTTTTTCCCTCAAAAATAGCATCAAAGGTGTTGTTTTGAAATTTTTTTTCAAAGAAAAAATCTAAATGGTTCATCATTTCATAAAAACAAAACAAAACAAAAAAAGAAAGAAGTAAAAACAGGACTATCAAAGCAAGTCTTGAAAATGTAAACAGACTCTCTAACAACTACTTGCAGGATAGATTTCGGTGATAGTTGATAGGCTTACTTTTTTCACCAGTGGTGTTCTCAGGAGGATCGAGACATGATTGTGGACCCAGAATGTGTGTGGAGAGCAGTTATTTTTACAGTGTTTCCTTCCATCGCAGTGCAGTCTCCATGTTACTGCTGAGTTGAATGCTATTGTCTGGGTATGAGACGTTACAAAGTTTTCTCCTCTAACTCATTGCTACTTTTCTTGTTCTTTCTGATTTACTATGTATTATAATTTCTGTGATCCATATTAGGTATGTGTTTATTAATTAATGCCAGAAAGAATCTCATTATCTATTTTTAGCATGAATGTCAGTCATTAGGAAAATTAACTGGTTGTATGGACTTGATACTGTTTTGCTAATCATGTGTTTTGTGACTTATGTTCTCTGATGGCACCTGGTGGCTGTTTTTGGGTCTGTGATACTTTCTATTCACATAGAAAACAGGGAAATTTTTATTTTTAAAAGCATCAACCAAAATCCCTCAAAAGTATAGCATACATCATCACTGCAAAGTCATTTTGGGCATTGTCCACATTGTATAACCATGTTGCAACTCTTTGATGTGTGTTTTTCTACACTAAATTTTTTAAAATTATTCATTTTATGAGTTTTGGAACATCTATAAAAAGCAATTCTTATATCAAAGCAGTCAACATAATAAAAACTAGTGTTTTATTTTGGTAAACGGATATATTCTGAAATGTGCTCATAGGAGAACATCACAGAACTTGAACACATGCTTATTTTATAAGTGAGGCCTGAACTTATCTTAAAAGAATGAATGATTTCCTATACAATGTGATCTGACATTACTCTTCACACAATACTATAGTTACAATAACTCCATTAAAGTAAATTAGATCTTACTGTTCTTTTGCACAAAACTTCCAGTTCTGTTGGTTTCACTTAGACTAAAAGCATAAATGATGTTTAATGAACTTTATCTACCGTTCCCCATCTATCTTGCACTTGTCTCAAAGGCATTGTTGCTTGTCACTCATTTAGTTTCCCTATCCCAGTTACACAGGCCTCTTGGTGGTGCTTGAATCCACCAGGGTAGATCTTGTGTATTAGAATATGCATTTTGTTTTTCCTTACTGGGTAAAATATTCATCACCAATATATTTACTCACATTCTTGCTTATTTCATGCCTCTGCTCAATGGTTCTCAAAGAAAACTTCTGTACACTTTATAAGAAATAAGCATGTCTTCCTATAATATTTATCTCACACTGTTACAATTTTTCTTTGAAAATCTCTTTTTTGGTGTATTCCTTAATTAAATCAAATAAAATGCAATGATTTAAATGAAAAGTTATATAAGATTTAAATAGCATAGGCCTATATAACGATTACCATAATCATGACAAAGAATGAGTTCATTATTTCTTGAAAAGTTCAGTGCTTAGAATGGTCATTCAAAACCCCATTCTAGTACCAAGCTTGCTACTCTGCTTTTGCCAGTTAACAGTTGAGTATTCTAGAAATTCACGCCATTGGATTCATATAGTAACTGCATTCTTGCTTCTTTCATTTGATATATTTTGAATTTAATCTATGCTAACTTGTATTGCAGTAATTTGCTTTTTTCATTTTGCATAGAATTCCATTGTATAGATAAAACACAATTTGCTTATTCATTTAACTGTGGAAGTATTTGAAGTATTTCCAGAATTTCATTATAATGAATTATTCTGCTATAAATAATTGCATTCTGAAATTTTTTGGACACCTCAACATGTTTTTATGTCTCATGAATAAATATGTAAAGTGAAATTTTAATCATAATGATAACTATATGCTTAATTTTTTAAAAATTCCACAGTTTATTTTGAAGCAACTGTAAATGAATATACAGTCTTTAGAAGTAATGTACATGTAGTCTTGTCTATCTTTTAACCAGTGAACCTCAATGATAACATTTTGGAAAACTGCAGTGTAATAATATCACCAGAAAATTGACTAGCATGATATTTTAATTTTATTAAGATTTCATTGGGTTTTTCATACTCATAGTCATGTGTGTATATATGGATGTGTGTGTTTCCTCTATTTAACTTAGCTACACATGTAGGCTTGTGTGTCTGTACTTGTACTAAACTGTTCTCCATCTGCCTAATATTTTTGATATCATGTATGTTTTATAAATAAATTCTCATTGTATATAACTTGCTGATATTGGTACTTCCATTCTGCAGAACTGTTTCAGTTGTGGCTTGTGTCAATAGTTAGTTCCTCTCTATCAAGAACTGGTGTTCCATGGAGTAAGTGTCTGTATTTTAACCACTAACGTATGGAAGAATATGAATTCTTTCTAGTTTGGAGCTATTATGAACAAAACTGCTAAGAATGTTTCTGTAAATATGGTTTTCATTTTGTAGAAAAATGTTCAAGAGTACAACTGTTTACTCAAATGGTAAAACAGTGTTTGGTTGTTTATAAGAAATGCCAATTTTTTGCTTGTACCAGGAATTGAAATCACAGCCTCACACTTCTGAAGCAGGCAGTGAGCTGCTGAGCTATGTTCCTGGCCTGCCAAGTTGCTTTTCAGAATGGACTTTCAATTTTATATTTCCACCACGGATGTATGTGTGATCCAGTTTCTTCACATTTTCCTCAACCTTTTAAGCTTTTTAGCCTATGAGAGAGATGTGTTAAGATATTCAATTGTGTTTTTAAATTGGATTTGTCTAATGGTAAGTTTGAACATCTCTTCATATGTATATTTGCCCTCTATGTGTTCTTTTCAGCAGAATGTCTATTCATGATTATTCTTTTGCCCATTTTCTATTTGGATTGTTTGTTTATTTTAATGTTGAATTTTGAGAGTTCTTTATATATTCTAATTACCAGTCCTGTTTTTGAATGTGTGATTTGAAAATATTGTCCTCAATCTGTTGCTTATTTTTCTATCCTTCTAACAAAGTGTCAGAATAACTGTTTTAAATTTTTTGAGATTGAGACTTTCAATTTTGTTCTTTTATGGGATATAGTTCTGAATAAAGTCTAAAAACTTTAAGAAAGCCCACAATCTGAAGGCCATCTCCTACTTTGTAAATGTTTTAGAGTTTTATGTTTTACATTAAAGTTATGATCCATTCATGAGTTTTTTAATAAGTTATGAATATTAGGCCAGTGATATCTTTCTTTTCTGCTATGGACTTTGAATTTCTCCAGCATCTCTTTTGGGTTTTTTCTTTTGTTCCATTCATTTAATTGTGCATCCTTCTCCCAGTACAAACTCTTTGATTATTATAGCTAATATTATAATAGTTCAAGGCTTAATTGAACTTATATGTGCAGGATAAGCTTGAGATATTTCACTTGACTTTTGACTTTACACTTATTTCCCACAAGTATATGATATCATGATTCATGCATTCTACATATATTTATTGAGAATATACTTTATTGTTTGAACTAAAGATATATCATTGAGCAAAGTGGGGAAGGAACCCAGACTTCTTATGACTCATATTCCAGTAAAAATCAAGACAGATTATTAACATGAAGAGTTATCTTCAATTCTCCAGCATATAATGGATAAATAAGGACATACAGTACTGTGACAATAAAAGCACCTTCAGAAAAAGGAAAAATAAGAGATACAGTGCCATCACTTTTTGTGTAAATTCCCAAACTCAGCTAGTCAGGTTTGCAAAAACATAATAGGCTGAATAAAAATAATTTTCTTTAGTTTTTTAATTTTTATTAGTGGCTGTATGCAAAGATTACATTCATTGTAGAAATTGGCATAAGTACATATCACATATGCAAAATGTACATACAGATTAACAACCAGAATAATGCATGTGTACAGAACACATATGCATAACACATGCAGATTAGCAATCAGACTGATAGGCTGAAAACATATAAAACAATAAAGCCATTATGCTAAATCAAGGTACACATTTTGATGCATTGTCCATGCAGGATTACAATAGTTTTTTTTTTTCTCTTTTCTTATTATCTGGTTTTTAATTTGTACTTTACTTATATATGAAGTTTTCCATATAAGAAAAACCATTCAATATTTAAGCCTGTGTGTCTGATTTTACTTTAACATCATGGTCTCAGGATGCATCCATTTTCCTACAAGTGATCAAGTTTAGCCTTTCTTATGGCACAGTTGTGCTTCATTATGTGTATCTGTTTATCCATTCATCTGTTTAAGGACAGAGGCTTTAAAAGGAACAACTGTACTAGGTAGGATGTGCTCTTCTGTCCATGCTTCTCCTTGAAACTTGACCCTCTCCTCTGGTAGTTCATTATTCTTGGCCACATCTGAAGAGAAGGCAGTATCCGGCATTGGAAAGACCAAATGTTTCGATCACTTTCTATATGTAGAAAGTTAGGGATGATTTCAGTTTTCACAATAGTAGTCTCTTTAACTTTTACCTGATGATTAATTTAGCAGTGAAGTTTACCAAATAAAATTGTTTGACTTAATGCATTGGGTGACAGTTACAGGTAGAAGATATAGTCCAGGAGTTGAACACTTGCTTAGCATATAGAAAGCCCTAGGGTCAAACCCCAGCACTGAAAACAAACAAAAAGGTAGAAATTATCTCTGCACTCAAATAGCTACACTCAAAATTATTTTGAGACATACTTTAGAAGTTTAACTCTCATCTTGGAGTCTTGAAAAAAGAATGGGGGAGAAGTCACTATTAGATTCTTTGTATTAAATCATTTTAACTAACTGAAAGTTTGTGATGGATCAACAGTTTATGTGAGGTTATAGAAAATACAAGAATTGGCATGCTTTTAATTGTTACTTTTAAAGTTGTCTGAATGTCATTTGGCTGATCAAAGGAAATCTCAATTTTATTTATTAGTTGAATTGAATCTTTTCACACCATACATTCTGCAATTTAGAGATTCTTTATTTCTTTTTATCATGTTTATTTGATAATTTTCTTGGTTTACATTTTTTTAAAATTTTTTATTTAAAGGGATAAAGCAGAAAAAGTAGAGAAATATTACAGAATTTCAAGAAAAACAAACAGTAAGAAATCACTAGTTGATAAATTACATATTGCTGTTTAAGAAATAGTTGTTCAAGTTACAAAATTAAAGCACACAAAATGGGCACTCAAGCAGTGAGACTGCAAACAGATCTGTTCAACAATCAAACAAGAACTAAGAAATATGGGTAACAGTCCTGCACACATAAACATACATACAGTTATATCTTTTATAGCACTTCCTATTTTCTCTTTTTTACAATAGCAATTATACATTTTTTTATTTAAAGAGAAAAAAAGGAAAAAGGTAGAAATATTACAGAATTTCAAGAAAAGAAGATAAACAGAAATCACTAGTTGATACATTACATATTGTTCTTTTAGAAATAGTTATTCAAGTTACAGAATTAAAGCACACAAAGTGGACACTAAAGCAGTGAGAGTGCAAACAGATCTGTTCAGCAATCCAACAAGTACCTAGAAATATGGTCATCAATCCCACACATCTAAACTTACATGCAGCTATATCTTTTTTAAATGCCCTAGCAGATATAACCAATAATACCTACCCAAATTATGTATTCATCTACATACTATCTGACTTTCAAAATATTACTCATGAAAATTTTACTAAATATTCTATCACTGGGCTAACATATCTTGCCACATTTTAAGCCTTCAGCAAGACTATGTATCCACATTTGGTTTTTCTTATAAACTGTAGAATTTTTCTTATAAAAGAGCCTTACTTATGACTATCATTTTCTACATCTGTCAATTTATACTACTTTATGCTACAGTGAAATAAATAGCTTCTGGAAATAATGTTTTATTTCTCTCTCATGTAATTATATAATACTAGATTTTTAGGATTCTTTTTTATTTCAGGATCAAAGCTTAAAGACAATATACCACAGACAAAACTAAAAATAACAAAAGCTTTTAGTATTTCCATAGATAAAAATATAACATATATTTTTGTATTTAATTGATTAATGTGACACAAAGTGAAATCCAGTATCATGGGGGCAGGAATAGATTAGGATTTACTATTGGTGAATACATGGTGACATATTCTATGGATTTGGACAAGGGTATAATGACATTTATCCAATGTTATGCTATCATATGTTGATTTTCAAGCCCCAAACCTCCTCTCCTCAATCCTCAGCACTTAAAAGAAAAATTTCTGATCTTTTAAAAATGTCTCTAGTTTGCTTTTTCCAGAATGTCATGCAGATGAAATCATGCAGGACACAGCTTTTTCAGAAATATTTCTTTTGCTTGCTTTTATACATTTAATATCATTCATGTCTTTTCACAGCTTGATGGTTCATTTCATTTATCTCTGAATAATACTTCATTGTCTGAAGTACTACAGTTCATCTTTTCACCTACTGAAAGACATTTTGGATGCTTCTGAATGTTGACAGTTCTGAACAAAGCTGCTATAAATATCTCTGTTCAGCTGTTTATGTGGACATAAGTTTTCATCTCCTTAGTGCTATTTGTGGATCATATTACAAAAGAATGCTCAGTTTTACAAAAATCTGCCAAACTCTTTTATAAAGTCATTTGCCATTTTGCTTTTCCACCAGGAATGGATTAGTGATCTATATAGCTCCATATACTTGTTGGAATTTGGTGTAATCACTGTTCTATATTTGGTATAGAACAATAAGTGTGTAATAGCACGTCTCTGTTGTTTTAATTTTCATTTATTAGTTGTATTAATATGCCGGTATGGCACATTTATATGTCTAGCATTGTTTTCTATACTTATTTTCTGTTTATATATCTTCTTTGGTGAGATATCTGTTAAGATCTTTGACTTATTTTAAGTTATGGGGTTTTTGCCTATTCAATTTTAGAGTTTTTTGTATTTTGGATAACATTGTCTATGTATATATTTAATATATGTTTGGATCCTTTTAAATACTTAAGTTATATATGCTATTAGTATTTATTGGTATGTATATTTGTTAGTTATATAGGTAACTAATATATATATATATATATATATATATCCTTTGATGAGGTATCTGCTAAGATCCTTAGATCATTTTAAATTATATAGATTTTTCTTATTATTGATTTTTGGAGTCCTTTGTGTAATTTGGATAACAGTGTTTGAATATGTGTGTGTATTTTAAATCTTTTCAGTCAGTCTGTGATGTGCCTTTTTATGTTTGACTGTGACTTTCATAGTGCAATGACTTTTATTTTTCTTTGGAAATTATATCTTTCTCGTGATACCTAAAAATGGATTGCCAAACCTAATGTCTTCTAGATTTTCTCTAATATAAATTCTAAAAGGTCTACAGTTTTGCATTTTCCTTTTTGTCTGTGATCTATTCTGAGCTAATTCTGTCAAAGCTGTAATGTATATGTGTAGATTTATTTATTTTCATGTTAAAGTTCAGTTTCTGTAGCAGCATTTGTTGTAAAGACTATAATTTCTTTATTGTATTACTTTCTGTCCTTTTGTCAAATATCAGTTGACTCTATGTCCAGTGTGAACATATACCCTGTGTGGTGTATTTTTGGACACTGCATTCTGTTCCACCTACGTATTTATTATTTTACCATTGTCAAGCTGTCTTTTGTACCTCAGCTTTCTGTTAGTTCCTTGAGGCAAATGGTGTCAGTTTGCCAACTAAGCATGATGTTTCAAGAACATGCAATAAAAATACTTGCTTTTAATTAATGAGGTTTCTGGCACATGGTGGCCCCTGTCTCGGTTTCTGGTGCTCCTGCAGGGTTTTCAGGCTTCTACGTTCCTTGGATGATGTCTACAGACATCTGGGCAACAAAGCATAGTGCTCACTGTACCTGTGCTTTCTGTGCCTAGTTCTCATAAATGGGCAGCTCCTCGTGAAACCAGGTGCAGGACTTGTGTCTCTCTAACTGTCTGTGTGGGGACCAACTGGTACTAGTCACTGCTCCCTGCTGACTCCCTCTCCTGTGGGTTGCATCTTCCCCTTCCTCCCTCACTTCTCATCCACCTCAGATCTGAAGTCTCCTAGCAGAGGACTGAAGCCTTTGAATTTCAGATGGAGTGGGTGAGAAATGCAGTGCATGTGGGATCTTGTCTCTGTTGGTTAGTATTGAATTCAGTGATCTTAACTAGGCACGCATAATCTAACATCCACTGTTGAATTAATGGAAACAGTTTGATACGGGCTGAATTTGTAACATTTAGAAAGAGCAAAATTGTGTAAGATTTCTTGAGGGCTAAATTTGGATTAGCACATTGTCACCTCCACCATATTATATTTTCCAAAACAAATTTAATAATTAGTCCAGATTTAAAGATTGTGTATAATCACCCTGCCAAGGGACTCGCACATACTGAGATAATGAAAGGAAAAAAATGTAATCAGTTTAGCATCATACTACATGCTTCCTATACTTGCTTATTATCAGTCTCCTTTGTTGGAATAGAAACTCTGAAAAGGTGAGAATTCTGTTTATCCTGTTAAAGACTTGCTTTGAAAAGCCTGTTATTTGCTTGGCACATAGCAGGAATTCTGTAATTATTAGTTGAACAAATTGATGAATGAAGATCTCTGTAATATTCCAATTCATAACACCTTTATAGAGACTGAAGCTCTATATGGTGAAGTATCCTGTCATCATTTTTTAGAGATCTGACATAATTGCAAATAGTAAAAGTTTTTTCCTGAAGAATAAATGAATAAAAATAGCAATATATTCTGGGAGGAAACAACAGTCTCTCTTAAAGTATTTGTTCTCATAGATAAACATCGTCCAAATACACTGTATTCTGATTCAAATAAACTTTGGAAACAATCTTCCCAATACAGAATGAAGTTCCACACATTTGAAATAATTATGGCACTCTTTAGAAGCATATGACATATAAAGATTAAAAAAGCATCTAAATAAAAATATGAAAGAGAAAATATGCACATTAAGATGTGTCATGTCCACCTGTTTTGAAAGAATAATTGTAATTATAGAAATTAAACTACAATGTGGTTTCCAAAATCATCCCTCAAGTTTCATTAAGATTACTACAACTTACTCATAATTACTCCTAACAACATGGCTTTGCCAAACTGCCAGACAGAAGGACCTATTGATTTGGTTTATATCCAGGTCTTTTGCAGGCATATGACCAGAGAAACATTATTCCTTTTACTTAAAAATTACATTGGAGGTGATTTCTACTTTTCCCAATTATTCCTTATCTCTCTTATTAAGGCAACGGAGTTTGAACAATGGGCTAAAATATTTCTATATACTTAGCTGTTTGTAAGTTAGATGTTTTTACAGAATAACTTTAAAATTTGAAGTATTATGGCTGTATGCATTTTATGAAAATTCATTGTGCTATGTACACTTTAATGACACTCGTGTATATTTTAGTATTTATACATTTTTATATATTTGTACCATACTTTAATAAGATATTTACTTTAAAAACTAAAGTTAGTTTTGTATATATACTCTTTCATTCTTTTTTTTTTTTTTTTTTTTGTACCAGGAGCTGAACTCAGGACCTTGCACTTACCAGGCAGGCATTTGTGCCACTGAGCTATATCCCCAACAATCTGTATACTCTTAAATAAACAACCTATGAAATACAAAATAAACTTTGAAAGTGATAGTAATATATATCCATTCTAATTCTTTTCTCCCTTAAAACCTATTTACCAGTCTTCATAGCCTTGGATACTAACTAAATTGATAATATGAACAAACCTTTGAACTTCTAGTACATTAAAAGACAGTTCTCCTTTCCACTGGATGCCATGGCTTTCTACATATATTCTTTGCATTCAATTTATCTTACAAAAGATATATATATATATATCCATAAATCCAGACAGTGAGAAAAAAATCAAATCTAAAGTTCAATAGTGAGACACATTATATTGTATTTTTTCATCTATTTATATTTAATTCTCATGAAAGAAATGATACATTTAAATATTAGAAATCAATTTAATATATTACTTACAGGTAATCTGTGGATTCTCTCAGTGTATTCTAAAATCAACTTGCTGAGATGGGAAAGGCAACCTACCACACATCACATAGGTTGAAAGCACTAGAGAAGAAGCCACTGGAAGGATAATGTTTATTTGTTACACAGTTATACATACACCTTTCAGCAAGAGTCTAAAATATTGGTCATGCAAAATGACTGACAAGAGAGCCAATGTACTTAGAAGTTAATTTTAACTGACTGCCAATGTTTACTTTAAAAATAAAAAAATTTAAGAACTGAATACAAAAAAGGTATGAATTCATCTGACTGCACTGTGACAATGGCATAAACATGCAAAGTTCTCGTTCAGGCCCACAGCTAAGTTCCCATTTCATGAGGTAGACATTCCAAAACAAAGCAAAAGATACGTGTTAAACATTAGACTTGCAAATTTCAAAATGCATAGTGTCAGCCTAGTGATGTTTAAATACCCATTTAGAATAACTCACAGAGGAACTGTAGCATATTACACAGTGGAGTCATGAATATGCAATCAGCAAATGGTTCAGGAGCTTGATCACCACCTCTGTCAATTACAACAGTCACTTTCTGTGATGGTACCTTGGCACTTTGACAGTGATTATAACTTTACATGATATATGACAGATATTAAGCTTCAGTTGTTTATAAATAGAGCTATATCATACTCTTTTGTTCTGAAAATAGAGTGACTTAAGTAAGGAAAATATTCCCTATAATAAACCTTCCACTTAAGTCACTCGTACATAATCAGGCTAGGAATATTGTACAGTGCCATTATCATATGACACAACAATCCCTAAATCCTTCTCTTTATTATTCCTAAAACTGAGTAATATTGAGTCTTTTCCACATTAACTGAAGAGAAATTGTACAAATAATTAATTCACAATGCAGTGTCCGTCAGTCTGGAACAATCTAGTTAAAGAAAAATATCCATTTTAAAAACTGAAGCAAAATATGAAAAAAAAAGAAAGGAGAAAAATGAAAAAGTGTAGGTGTTATTGTAGGCAAAGTTATCTGGATCTGATATGATGTGACCTATTCTTTTAACTGATCAGAAATTGATTCATTGCTTTCTTGTAGTCATTAAATATCTAAACAATCTTATCATTGAAACACATGTGTTTTGCTTATTAGTAATATTCTCCAATGTCCACTTGCTTAAATTTCAGGTGCACAGAAGGAAGGTTAAGTGAATGAATACTTCTTCAATTTATTAATTTTATCATTATTTATAACAATAAAAATTCTTACATTTGAAGCTGTCATAGTACATAGAACCTACTTCAATGACTCTAACAAGCTAGGTATTTGCTGTCATGTACATAGTACACATGAATGTGAGACTTACTTATAACTTTCTACCTGAATAAAAATATTATAGATTTAACACTGTATGTTTAACTTTGTAGAAAGTTCAGAAATTTTACCATCTTCCTGAACAATCAATATAAACTTTGCCACAAAGATAGAGTCAAAGTAAGACTGTCATATAGATTTCTGGTTTCACAATCAAGTGATGCTTTTACCAAATTATTGCCTATTTATACACTTCATATAATTGCATAAAGTAACTGTTATTATGGAAGGAGGGAGGTAAGGATGTAGAGAGAAACTATGAAACCATATTTCCCTAACAGAACTCGAAACCTTTGATCTATATAAAAAGCATTGAGAATCATCTATGCCTGAAAGAGTCCTCTAACAATAATACAATTTTTCTCCCAAACTGGATAAACTAAACCTTGCTACAAAATGTGAAATAACAACAGAGCAAATCAAAGCCTTCAGAAGAAAGAATAAATTTCAGATAGTCTAAAAGTAAGTAGTAGAATTTCAGCCTGTCTTTTTCTGAAGCATTTTTCCACCATCCACTTCCATTAGACTATAGAATAAGTGATATTACACAAAACAACCAATCAAAAAACTGTATTCATTTCAAGAAATTGGTTTCAACCCAGTGGGAAGAGAAGTAAACGGTAGTCAATACAACTTCAGAGAAAAGCGAGTGAGAAAGATGCTGCCTTAATTGAGTAATACAAATGAAATGTTGTAACAAGACTGCTCAAGAGTCAAATTAAAAACAAAATTAGAAATATATAGTATGCAAAAGATAGATACAGTACTCAGATCTACTGGAAGTTTTCATGAATCAATTAAGCCCAATAATTTCAAAATCTAAAACAATTTGAGAATAATTCAATAAAATTAATTTCAATTAGGAAATTAAAAATCTTTTAATTGAGATTGAAGATTTTTAAAGCACAAATGTCATTAAACAATAAACCTAAACTGCCAAATCACAGCAAAGAACAACTATGCTCTACTGAAACTACAAGTTTTCATGGAGAAAAAGATTGAGATAAATCTAACCAATGTAAAAGAAAAGGCAAATTGATTCAGACATTTAGAAGAAACTTGATAAATATGAAATATAGAAATTCTTGAGGAAAAACAATATGTTTGAAGAGGAAGACACATCAAATTAAATTAAGATGTTTAAATATTTATGAAAGCTTACTTGAAGTGAAGAACAAAATAAAATGAAATTGAGAAAGTGCAGTCTTCAAGGAAAATGTAAAATTAGACATGCAATATCATGGGGTTCTAGTTAGCCTGCTATTAAAAAGAAAATAACACAGGGGTAAATCACACTGGCATCATATTTACCATGGAAACCATCACTATCAGGTGATATCAAATTCTAAAGAAAATCAGTACTGGTTCAACATTATACTCCAACAAAGTTTCATTCCAGTGTGAGGGCTATGAAAAACCCATGAATAATAATGATGAATAATATAGTGTGGGACCCTCTTAAAAATAAAACAAAGGAGAAATCTAGTAGTGGTGAAAATTGTCTAGTTTAAAAGTAAATAAAAATGTGCAAAAGAAAAGCCACACTAAAATGACTGTAGATGATATTTGATTCCACTTAAATATGGACTTGATAGATGATAACTTTTAAATTATAACTATAAGGTTAAAACACTAAGGCTACAAACAATGAAACATATCAACTAAGAATATGAGGCAAGAATGTAATGTACTCATATTCGATATCATACTGAGCAGTTAATGTGTAAATTTAAAACACTGTTAAAATGAAAAAAAAACAGCTATTTTTTCTTCTTTTCAAACTTAGTTCTTGGGGAGCAAAAATATTAAGATATAATCTCATGATGCAAAGAAACATTTATTTCCTTTTTAGTATAAATTTTGTTTAGGTAAGTAATATTTCTTTTACTTTTATTTAAGTTTGATTTACTAAGGTTACCTAAAATTAAGTACCAGTTTCTGGGCACTAGGGAATAAAATGGTTGAGTTGGTACTCGATTTAAAATAACTAGAAAACTGCACAAATGTAGGAAAGAAAATTTTAAAAATTTGGATACACAGCAGAAGACTGCACTCCCTGAAATAAGGAAAACAAGTAAAGTAAGCCCAAAATTCCACTATTGAGGGCCATTTTTTAGCCATGATAAAGAAGATTACAAAAGAGCAAAACATACAATAGTTGTGGTAATCAGAGGAGACACAGGAGACAGAAATCAGTCTTAAGGGATGCTGACCTGTCCAGAAACGGGAGCAAAGTTATAAAGAGTGAAGAGTTATTCAGAAAGAAGCTCTAAAAATTGACACAGAAATTCCCTTGAGGATTTGTCTGAATCCTTACCTGTGCATGTATTGGGATAAACTCTCAGACTAGGCAGTAGGGGAGCCATTGTTGATTTCCTATTATCTTGTTTTGAACTTCTGTATCACTTTCATTGTTTTGTTCTGATTAGTTTTATTCCATTTTGTTTGATTTTAGTGTGTCTGATGATATGGGAGCTATTTTGAAGATAACAAGAGGCATTATGGTAAAAAGAAAAGAAGTGTTCCTACATTTTCAGTATTCTCTTATTTCATTTTAATTAACATAAAATGTCAATCTTATTTTTATTTATTTTTAGTAGAATAATTCTTAAGCAATAAGATAAAAAATTTTCATGGTTTACATAATTTTGAGTCATTTGAGCTTCAAAAAGTCAAAGTGAAGGAAATCTAGTTATCAAGGGCATGCATTAGATACCAAAAAATGGTTCTGACTCTCATTGACCAGTAGGAATTAACCAGTACTAGAGCATTGTCACTATAAATAAACCTTAAATTAACCAAAGTGATCCAAAGAAATAGCTGTATGGTGTACAAAACCAAGCAGTTTAGAGGAAGGCAACAGTCCTAACACTCAACAAAGTAATTCACAATACTATAGTCCTCATAAAAATGGTGTGAAAATGATGAAAAACAGGAAAAATGTAACTTTAAGAGAAAATTAAAAGGACTTCAGAGCATATGAACAATATGCTTAAAATTTAAACATATATGAGAAAATAATGAGAGTAGCAAACATTATTTCAAAAGAAACAAATAGTATGTGTACAGTGGAAAAAATCTGAGCTCCCCACATTCTGCCTGGCTTGAGGGAAACTGCGCACAGCCCACAGAAGCTTTGGTGCTTTTCTGGGAGACTGGTAAGACCCTGCCCCTCCTCCCACATCACTAGAGCACACACACGGAGTTCCCTCTGGGCCAATCCAGGCCTGCTCAGCGATTGCCTAGCTGCAGCATTCTGCCTGGTGCACCTGAAAGTGCGCTAAGCACCGCGAGGTCCCTCTGGGCCTATCTGGGCTTCACCCAGCAACTCTGGAGCTATCCACAGCTGCCAGCCTATGTCCTGGCAAGCCAAAAGTGCATGCAGCACTCTCCAACCCACTGGGAAGCTTTGGCACTTTGCTCCTAGACTGGTAAGGCCCTGCCCAGCAATCCCAAGTGGCTGGAGCCAGCTGGTAAGGTCTGTCTAAGAACCTCCACTCAACTGGGGAAACTCCCTGCAATAGGAATAGATATTCTCAAACCACGAAACAATTGAGAGCTTGTATTTGTCTTCCCTAAGGGAATAAAGGACATGACAAAACAACAGGGCAAAATGTAATCTCAAACCTCCAGCCCATCCCAAGCAAGCCTAGGAGACATGGACATAGAGCCAAATGTAAGGCATACATCTGAAACTCCTGAAATGATAGCAATTGAAGTAAAGACATAACTCTCGGAAGCTATAAAAGAACTCATCAGGAATAACCTCCCAGGGAAAAGAAGAAATGATAAATGTAATGAAATAAATAATGAACAGATCTAAAGAAGACATAGTTAAAAAATTAGAGTCACAATGCAAAAATATGGAAACCTTGAATGAACAATATAAGAAACAAACAGAATGCATGAAACAGATTCAAAGAGATATACAAGAAATCAAAAATTCCATTGAAAGCCAGCAGAATAGTCTCAACAAAAGTGAAGATAGAATTTCAGACCTCAAAGACACAATTGCAGCTAGTGAACAGGAAAGGAAATATCTTATAAAAATAAAAAAGAACCAGGAGATAACAATTCAACAGCTGCAAGATGATTCAAAGAAAATCAACATAAGATTGGTAGGTATAAATGAAAAAAAGGTGACAACACAAATATTATCAAGAAGCTATTTACAGAAGTAATAGCTGAAAATTTCTCAAACATAGGAATGGAAACTGACATACAGATTGGTGAAACATATAGAACTCCAAATAGACATAACCAAAATAAAACTACATCCAGACATATAATAATCAATATCCCAGATATCCAACATAAAATAGAATATTAAAAGCTGTTAGAGAGAAGAGGAAAATAACCTATAAAGGAAAGCCTATCAGAATCACTGCAAACTTCTCAACACAAACAATGAAGTCAAGAAGAGCATGGAGTGAAGTATTTCAGATCTTAAAGGAAAACTGCTTCCAACCCAGACTGATGTACCCTATCATTCAAAACTATCATTCAAAATCAATGAAGAAATAAAATACTTCCACAAAAAGAACAGCTGAAAAACTTCATGACCATCAAACCAACCCTGGAAAGAATATTGAAAGACATTCTAGATAGACCAAGGGAAAAAAAAACCACTAAATAAGGCAAACAATTAAACAGAGTGGAAAGGTTAAGAATCAACAACAGAAAGATAAAATGTCAAAAATAAACCAATGTATTTCAGTAATAACCATCAACGTAAATGACCTCAATTCACCAATTAAAAGAAACAGAATTGCAGAATGGATCCAGAAACAATATCCAACCATATGCTATAAACAAGAAACAAATCTAACCCAAAAGGAAAATCATATACTGAAAGTCAAAGGATGGAAAACAATACTCCATGCAACAGGAAGCCCCCCAAAAGTAAGAGAAGCCATTCTGTTTTCAGACAATGTGAATTTCAAACCAAGAATGATCAAAAGAGATAAAGAAGGTCACTACATACTAGTTAGGGGAAAACTTCAAGAGGAAGAGATAACAATCTTACATATATAGGCAGCAATTTGGGAGCACCTAGCTATACAAAACAAATATTAATAAAAATGAAAAATCAAATAAACAATAACAATTATAATGGGAGACCTTAAAAACCCATTGACACAAAGAGACAGATCAACTAGACAGAAAATCAGCACAGAAATAATAGAACTGATCCACACTTGTGAACAAATGGACTTGGACATATACAGAGTGTTCCACCCAACAACATCAGACTATACATTCTTTTCAGCAGCACATGGGACATTCTTTAAAATAGAACATATACTAGCCCATAGAACATGCTTAAGTAAACACAAAAGAATTGAAATTATCCTGTGCATTTTATCAAAGCAAAGTGCCATGAAACTAGAAGTTAATGATAAATGAATTGCTAAAACCCCACAAACACATGGAAATTGAATAATACACTACTGAGTAATCAGTGGGTCCCAAAGAAAATTAAAGAAGAAATTGAACAATATCTACAAACAAATGAAAATGTAAATACAACTTGCCAGAACCTGTGGGATGCAATGAAAGTGGTTCTCAGAGGAAAATTTATTGCTGTGAAGTTTCACATCAGGAAAACAATGCTACACCTCAAACATCTAGAAATAGAAGAGCAAGTCAAGCCCAAAGCCAAAAGAAGGGAGGAATTTATAAAGATCAGAGGAGAAATCAATGCAATAGGGACTAAGAAAACAATATAAAGAATCAATGAATCAAAGAGTTGGCTCTTTGAAAAAATAAATAAAATTGATAAGCCCCTAGGAAATCTTATTTAAAAAAGCAAAAAAAAAAAAAAACCTCAAATTCATTCAACAAGGAATGAAATGAAAAGGGTGAAATCACTACAGATCTTGTGGAAATAGAGAAGATCAATATCTATTTTAAAAACCTCTGGTCTCATAGGCTTTATAACACAGAAGAAATGGACACATTCCTAGAAGCATATGAATTACCAAAGCTGGATCAAGAAGATGTAAAACTGCTGAATAACCCAATTTCTATTAATGAAATTGAAAATGTAATCAAATCCCTACCAACAAAGAACAGCCCAGGTCCAGACGGATTCGTGGCAGAACTTCACAAGAAATTCAAAGAAGACTTAATGCCAACATTCTTCAAACTCTTCAAGGAAATTGAAAGGGAAACGATTCTCCCTAACTCATTCCTGGAAGCAAGTATTACTCTAATGCCAAAACAAGAGAAAGATCCAACAAAAAAAGAGAACTACAGGTTCCCTAATGAACATAGATGCAAAACTTCTCAATAAAATATTACCAAACAGAATGCAGTAAATCATCAAGAAGATTATACACCATGATCAAGTGGGATTCATCCCAAAAATGCAGGGATGGTTCAACATACAAAAATCAATAAATGTAATCCACCATATGAATAGAATAAAAAAAAGAATCACATGATCATTTCTATAGATGCAGAAAAAGCTTTTGATAAGGTCTAACAAACATTCATAGTAAGAACCATACAGAAAATTGGAATAGATGGTCTTTACCTCAATATAATCAAAGCCATCTATGACAAACCAACAGCCAGCATCATATTAAATGGCCAAAAACTGAAAGCTTTTACCCAGAAATCAGGCATGAGACAACAATGTCCAGTATCACCACTCCTATTCGATATAGTGCTGGAAATACTAGCCTTAGGAATTAGACAAGAGAGAGAAATAAAAAAGGTAAGAATAGGGGAAAAAAGAAGTTACATTATCATTATTTGCAGATGACATGTTACTCTGCATAGAAGACCCCCAAAACTCCATTAAAAGACTCCTAAGTATAAGAAATAAATTCACTATTGTAGCTGGATACAAAGTCAACACTCAAAAATCAATAGCATTCCTATACACTAACAACAAAATCACTGACATACAAATAAGAGAAGCCACACCCATCACTGTAGCATCCAAAAAATGAAATACTTAGGAATCAATCTAACAAAAGAAGTAAAAGACCTATTCAGGGAAAATTATAAAACCCTGAAAAAAGAAATTGAAGATGTTCTCAGAAAATGGAAAGACATTTCCCTGTTTATGGATAGGAAGAACAAATATTGTGAAAATGGCCATCCTTCCAAAATTATTATATCATTTTCATGCAATCCTCATCAAAATACCACTACCATATCTCACAGACCTACAGAAATCATTCCTAAAATTCATCTGGAACCAGAAAAGATCTAGATTAGCAAAGGCAATCCTGAGCAACAAAGGCAAGGCAGGAAGCTTCACACTTCCTGACCTGAAGTTATACTACAAAGGTACTGCAATAAAATCAGTGTGGTAATGGAATAAAAACAGATGTGAAAATCAATGACATAGATTAGAAGGTAAAACTACCACTACAAACACATTCAGACATCTTATCATTGATAAAAGGGCCAAACACTTTCACTGGAAGAGAAATAGTCTCTTTAAAAAATGGTGCTGGAAAAACTGGCTCTCCATATTCTGAAAACTAAAACTAGACTCATGCCTATATCTATGTACTAAGCTAAAGTCAAAATGGATCAAAGATCTAAATATTAAAACAGAAACACTAAATTTGCTGAAAGACAAAGTAGATAGAAATCTTAAAGACGTAGGGGTATGTAGAGAATTCATGAACAAAAATCAAACTACTAGAGATACTTCCCAGAATCAACAACTGGGCTCTTATCTTATTAAAAAGCTTTTGCATGTCAAGAGAAATCTCCAACAGAATAAAAAGTAAAACCATGTATTTTGAAAAAATCTTAGTCAACTGTCTGTCAGACCAAGCACTTCTGTTTAGAACATATAAAGAATTTTTTTAAAAAAATCAGGCCTGCAAAATTCAAAGACCCAATCCAAAAATGGGAATCTGAGATGAACACACAGTTCTCAGATAAAGAAATACAAATGGCAAATAAATACATGAAAAAATGTTCAGCATCATTGGTCATTTGAGAAATGCAAATTAAAACCACACTGAGATTCCATCTCACTCTAGAAAGAATGGCCAGGATAAAGAAAACTACGAACAACAAATGCTGGGGACGCTATGTGGAAAATACACTTTTGGTGGGAGTGTAAACTGGTGCAACCACTGTGGAGGTCAGTCTGGAGATTCCTCAAAGAGCTGGGATTGGAAGTCCTATTTGACCCAGCTATTCCACTTCTGGGAATATTCCCAGAAGAATTAAAAGCATCATCTCACAGTGATATATGTGCATCCATGTTTATAGCAGAAAAATTTGTAATAGCCAGGTCTTGGAAACAATCTAAATGCCCATCAGCTAAGGAATGGATTAAAAAAGATGTGGTACTTTTATACAATTGAGTACTACTCAGTTATAAAGAATGATCACATTGAGATATTTATAAGTAAGTGGATGCAACTTGAGACCATACTCATAAGTGAAATAAATCAAACTCACATGAGTAAATACTATATTTTCTCCCTAATGCAAGAAACACTGAGTATGTAAGAGACAAAATTCTCAGTAAATACAGTAAAAGTGTAAGAATCTTCTCAATGGGGAAAAAATAATATCTCAGGGAAAAGGAGGAAAATGAAAAAGGACGGGAAAGAAAAAACACCTAAATTTATATAAACACACTTAGGGTAGCTAAGATGATTGTGCTACAAATCCTGTAAGTTTGTAGAACAAAGCAGTTAATAATTCATAGGATTGGAACAATTTTGCATGTTTGTGTCAGATGATCTGAGGAACTCTTGAAGGTCACTATTTAAAATATCAACCTTAGTTCTGTTCCTACCACCGTGTTTTGAAGGCATGTATCGTTATTGTTTTGGGCACTTTGCTATATTATTTAGTTGTCTTTTTTGTTTCTTCTTTTTCTAGTAACCTGTTTTTTGCTTTAATGAAGAAAGGGTAGGTATACATGTAGAGTCTTATATATGCCCAGAACTTCTTCTAAACAGTTTATGAGAATTGATTATATTATATGTGATGAAATGAACAGCTATTTTGAAGAAAAACAGACATATGACATCCATTGCTGATTTTGTGTCATCATGCTGTGAAATCCAATAATGCTTCTATTCTTTGTTCAGAGTGGTTTTAGTCTGTTTTATGTTGTTTAATTTCAACATACATGAAGGTATGGACAGCTAACTTGAAGAGAACAAGAGGCATTATGGAAGCCATTTTTAATTTTCATATTTTCTGGTTTTGAAGGCCTGTAATACCGTCCTTACTCTGTTCTGATAAGTTTTGTACTATTTTGTTTTGTATGAAATCATTGTGTGTGAAGATATAGACAACCATTTAGAAGAAAACAAGAGACATTATGGTAGCCACTGAAGATCTCTTGTTGTCTTGTTTTGAAATCTGTGTCACATTGTTTTCTTCTGATCTGCTTTGTTCTGTTTTACTATGTTTAGTTTTACCCTTTTTTAAAATAAAATAAAATTTTTAAAAAAGGAAAAATCTAAAATGAAAAGTTACTAGTTTTCTTTAGTAATTGATTAGATATTGTTTAGAAAAAAGCAAAAATTAATTTATAATTTTGCAGACCTTCAATGGTATTTGAGACAGTATCAAATATCTTAACATCTAGGTCTTTGGAATATGAGTAGGAAGAAAAAGAACATAGCTTATGAAAAAATAGTCATTTCCAAACTTAACAAAACCCTAAATTCACTTATGCAAGAAGTTCACTATTACAAAGAAATAGACACAATGAAAACTACACTAATTCCTATTGTAATAAAATTGCCAGAAAGTAGAGATAAGTACTTTTTAAAAAATTGACTTCTGGTTTTAGCCTCTTAATTTAAAGAGCTTGAAAGACTGAAATTTCATTTTTATGCCAGAGAAAACTGAACAAACTGCAAATCAATGAATTTTCTTGGATTCATTAGAGAAGCAATTTTTGCAGGGCAAGCTCACCACCTAAAAATGAAGAGACGGTTGAATCACAAAGTCACAGTCAATTTTGCTTACACTGAGTTAGTGCTATGGCTCCAAAATGTGAGGGGAACTAATAAATGTTCATGTTGATGAAGTTCTGGAGACCCAGTACAGAGAAGGCTGCAAGGGAGAAGCTGTTTGACCTGCAGTGTGGAGGTAGAATAACCTGGGTGACATGTTTTGTGGCTTTACCTTCAGGAACCTACTGAGAGTTCATAGTGAAGATAACATAGGTCCTACTGTAGTCCCAGCAAGAACAGGGAAACAGAAGTAAATGAAGAGCATTTTTAATGTAAAGAAAAGATCTACTCTCTACATGATAGGGTTTGTTTTAGCATTATTCTATTTGGAGGAAGAGCCTTACTCTTTCCCTAACTCTCTGACTAGATTTTCTGTATCACATGAGGAAATAGAAAAAGGAAGGAAGGAAGGAAGGAAGGAAGGAAGGAAGGAAGGAAGGAAGGAGAAGGAAAGAAAGAAAGAAAGAAAGAAAGAAAGAAAGACAGACAGACAGACAGACAGACAGACAGAAAGAAAGAAAGAAAGAAAGAAAGAAAGAAAGAAAGAAAGAGAAAGGGAGAGAGAGAGAAAGAAGAAAGAAAGAAAGAAAGAAAGAAAGAAAGAAAGAAAGAAAGAAAGAGAAAGAAAGGGAGAGAGAGGGAGAGAGAGAAAGAAGAAAGAAAGAAAGAAAGATGAAAGAAACAAGAAAGAAAGAAAGAAAGAAAGAAAGAAAGAAAGAAAGAAAGAAAGAAAGGCATTTGTGAAGGTCATAGCCCAGGGCACTAGTTCAAAAACAGACTACTATTTACTCTTAACATTATAGAATGCTTCTTTTCCTCTACATCTTACCAACATCAAGAGAAATTCAATAAAATAACTCTAGATTACAGTTGAAACAATTTCAAGGCAGATTCTCTGAAGACAAATACTTAAAAGAAGCTCAGATCAACAGAGGAGATAAGACAGGATAATAAACTGAAGTCTCTGCTATTTATAGACACATTAGCTCTGCAAGCCAAACCAGAGTCATATCAACAAAGAAACTGTATGTTAAACTCCTATTTGCTTTTCGTATTACTTGATAATATCGTGTTTGGTTTTAATTGTGCTAAAAGACAAAATCAAAAATATCTGAAGATAAAGTAAATACGAGAACTAAGTGGAAATATAAAATAGATATTGAGATTATCACAGGGCCAGGGATTTAGTTCAGTGGCATAAGTGCCTACCTGGCAAGCATGAGTTCAATCCCCAATACCAAAACAAAAAAAGTATCAAAATGAGATTATCACAGAATGAATTTAAAATATCTATGAATAATATGTTTATGATTTTAATAGAAAAAGAAGAAAATACAGGACAAAAATGGATTATATTGATATAGGAATCAGAATTCTAAGACATAAGCAAAATGAAATGCTAGATACCAAAAGCACTGTAATAGAAACAGAGAATAACTTTGAAGAACTTCTCAAATATGGTACAAGGCCAAGGGAAAAAAATCCTAGACTTAATTAAAAAAAGGTGAGAGAGAGAGAGAAAAACAGAGACACAGACAGACAGAGGCAGTAAAAGACAACACAGAAGCAACACTACAACACTACAAACTGTAGGACAATTTCAAACTGTACAGTGTGTTTCCATGTCTGTGCACTTTCATGAAATTTGTAGTGTAGGCAGAAGGTTGTACCAAACTATGAATGTTGTGATTGGTTCCATGGTATGCCTTGGACAGTCAACTATTAGCAAACAATGCATCTGAGAGACTACTTTCTCAGTTGAACTTGTCTTCCTTTTCACCTTTACATTCTCCATGAGAATTTGTTCACATTATTTGATGAATGGATAGGAGACACCTGTGGGGGTGGGCTGCAGTGCAGCTGATTGGCAGCACATGCAGACATAAGAGATGACACAATGCAGACTAAAAGAAACACCAAGACTAAATGTCTAATTTTCAAACTCAAAATCTGATTAATTGTAAATTATGACAGTAAAAATTAAGGCACTTTATATACAACATTGTTGAAGGCATACTATCTCAATATAGGAAAGTCAATATTTTCTAATTCAAAAAGGTAGCATGATTCTAAGAAAATGTAAAACAATATACAAATCATCATAATTCATAAGTGGATTAAGGAAGTTGATTATATTCAACGTTAATACAGAAAATTGGTTGTGTTTGTATAAATGATTAATATGCAATTGTAAATGAAATGTTCAAAAACAATTTATAATACTATAAAATGTGTATTACTTACAAGTCATTGAATGAAACATACATAAAACTTCCAAATAAAAAATTACAAAACATTGTTAATATAGACTAAAGAATACTTCAATTACTGGAGAGGGTAGTATATGTTCAACAGTGTTAAGGTTGCAAATCATTAAGAATTGATATATAAATTCATTGTGGTTGCTATCAAACCCAAGTAAATTTTTTGATGTATATTGATGAGAAGAACATACAACATATGTGAAAAAATGAGGGTCTAAAACAGCCAAGAAAATGTTACATATGAGGACATTAAAGGTCTCTAGTCCCAACTTCAAGACATTATAAAGCTACACTAATTAGGGAGCTAAGTGTGTAATATTAGATAACTGCATTAATAGAACAGAAAAGAAAATCTAGAAATCTACACATACACATAGTGTCACTGGATCTAGTTACCTGATTACTGGAGATATGAGCAAATTTTTCAATAAATGATATGAGAATGATTGTTTAATTACGTGAGAAAATTATGAGACTTAAGACTTTATATTATACTGAATAATTAATGTGAATTTGAACTTAGGCCTAAAAATAAAGACGGCAAAATTTCTGAAATTAAAAATAGAATATTTTTATGACTTGTGTTTAACCATAGTTTCTTGCTAAGTTTAGCAAAGATATCTTAAATAAGACTCTAATACTTTGAAAAATTAATCAACTAATCAACTAAATTTCATTACATTTAAAAACTTGTTCCTCAGAATCATGATTAAAACTGAATAAGAAAGCAACAGACTAGGAAATAAATTTACAAGGTAGGTACTTGGTAAACATTTTATATCCAGAATGAATAATAAATTTCCACAAATTAATGAGAAAATATATTCTAAATTTTAAATTTGCAAATATAGCAGGTAATTCAAACCACATATGTAAAACCAAAAATATATAAAAAAAGAATTAAATATCATTGTTTTTATTACTCACTGAGAAACAATTATTAAACCAACATACCTAATTTAAAAATAGTGAATATTAATTATCAGTGAGGATTTGGGGAAAATGGAGTCTCATACTTTTGATAGTGGAAAGAAAATTTTTTGCAAGTGTTTTAGAAAATTTTTAACATTTATTGAAATAAAAAATAGATTACTCTATGACATAGCAATTCTTCCACTGAGTACATTATCACACAAACTTGTGTCTGTATCCAAAAATACATGTGAGCTTTCCCTCACCCACTAGACCTGGGATGGCTGCAGATTGTCAGCTGCCCGTCCTCACCTCCTGGGCCTGGGACCACCACAGATCATCTGCAGCCTCTTGTCCTCATCCCCCAGACCTAGAGCAGTCACAGGACCTTCAGCTGTCCCTTGTCCTTGCCTCCAGACATACGGTGGCTGTGGATCACTGGCTGCCACTCTTCCTCACTCCGGGATCTGGGGAAGTCAATGAATCATTAGCTTCCTCTGCTCCTTACCCAACACGGACCTAGGAAAGCTATAAATCGTAGGTTGTCCCTTCTCTTCATCTCCCCAAAAATAGGATGGCCACAGATCATCAGCTGCCCCTCATTCTTGCCCCTCAGAAATAGGACTGCCTCAGGATAACTGGCTGCCCTTCCTCCTTGTACCCTGGGCCTGGGATAATTGTGTATTGTAGGTCACCCTTCAACCCCAATCAAAAGGCCCACTGACAATCTGCAACCACTTCCCCGCCTTTAGAACCTTGCTGGGCTGATGAGAGACTCAGTAACTCCTCATCCACAAGGAGGACCTCGGCGAGCTTGCAACAGTGTGGTGAGATTTTCCCTCAAATAGAGGACCTCAGTGGGTAAATAGTAGCAGTAGCAAAGTCTCCCTCAACTGTAGGACTTTGGCAAGCCTGGATGAGTCCTTCTTCCATACACAGAATACCAGGTGGGTTGAGGAGAGTGCCAATAAGGCTTCTTCCCCCAACCTGGAGGATATCAAAAGGGTTTAAGAGACATCCAGTGGCACAGCAAGGTTCCAGATGAGGTGAGCACTATAACCAGGTAGATCTGGCAACCTGGAACAAACTGAAGCTGTGGTAAACAGGAGGAACTAAGGTTTGACAGGTTGACTTATATCAAAACTGCTAAGCTAGTCAGAATAGGAAGAATATAGGACTCACCCAACAGGCCCTACAGGAAGAATTCATGTGACTGGCCCTCCTCTTCATTGTGGGACTGAGCAACTGGACAAACATCAACCACACAGTAGGACCCTAAGACATGCACTACCGATAGTTGAGACTAGTGGGACTGAAAGACCTAATATTAGCCCAAGAGGTGAAAATGACAAAACAAAAAAGCAAAATGCAATCTCAAACATCCAGTCCAAGGGGAACGAGGACAGGAGACATGGAAATAAAGGACATTAAAAGTTACACCTGAAATTTCTGAAAAGATAGCATGTGAAATAAAGAAACAAATCCTTGAAGCCATAGAGGAAATCATTAGAAATTATTTCTCATGTAAAGAAAGAAATGAGAGCCTTAATAAAGGAGGTGCTGAACATAGCTAGAGATGACATAGATTAAAAAGTACAGGAGCATGGGAAAATGATGGAAACCTTAAACGAACAACATAGAAAAAAATGCATGGAACAAATTCAAAGACATATTTAAGAAATTAAAAATTCTATTGAAAGCTGGTGAAACTGTTTGAATGAAGCTGAGGATAGAATTTCAGACCTTGAGGACAGGATCTCAGCTAAAGATCATGAAAAATAATAAGGCAGCATGAAATGACAATTCAACAGCTTCAAAATGAAATAATATAATACAGATAGGCATTAATGAAGATGCAGGGGTCAATATAAATGACATAGGAAAACTATTTGCAGAAGTAATAGCTGAAAATTTCCCAAAAGTGGGAAAAGATGATATACAGATAAGTGTGGGACATGTAACACCAAATAATCATAACCAACATAAATCTACACCCCAACATATAATAATTAAGATCCCAGACATACAGCATATAAACAGAATACTAAAAGCTATTAGAGAAAAGAGACAACTCACCTTCAGGGAAAGCCTATTAGAATCGTGGCAGACTTTTCAGCACAAACTCTCAAATTAAGACAAGCTGGGAGTGAAGTATATTAAGCCCTGAAAGGAAGTAACTTGCAACTAGACTGATGTACTCTGCAAAACTTTCTTTGAAATTTAATGGAGAAATAAAATACTTCCATGACAAAGAACAACTGAAGAAATTCATTTCCACCAAACCAAACCTAGAAAAAAACTGAAAGACATACTAGAGATAAAAATGACCACAATCTCCAGAAAAACAACAGAAAGAAATCACCAGGCAGGACAAGCAATTAAACAAGGGGGGGGGAGGGAGGAGAAAAACAGCAACAGGAAAATAACATGACAAAGTTGAGCCAGTACATATAAGTTATATCCATCATTGTAAATGGCCTCAATTCAGTTATTTAAAGAAATAGATTGACAGAATGGATCAAGAAACAGGATCCTAAAATATGCTACATACAAGAAACACATCTGACTCAAAAGTAAATTCATTGATTAAAAGTCAGAGTATGGAAAGCAATATTCCATGCAATAGGAATCCATAAAAAAGCAGTGGTAGCTATTTTGTTTGTAGATAATGTGAATCTCAAACTAAAAATGATCAAAAGAGATAAAGAAGGTCACCACATACTTGTCAGGGGAGTAATTCAAGAGGAATAACTAGCAATCAAACATATGCACCAAATACAGGAGCACCCAACAATATAAGACAAATGCTAATAGACATGAAAAACCAAATAAGCTAAAATGCAATTGTAATAGGGAACTTTAATATCCCATTGTCAGAAAGAGATAGATCAACTAGACAAAAGATCAGCAAAGAAATAACAGAATTAAATCAAACCTGTAAGCAAATGGATTTAGTACATGTTTACAGAGTGTTCCACCTAACCACATCACAATACACATTCTTCTCAGTGGCACATATGACATTCTAAAAAATAGACCACATATTAGCCCATAAAACATTCTTAAGTAAATGTAAAGGGATTGAAATTATCCCATGAATATTATCAGACCATTGTGCATTGAAATTGGAAATTAATGGCAAAAGAAATTGCAAAATCTGTGTAAATACATGGAAATTAAATAAAAATCTCTTAAACAATTCATTGCTATACAGGCGTTACAGGTGAAATTAAAGAAGAAATTAAGCAATACCTTCAATTCAATGAAAATGCCACTTACAACATACCAAAACCTGTGGGACACAATGAAACTGAACCTAAGAGGGAAATATATAGCAATGAATTGTCACATCAAGAAAACATAATGAGCACAAATAACCAAATTAATGCTGCATCTCAAGCTTCCAGAAAAACAAGACTAAGTAAAACCCAATGCTCATAGAGGACAGAAAATTATAAAAATTGGAGCAGAAATAAATGCAATTTAGACTAAGAAAACACTAGGAAGAACTAATGAATCAAAGAGCTGGTTTTTTGAGAGAATAAATAAAATTGATAAACCTCTAGCCAACCTTATCAAGAAAAATAGTGGGGCCAGGGGTTTATCTCAGTGGTGTAAGCACCTGCCTAACAAGTGCAAAGTCATGAGTTCGATCCCCGGTACAAAAAAGAAAAGAAAAGAAAAAACTCATATTCATGCATTAAGGAATAAAAGAGAAATTACTACAGATCCCATGGACATTCAGAAGTTCGTGAATACTTTGAAAATCTTTATTTACACAGTATACAAAATACAGAGGAAATGGACAGATTTCTAGAAACATATGAATTACCAAAGTTGACTCAAGAGATATAAAAATTTTGCATAACCCAGTATCAGCTACTGAAATTGAAAATGTGATTAAAAATTTAGCAACAAAGCAAAGCCCAGGTCCTGATGGATTCACAGTGGAACTCTACAAGAAAGTTAGAGAAAATTTAACAGCAATATTCATCAAACTTCAATGAAATTGAAAGGGAAGCAATGCTTCATAACTCATTCCTGGATGCAAGTATTACTCTGATATCAAAACTAGAAAAATGCCCAACTAAAGAGAAGAATTATAGGCCAATCTCACTAATGAACATTGATGGAAAGATTCTCAATAAAATTTTGGCAAACAGAATGCAGAAAATCAAGATTATACTGCAAAACCAAGTGGGATTTATCTCAGCAATGCAGGAGTGGTTTAACACACAAATCAATAAATGTAATATACCACATCAGCAGAGGCAAAGACAAAAATCACATGATCATGTCAATAGGTGCAGAAAAAGCTTTTGATAAAGTCCAACACTTGCTCATAAAAATAACTCTAGAGAAACTTGGAATAGATGGTATCTACCTCAATCTGATAAAAAAACATTTATGACAAACCAACAGCCAACATTATACTAAATGGACAAAACTTGAAAGCTTTCATTCTAAAATCAGAAACAAGACAAGGATGCTCACTATCTCCCCTCCTATTCAATGTAGTTCTGGAAAAATTAACCAGAGCAATCACACAACAGAGAGAAATGAAAAGAATAAGGATAGGAAAGGAAGAAGTTAAATTAGCACTAATGCAGATGAGATGATACTCTACATAGAATACCCTTAAAAAATCCATCAAAAACCTAAAGTTAATAAACAAATTCAGCAGTACAGCTGGATACAAAGTCAACACTCAAAAATCAGTAGCATTCCTGTACACAAAAAATTCACTGAGAGAGAAATTATGGGAATAACACCTTTCATAATAGCATCCAAAACAGTGAAATACTAAGGAATCGACCTAACAAAGATTGTAAAAAAACCTATATGCTGAAAAATTACACTACCCTAAAAAGGTGACTGAAAAGGATATTAGAAAATGAAAAGATATCTCTTGTTCTTGATTAGAAAGAACCAGTATTGTGAAAATGGTCATACTCCCAAAGGTATTATACAAATTTAATGAAATCCCAATCAAAATACCATTAACATGCCTTACAGATCTAGAGAAAACATTCTTTAAAATTATTTGTAAACAGAAGAGACATAGAACAGCAAAGGCAATACTAGGCAATGAAAGCAAGGCAGGAGGCATCACAATCCCTGACTTGAGTTTATACTACAAAGCCACAGTATAAAACTAGGATGGTACTGGCAAAAAAACAAAACAAAAAACAAACAAAACAAACAAACAAAAAAACCTGAGGATGAATGGAACAGATTGAAAGACGTAGACACAATTACAAATTCACTTAGCCACCTTGTATTTGACAAAGGGCTAAACATGTCCACGGGAAGAAGGATAGCCGCTTTAATAAATGGTGCTGGAAAAATTGGCTTTCCACATGCTGAAGACTGAAACTAGACCTATTTCTATCACCATGTACTAAACTAAAGTCAAAATGGATCAAAGATCTAAATATTAAAATAGAAACACTAAATCTACTGGAAGACAAAGTATGTAAAAATCTTGAAGACAAAAGGATAGGTAAAGAGTTCATGAACAAAACAAGAGTACACAGTAAGTACTTCAAAGAATCAACAACTGGGATCTCACCTTATTAAAAAGTTTCGGCACTTAAAAAGAAATCACCAATGAAGTGAAAAAAAACCTCACTGAATGGGAAAGAACTTTAGCCAGCAATTCCTCAGACAAGGACTTATATCTAGAACATATAAAGAATTCAAAAACATAAAGCTCCACAAATTCAAATATCTATCCCAAAAATGGGCATCAGAGATGAACACGCAGTTCTCAGATGAAAATATACAAATGTCAAATAAAGACATGAAGAAATGTTCACCATCACTGGTCATTCAAGAAATGCAAATTAAAACAGCATCGAGATTCCATCTCACTCCATAAAGAATGGCTGCCATCAAGAAATCAACTGTGAGACTGTGGGGAGAAGAACAATTTTTCACTGTTGGTAGGAATGTAGAATGGTGCTGCTACTGTGGATATCAGTATGGAAATTCCTCAAAAAACTAGAATTGGAAGTCCTATGCAATCCAGTTATTCTCTTCCTGGATATTTTCCAAGAAAAATTTAAAATGTCATGTCACAGCAATATATGTGTACCCATGTTTATAGCAGCACAATCTGTAATAGCTAAATCTTGGAAACAACCAAAGTGCCCATCAACTGCAGAGTGAGTGAAAAAGATGTGGTATTTTTCTACAATGGAATATTACTTAGCTATAATAAATGATCTTGAAGCTTTTATAGGTAAATGGAGACAACTTGAGACTACACTCATAAGTGAAATAAATCAGACTCCCATTAGTAAATTTCATATTGTCTCCCTAGTGTAAAAGACAAATAATAACAATAGCAAATTGAGTGTAATAAGATCCAAAATGTACAGTAGATATTGTAATAAAGAAAGGGAAAATGCTTAAAAGTTAAGAACATCTTGTAGGTATACACATATAACTATGTACGTTTAAGTGTATGAGATAGATAACCACACTAATTTTCTGTTAGTTCATCAAAAAGAGTTTGTGCTGTCACTGTTGATTGTCTCTTCATCTATCAACTTAGATTTTGTAATTTGAACAACTACTTCTAAGATAACAATATGTAATACATTAACTAGTGTTTTTTTACTGTTATTTTTTCAAATTCTGTATTATTTCTACCCTTTTTATATTTTACTTAAAAATAATTAAATTTAAAAAGAAATGATATATTTAAAACAAAACAAAAATACTTGTACAACAATAGAAATAGAATTTCATTCATAGTAGCCAAAGCTTAAAAACAATTCAACTATCCAATAGTATAATAGAAAAGCCATGGTATTTTCATGCAGCTGTAATATTACATAATAATAAGTAATAAAACTACTAATAAAGAGATACCTGATGAAACTGTAATAGGTTGTACAAAAGAACCCAAGCACATAAATATGCAAATTTTATTGTTCTGTTACATGAAGTTGTTAGGCAAGGGAAAATAATACAGTTCTCTTTTGTCATTCTAATCTCATGCATGTAGTGCAAATTCTCAACAAATCTTGTCCCCAGTTATAGCACGCTAGAAGGCCCAGACTCTGACTCTCAGCCTTCATAAGGTCTAAATCTGTCACTGTTCTAATGGAAAAACAACTAGAATCATGTCAACATTCTCTGGTGTAATATCTATTCTTTGCTATTATTCCGATGAATACTTTCAAAGGTGAATCTTTTGTTTCCAAATGCTGTGAGACTACAAATATTTTAACTGCCTGAGTCTACTTAGTTCTTTAACATTTCACGTCACAGCTTTAAAATTTAATGAAAAGTTCCCACAGGCAAAGTGTCTCTCTGGTGACACTGAATGTTCTAATTTTATTTCTCTTCATTGTTGAACAATGAAAAATTTTCCCTACTTTTTCTTCTTTTTTAGTAAATATCCTCTCTGTTAGGAGGCTTGACCTACTTCTGATCCTTTAGCTCACACGATGGATTACAATAATTTAAGTCTTCCTACCTTAAAGTTTCTTTTTTCTCTGCATACCTTAAGTTTTCATACCTTAAAATTTCTTTCTTTTCTGCAGTTTTTACTTATACAGTCCCATTTCTTCCGTCACACACTGATGCTTTTATTTTTGTTTTTCTAATGTTGTTGAGGTACAGTTATAAATAAAATTTACACCATGTCATGTTTTTACATAAGGAAGTGGTTACCAAAATCAAGATAATAAATATCACCAGGTGGGGTCTGAGGAAGCTCCTTCAAAGTGGATATAGGGGTCTCAGCCTGCCTCAGGCAGACTTATGACTCTCATTCCCAAAAGCATGTCAGGATGTGTCAGTCAGAGGCATAGTTTAGTTAGAGGCATAGGCTGATTATTCGGGCAGAATTAGAAAGTAAGAGAAAACTGTAAAGGGACTTCAGGTTTAGGAACTAAAGAGGTATAGCTGATAGCCAGGACTAGACTGAACCTTCAACAACCTAAATGGCATGGATTCTAAGATGCATCCGGGGTGCAATAAGGTCTGACTGAACATTATTGTAGTTCTTATTTTGTAGGTGACTCTGGAGAAAATGTTTGGGGGGCATTTGGTCTTCATGAGATGACTGTTTCTCTTGGGGTACTCTCAGTTTTGTGAGGATCTGCTGGAATCAAAGGTGATTATTGGTTTAAACCAAAAACTGGAGAATTCTATGCTCAGTGGTTCTTGAATATCCCTCAGTTTGATGATGTCCTTAGTCTTGAAGGAGAATAAGTTATATAAATTAGGGCTGAACTTTATACTGCCAGCTTTTGGACAGATAGTCCCAAAATGATTCACATGCTTGTATACAAAGGTGAGCAAAGATCCAACCAGTTTAAATGTAGTAGAGAACACAGCTACAAAATTAACACATCACTTTGTTCTACTTTAATTATCCACTATCCATCTGTAGGCCCAAGTGAAGAGTTATTACCTTGCTCTTTTCTTTCCAATTTAGTTTAAAATACTAAAAGTGCTCTTTTACTAAAAGTGCTCTTTTACTAAAAGTAAAAAGTTTTAATTTTAAAGTCCTTGCCTCTTCCAGAAAAAAATACACTTCAAGAATTTAATGAGTAATAGACTAAAGACCTTGCAAATATTTGTCCTATGTTTCTATAGTGGTCACTTTCTCATAGTGAGAACACTTAAAATCTTCAAATCTACTGTTAGTAAATTTCAAGCCTATAACATGTAACTCCTAACTACAATCACCATGTTGTACATTATATATCTGTAATTTATTTGTCTTATTATTAGAATTTTGTGTTTTTCTACCAAAATTTTACTATTTTCCCTAATGCCCAGCTCTTCATGACCAGCATTCAACTATTTCTAAATATATAAGGAGACTGTTCCCTGCAATGAGTTATTCAATCTTTTATAGAATATTAGTGAATTAATCAGCTTTCCCATCAGTGAGACACAATACCTGACACCCACAATTTAAAGAGGAGAAGTTTATTTTGGTTCACAGTTTTAGAATATTCAGCCCATGTTCATCTGTCTCCATGTGACAAACATTGTGGTGGAAGGATACGGAGCAGCAAAAAGAGGCTTAGTTCTCAGCAGCCAGGTAACAGAGTAGGAAAATACTTCCAGAGAGAAAAGAGTGAGGTAGCAGATATAGTAGACCAGCAGGGTAATGCACCCATTATCCACACAAGACATACCCAAAGTATGCTCCAGCAAACTTCCAGGAAGATACAAAACCTGGTCAAGTTGACATTCCACCTTATCCATCACATCCGATCTCTGGTCAGCTTGATATCCAAATATATCTTCTTAAAGCATTTAATCTTCAGATAAACACAAGGTCATAATTCAATCTGTCATCATACAACTAGCCTTTGTTTAACTAAAATCCAAGCAATTCTTTTCTTCAAATCTTGAAAGTCCCAGCATTGTTAAAAAAGCTAAATCCAATTTCCTCTGAAATTCTAGGGAAACTGTTAATCTCTATAAAAATAAAAAACAATTTACAGAATCCCAAGGTACAAAACCATAGGGTAAGCATTTCCATTGTAAAGGTAACAGTAAGAAGATAAAAAATGGGACCAGGCCAAAACTGACACTCAGTAAGAAAACCTTAAATCTTCCAGCACATGGTGATGAGATGTGAATCCCAAAGCTCTTGAACTGCCCCACCATTATGTCCTTACTGGTTGCAGGGGACATATTCTCCTCTCCAGTTCTCTCCATTCCCAGGTGACACTTATCCTTCACAGATATTCTGCTCTTATGGAATGTCTGACATCCCAGGATCTCCAATTCTCTTTTGAATTTATTCCCATAGCTTTATGCACTGTTCACTGAGAGGCTCCTTGACTGAATTCCCAGGTCTTCTTTGAAATCTGGTGGAACCTCCCTGAACCACAACTCTTTGATTATGAATGCTAGTAAACCCAGCATCACATGGATAATATCAAAGACTGTGATCAGTGAAATTAATAAAGTCACTTTGCACCATGGCTTCAGAGGTCTCTGAGATCCTATCTGAGTACAGTGAAATGAATCCTGTGGAATTAATTACCTACTTGACCTTTCAGAATGGACCCAGGGTTTTTCTCCTCAAATGAAATGAAAATTTTGCAGCCCTCAGTCTGCGTGAGGAGGGGAAGTCTTTCTGATTTTAGAGATGCCCTCATGGAACTTTTCTTTTTTCCCTGTAAGACATACATGTGGTTTTTTTTTTTTTTTTTTTAAGTGATACTAATCTCTTCAGTAGCCACACAATCTTTGGTCTCAACTTTTCACATGATTCCTTCTGGGCCAAAATTTAAGAATTTTAGATTTTTTTTCTGCTGCTTTCTTTCCTCTCCATTATTACATTAAATCTAGCTAAAAGCAGCTAGCAATATCCGTGCAATAACTTCAGTATAGGACTATCTTGAAATGTCCTCTACTAAATCCAGTAGTCTACCACCTTTAATCTCAGTCTTCTTCGAAGTCTCAGAACTTGTGCAAAATGTATTCAAAATTTGACCAGAGTGTAACACAAATGACCTCTAGTCAAATTGCTTATGGAAATTTTGCTACTAACCGAAACCTCCTGAACCTGGCCTTTACTGTCTCCATTCCTATCAGCAGCCTATTGTTATGATCTCTAATCAGAATCACCCCTCACATTCTCTTTGCACCATTCTAAGGCTTCTCCATGACACTTCTCCAAAAGTTTATAAATGCTGCCCACAACGAGTGTGCTTCTATATCACATGATTAGGTACAAGTACTGAAACAGTTTCACTCTTGGTAGTAATCTTCTATATTAGTTAGCTTTCTCATCACTGACACATAATAACCAATATCCATAAGTTAAAATAGGGAAAGTTTAATTTGACTCAGCTTTAAGAGATTCATGCTGTGATCGCATGGTTCCATGGTAGAACATTATACTAAAAGTGTGTGGCAGAGCACAAATGTTTAGTTCATGGTTGTTGGGAAGCAAAGCAGAGGAACAGGGTGAGGAAGCAAGGAATAGGGGATCAGATATAGACCCCACATCACTCCTCCATTACTCACCCTGACACACCCAGAAACATGCTTCACTAGTACTCCAGGCAGATCCTAAAGCCAATCGAGTTGACATTAACTTTAACTGTTACATCCAACCCCTTTGTAGATTTCAGGTGTGTTTTTCCTTGAGTAATTCCATTTTTAATAGCAATTTGTCCCACTTTGAGAACAAGTGCTTAAGCAGAATGACTTGGTAACTTGTCTGTGCAAATAGATAACCATCAGATGTTGAACACACCAAATTCAGTGAAAAAAAAAAAAACCCAGCATCACAACACAGCCATAAAGGATACACTGAAAATCAGATTAATTGTGTTAATAAAATAACTCAACCATAAATTTATTACATTGAATCAAGGAACATGTTGACATATCTAAAGTACATCAAAAAATAGGCTAATGAGCTTAGTCAAATAAATTATGCAATCCCCTTACTGGATCACACATCAGAGGGGCATCCAACACTGAGGTATGGCCATGTACAACAAAATGTGATCTCTTGACACCACCTGTTAGCTCTCAGTCCCAAGGCTTCAATTCAGTCGTGAATTTAGCAATGCCCACTCAAACTACCTGGTTTTTGGACTCAGGTTTAAACCAACTGGTTGCTCTCCTGAGGCCCTGTGAAGAAGCTTTTTCTGGTGAATAATAGGACTTTTCCACCTGTGGTGTCTTTTTGCATTTTTGAAGACTCTGCCTTGGCTTTCAATTTTTCCTCTTTGAATCATGCAGCCATTGCTAACTCTTTCACAGGGCTTCTGTAACCTATAAAAATTGTGTGGCGTATGAATATATATATATATATATATATATATATATATATATGACTCTGTGATTGCCCAAATTACTGGCTACTAAATGAATCTTGAATACTTAGCCAGATGAAAAAACTATGTGGCTTATGAGTTTATTCTTATTTGATAAATTCTGACAATGGAGACACAAAGGTATGACTGGTCTATGCTACTGGCATACTGTGCTCATGACAATGAATTTAACTTCCTTGCATCTCACATATAGGTGAAGTCATGCTGCATTTACCTTCCTCTACCTAGTGTATTTCATTCAGCACAGAGTCTCACAAGCTCAACCATATTTTCCCAAAAAGAATTTCCTTTTCCCTTATTACTAAATAATACTTCATTGTTTATATGCAAAATAATTTTATACATATATCTAGGCTATTCCCTATTTAATAATATAAAAAATAAGTACCTGTTTTAATATTAAAAAGAAAATATATGGAACTCTAGCCCATTCTAGGGACACTCAAGCCAGCAAGGAGATACAGTATTGCAGAGAACTATCTATGGAGTTGGACTTCAAAAGATTGGTTATTAAAAAAGTTGGGAATTTACTATAAATAAATAATTGCAATTATTTATACCTACTTGCAAAATATACCTACTTGCAAAAACAATTTGTTGCATTTATCTTGGTGACAAATACAACTAAAAAACTGTTACAATTGTTTCTTCTTTTGGGTAGTAAAAAATAGAAGATTATTTAGACTGGTATTAAGAAATCCAGAAGATGCCTGCAGCTTCATTACAAATTCTACCTGATTGAATCATTTTGAGGGGCCATCTGTCTTCAGTACTCATGTATGCTATACCTCAGACTAAAGTGAAAGAAAAAAAAGTTCAAAATGACAACTGATTTCATAAATTACAGCCCAGAAAATAACAAAAAGAGCTGTCATGCCCTTTAGAAGCTTTTTCTTCAGCTTCTGCTGAAATCTTTTGTCTTCAGGCTTTGAGCTTTGTTATTGTCTCTATTGTACTCAAACTTGTGCTTTTTATTCCATCAGTGCAAGTGCAAGAAAAGATACATGATGATTTTTGTGCTGATTAGAGAGAAGCTTGTGTGCACAGATAACTTTTTCAAGACACAAATTGTATAAGACAGAGTACATGAAAAATCTAAGAAACATGGAATCTAATGAGTACTGTTAGCAAAAATAAAGTAATATCATCACAGTCTATGAAAGACCTGATCCCTTACCCAGTTATCAGAAGGACAATTACAAACAGCTATGACCAATATCAGATATTTTGATGAGTGGAAGTTATAGCATATCAACTTCCATTTTTGAAAGATATGCTCATAATATACAAAATATTTTTTGAGTAATAATTTCTTAAAAGTTTGTGTAACAAAGTTGTCTTGGTTACTTTTCTCTCATCATTGAGACAAAAATACCTGATGACCAAAATGAAGGCAGGAAAGGTTTATTTAGCTTACAGTTTTTGGAGGTTTCAGTCCATACTCACCTGGCTTCAAGACAGGATGGCATGGCAAAAAGGGCAGTCATACTTGGCAACAACAATCAACAAGAGCAAAAGGGCAAAAAGAGAAAAGCATGCCTACTTCCTTCCTTTATATTGTCTGTCAGCTCCCCACCCCTGGTGGAAGAAAGCATTCACACCCCAGTGTTAGACAACAAACCAATGACATATGCTAGACTCAGCTACCCTATAAAGACCAACCTCCTATGCTTGCATGAGGCTTAGGGGATACACATAAACACAAAAGTTTTATTAAAGGTATATCATTTTCATGTTGCTTTATTTTAAAATGTTTTTTGCTCATATCCATAGCATATCCCAAAGTAAAAGAGAAAATATAGAACATTGTTTAAAGTTTTTCATTTTCAAATCAGGTGAGCCATGCCAAAGGAGAGAGACTCCTCAAGTCATCTCTCTGCCATTGTGGGAACACAGGTGAACTGTGCCAGAGGAGAAAGACCCACTTCACCTTTTCATCACCACAGGAAACCAGTAAATGCACCCAAGGAGTGAGACCTCTTCCACAGCCTCTCTGCCATTGTAGGAACCCAAATGAGGTGTTCTGGAGGTGGAAGCTACTGTGATGACTGAGTTAAACATCTTGGGAAGAACCTGAGACTAGAAGAAACACCATTGACACAGAAGGATCCCAACTAGGGCACATAGGATGGACATGCAAGACTAGTGGTGTGAAAAGTCTGAAGTAACAATAACAATACCAGCCAACAGGTGACTGAGGCCTCCATGGGACCAATAAGCAGTTTGGGAAGAATCCAGGACTTGGTAACCAGTCCTTTTTCTCTCAGTTTTTTTCTCTTCTTTTTCTTCTTAATCTTCATTTTTTTCTTTCTTTCTTCTTTATTTCTTCCTTGCTATCTTGTTCTCTCTTTTTAAAATCACTGAGGAGAAAAACCACAGAAAACTAATCCTACCCTCCAAATCCAGAGACAAACTTCAGATAATCCCTTGAATCCTCCTTAATTATTTCTTTTTTATCCCATTCCCTAGGTTCCCAAATCTTGCATGATCATCCTTTGCCTGCCAACTTTGTCTTTACTTCCTTTTGTTATCTTTCTTTTATACACTATCCTCCCTAAGTTTCCCAACCACAGGGTAAAACAACTCTACCAGGGGGAATCATTTGGTGCACAAACTCCTAATTTATGATCACTTATATAACTATGGAATCTGCTCCTAATGGCTAAAGTAAAAAATTAACAGTCATCACAGTTTGTCAGTTTCAAAGTTGTGCTTGATGCTATTGATATTGATAATTTTATTACTTTATCTAGGATGTGATATTGTTGTAATCACTTGTTCACCCTTCTCTAATAAACCTGAAAAGCTCTGAGATATTAACCTAACCACAGCTTTGCATCAATTGACCAGGGACTGAGCGAAACAGATACCAACATGCCACTTTTATGTAACTGGGAAGATAGGATCTTGTAACATACACAAATGAAGAATCTCCAGACAACTCTGAAGAACAGACTTTTCCCCAAGAGTCCTTCATAATAGTGAGATAGCTACCTACTACAAAAACTAGCAATGATCATCAGAAAAAACTAATTTTTTTGAAATAAAAATAACAAGATGAAAAAGTAAAATATAATCCCAGACTTCCAGCTCACACAGAACAAATCCAGGAGACATATACATATAAAAATTGAAAGACAGACACCTAAAAATTCTGAAATCATACCAACCAAAGTAAAGAAACAAACCCTTGAGGTTATACAAGAAATCACATCAGAAGTAATCTCTTGGTTAAAAAAAGCAATGCCAACAATTATAAAAGAATAGCTCAGCAAATAGAGTAGAGATTAAGAAAAAATAGATGATTATAGGAAGAGGATGGAAACAATGTATGACCAATACAGAAAAGAAATAAAATGATTAAAGTGAATTCAAACAGATAGAGAGGTAATGAAAAATTTCACTGAAAACTGGAAAAACTGCTTGAATGGAACTGAAGACAGATTTTAAAACTTTGAAGATAAGATAAGGATTAAAGATCATGAAAGGAAAGATGTCCTGAAGATAACAAAAATCATGAAATAACAATTCAACAACTGCAAGATGATGCAAATGAAAGCAATATAAAATTAAAAATCAAGAGTCAACACAAATAACATAAAAAATCTATATATAGAAGAAATATCAGAAAATTACCCAAGCATGGAAAAATCTAATGTACAAGTTAGTGAGTCATAAAGAATTCCAATTACTATAAAAAATGAATATACACCGAGACATATAATAATAAATATGCCAGAAATTCAACCCAAAAACAGAATATTACAAGTTGTTAAAGAAAGAAACAGATCACCTATAAAAGAAAGTCTATCAGAATCATGGCCGATTTCTCAATACAAACCATCGAGTAAAGTAAAGCTTGGAGTGAAATATTTCAAGTCCTGAAAGAAAACAACTTCCAACCCAGACCTAAAATCTATCTTTCAAAATTAGTGGAGAAATGAGATACTTCCATGACAAAGAGCAGCTAAAGAAATTCATAACCACCAATAACAACACTAAGAAGGGTATTGAAAGATATTCTGGAAAAGACAAAAATGACCACAATTTCAAGAACAACAACAGAAAGAAAACACAATCAGGGCAAGCAATTAAATAGAGGAAAATGAAGGGAATCAATAGTAGGAAAGTAGCATGACATAGATAAGCCAATATACACATATCGATTATTACCATCAATGTAAATGGTCTCAATTCACCAATCAAAAGAAACAGATGGGTAGAATGGATCAAGAAACAGGATCCAAAAATATGTTGCATAGAAGAAACATATTTAACTCAAAAATAAATTCATGACTAAAAGTCAAAGGATGAAAGCAATACTCTATGTAGGAGGAACACAGGAAAAAGCAGAAGTAGCTAGTCTGTTTGCAGACAATGTGAAGTGCAAGCCAAGAATAATTAAAAGAGGTAAAGAAGGTCACTAGAAACTTGTTGGAGGAAAAATTCAAGAGGAAGAAGTAAAAATCATAAATATATGCACTAAATATGAGAGCTCCTAATTACCTGAGAAAAATATTAATAGATATTTGAAAAATCAAATAAGCAAAATCACTATTGTAACAAAGGACCTTAATACCCTATTGTCACTAGATAGATCCACTAGACAAAGTATCAACAAAGAAATAACATTATTGGAACAAATATGTGAACAAATGGACGCTTACAGAGTGTTCTAGCCAGCAACATGAGAATGTGCATTCTTTTCAGCAGCAAATATGATATTCTCTAAAATAGACTATATACTAGTCCATAGAATACACTTAAGTAAATGTAAAGGAATTGAAATTATCACATGAATAGTATCTGACCATAGTGCAATAAAATTGGGGATTAATGGTAAAAGAAATTGCAAGTCCATAAACACATGGATATTAAACAACACACTCTTGAACAACCAATGGGTCACAGATTAAATTAAAGAAGTGAAACAAAATCTACAGCCAAAGTAAAATGCAAATACAACTCACCAGAACTTGGAGGACTTAAGGCAAGCATTTCTAAGAGGGAAATTTATTGCAGAGGAATTGTCACATCAAGAAAACAAAATAAGTACGAATAGTCAACCTACTGTTGCAACTCAAACTTGTAGAAAAAAAAGATAGCAAGTCAAGCCCAAAGCTCAGAGAAGAAGGAAATTATAAAGATCAGAGCAGAAATTAATGCAATTGAGACCAACAAAATCATACAAAGAATTAATGAGTTCAACAGCTGGTACTTTGAAAGAATGATTAAAATTGATAATCCACTAGCCAACCTTACCAAAAAAGAAAAAAAAACCCTCAAACTCATGCGATAAGGAGCAAAAAAGTATAAAATCAGTAGAGGTCCTGTGGAAATTCAGAAGATCACCAACACCCACTTTTAAAATCTGTACTCAATATAGGACAGAAAACACAGAAGAACAGGACAAATTCCTAGAAATACACAAATTATCAATGCTGAATTAAGAAGTTATAAAAATTTCAAGCAACCCAATATCAGTAAATAACATTGAAAATATAATAAAAATTTTACCAACAAAGAAAAGTTCATGTCCTGATGGTTTCACAACTAAATTCTACAAGAAATTTAGTTAGGATTTAATTCAAATACTCCTCAAACAATTTAATGAAATTGGAAGGAAAGCAATTCTCACTCCTCTTTCCTTGAGGCAAGTATTAGTCAATTATCAAAACTAGAGAAAGACCCAACCAAAAAAGAGAACTACAAACCAATCTCTCTCTCTAATGGGAATAGATGTAAAAATTCTCAATAAAATTCTAGCAAACAATGCAGCAAATCATCAAGAAGATTATACACCAGGAAGTAGTATTCATTCCAGGAATGAAAGGATGGTTCAACATATGAAAACCAATCAATGTAATACAACATAGTAACAGAGCCAAGGACAAAAATCATATGATCATCTCATTGGATGCAAAAAAGCTTTTTATAAAGTCCAATATTCTTTTATGATAAAAACCCTACAGAAAGTTGGAATAGACTCTCTTCACCTCAGTCTTATAAGAACTGTCTGTGACAAATAAACATAACATCATACTAAATGTACAAAAACTAAATGGAAAAAAACTGAAAGCTTTCAATTTTAAATCAGGAACAAGAAAAGAATGTCCACTATCATCACTCCTATTCAATATATTTCTGAAAACATTAGCAAGAGCAATTAGAGAGAAGAAAAAATAAAAAGGATTAAGAGTAGGAAAGGAAGATATTATACTATTATTTACAGATGTTATGATACTCTACATAGAAGACATCAAAAACTCCACCAAAAGACTTTTACGATTAAGAACCAAATTCAGTATCATAAATAGATACAAAGTCAACATTCAAAGGTCAATAGAATTTCTGTATATTGAGAGAGAAATTAGGGACACTACATGCTTCACAATAGCATTTGAATCAATGAAATACTTAGGAATCAATCTAACACAGAAAATAAAAGATTTATGCATTGAGAATTGCAGCATTCTTAAAAAAACATATTGAAAAGAACATTGGAAATGGAAATATATCCCTTGTGCATGGATAGGAAGAACCAAAATTATGAAAATGGCCATATTCCAAAGATTGTTTTACAGTTTAACACATTTCTGATCAAAATGCAATCAGCATATCTCACAGATCTACAGAATACATTCTTAAAATTTGTTTAGAAAAAGAAGAGACAGAATGGCAATGAAGGCAATGCAGGAGGCATCACAATCCCTGACTTGAAATTAAATACAAAGCCACAGTGATAAAAATCTGCATGGTACTGGTGAAAAAACAATTGTAAAGATCAATGGAACAGATTGGAAGATGCAGACACAACTACAAAGATGCTCAACCACCTTATTTTTGCCAAAGGGACTAAACATGTTCACTGAAAGATAGCCTCTTTGTTAAATGGTGTTGGAAAAACTGGCTTTCCACACACCAAAGATTAAAACTATACCCATCTCTGTCACCATGCAGTAAAGTCAAAATGGGTCAAAGATCTAAATATTAAAACAGAAACACTAAATGTACTAAAAGAGAGAATATCTTGAAATCTCAAAGACAAAGGGGTAACCAGAGGGTTCATGAACAAAATGCAAACTACACATGATGTACTTCAAAGAATCAACAACTGGTATCTCATCTTAATGAAAGGATTTTGCACCTCAAAGTGACCAACAGAGTGAAAGGAAAACCCAAAGAGTGGGAAAAAAATTAATCCAATTATTCCTCAGACAAAAGACATCTATATAAAACATATAAAGAATTGAAAAATAGCAGGACCCCCAAATTCATGGATCCAATCCAAAAATGGGCATCTAAAATGAATATATGCTTCTCAGATGAAAAAAGGCAAATTTCAAATAAGTATATATAAAAATATTCACCATCATTGGTCATTTGAGAAATTCAAATTATAACAAGTCAGATTCCAACTAATCCCTGAAAGAATGGCTATCATCAATAAATCAACCAATAACTAGTGCTGGTAGAGCTGTTAGTAAAAAGGAAATTTTCTCCACTGTTGGTGGAAGGGTATAATGCTGAAATCATTGTGGAATCAGTGTGGAGACTCCTCAAAAAACTAGTATTAGAGGTCCCATTCAACTGAGTTATTCCCTTATTGGGTATTTTTTCAGAAAAATTAACATACACCTAAATGATGTATATTCACCCATGTTCATGCATAGCAGCATGACTTGTACTAACTAAATCTTGGAAACAACCCAAATGTTCATCAACTTAGGAACTGATAAAGTGATATGGTAATTTGAATGTAGTACTACTCAGCTATGAAGGATAAACTTGAGGCTTTTATAGTTAAATAGATGCTACTGGAGATCATATTCATAAATGAAATAAAACTCACATGTGTAAGCATCGTATTGTCTAGTGTAAGAAACTTAAAATGTAAATAAGATCCATAATCTAAAATAGATACTGTGAAAAGGAAAGAAACTACTCAAAAGGATAAACAACTTGGATGGGTAAAAGGTGAAAAGAATGAAAGGAAAAGAAGTACAAAAGTTATGTGTTATGGATTAAATACTGAGGGTCAACTCAATGCCAGCTGAATTAAATCAGCATGGTGCTGAGCATAGTTGTTGCTGCTGAGGAAAGCTGCCAGCATAGAGATGTGGAGAAGATGAGTGAGGCATTCTGGGTTTCTCTAAGTGTTGCTGTTTGAGCCATTGGTTCTCCTGAAGGATCTCGCCATGACTAGCTTCCCCAGTGTGAGTTTGGCCATTGTCATCAGAGGAGCTCAGGACCTTGTTGGTGAGAGTGGCTGTGGTTCACTTTGGCGTAGCTCTGGTCCTTACTTCAAGCATTACTTCCTGGCTCTGGAGGGGAAGACATGTGCCATCTAATCTCCAGGACAAACTCATCATGCTGGCTTTCCGGCATGTATTCTACTATTCTTATTGTCGGAGGAGCTCAGGGCTTCCTGTCACTGAGGATGGCTGTGGTGCTTTTTAGGACAGCCCTGGTCTTTGTTTTGAGTGTAACTTCTCGGTTCCAGCATAGAACCCTCAACCTACCAGCACAGCTCCTTCACCCCGCTGCATAGACTTTCTAGTTTCCACCACTGACCTTTGGGGCTTCCTATTGCAAATCCATAAAAGAGACTGGTGTGAGTCTTTTTCCTGGGCTCTAGACCTCCAGTTGCACTCATGGTAGGCATATCCATGGGCTCTAGGTCTTCATCTGGACTCATGAAGGACATTGCTGTGGCCTTCAGGCCCTTGGCTGAATATGTTTTAGGATAGATTTCCTGCACTTTCTTGTGTTAACTCTGGATGACCATCATAAAATAATAGTATGAATTTTGTGTCCCATTCTAATTGTTCTCCTTACAACCCCTGACTACAACAATAGGTAATACAGCTATACTACTGATTTATTTTAGTTCATTGAAAAAAACAATTTGTGCTTATATTGTTTGATCAATTATGTATGTATGAGCAACTACTGTGAAGATAAAAATATGCAATATAATAACCATTGTTAATTTCCTATTATCTTTTTTTTCAAATTCTGTATCATGGTTTTTGTTTTTTCTTTAAAATACAAAAATTTAAATTATCATTTTTTATTCAATTATTCACTGAATAATTATATGCCCTGTAAATTTATGTGATAGGTATAGTAAATAAAACAAAAAATGACAAATGTTATCTGTCTTGAAAGGTGAAATGTTACATACATTAAAGTAGACTTGTATTTTTAATATAACAATTTATAAGAGGAATATAGAATGGAAAGTATAATGAAATTTTTTACCATCAAATAGTGAATGTTTTCCTGTAAGAAAGAAAAATCACTTTGTTTTTACTCAAAGTTTTAAATGTTCTTAGACTAGAAATAAATGAGATGGAAAGACATAAAGATGAAAGTAACTAAAAATAATGCCCCAATTTGCAGTCAGGAACTTGAAAAATCACTGATATTAAAGTGCCTATCTTTTCAGGACTCTTATTTTTGGCTATGTAAATCCACATAGTGAGATGGACAGACAGATGACAACTTAATTGACTGTAAAAAGTTGAACTAGGTTTGCTTCCTTTTAAAAATCTACAGATGTTCATTAACCCATTGTCAAAAATATCACTGTTAGAAGTAGGAAGTATAAGACTCATCTTCTAAAGTTGCTGACTCCATCCAATTCATTTTTCCTCCTTTGAGTTAGAGATTTAAAAATCACATTGTTGAGTATTTTAGGAATTTTACTATTTCATTTAATCTTTTTCCATTATAATTTTAATATTTAAATCTCTAACTCAAAGACACAAACTACGTAATATTGGACTGCATTTTATTTACTTTTGCCTTTTGTGTTTTTAATAGGTACTCAATGGAGTGACCTAAAACTTCCTTATATAATTATGCAAATTTTTGCTCCTTAATGTTTTTGCCTTTAAAACCTTTAGTAATAATTTTCCTTAATTTTTTTCTTTTGGCAATAAATCCTATATGACCTAATTATGTATTTATACTACTTAAAATAATTTTTTTCTCTGAAAATGTTTCCTTGGGTAATGCTGTTATTAGTAAACATGAAATAAATTTTCCTTAAATTAGAATTTTTTCTAGTATAGTTTGCCTTATTTTTCTTAGATTCATATGTCCCTACTTTCTATGGTAAATTATTATTTCTAACTTACCAACATTCTCATTACTATTAAATAATAGATTATTACCATATTATGTCATTTCTTTTCAACATGGTCATTCTTGAGGAACTATGTTATCTCTTTTAGTGTGGGTAACTTTGTGCTACTGCTAGTGCCAACATAGGTTTTTTGGACTTTAATTTGAAAACAAATGTGGGTGCTCTTTATTCCTTTTCCCCACTCTCAATCATATGAGGCCAGTAGATATATAGATATATCTGAGACTTGCCTTTGTGGCATACCTGAGTTATATAATCATTATTAAATTCTCATTAGTGCACCGATGCTTCATGCACTTGGAGAGGGAGAAGACTCATGTCACTCAAATGATTTCACAGGGTAGATAATTACTGGTCTGCCTTTTCTCCAAGAAAATAAGGGTTCAGTATACTCTCATTATTATCTTGGCATGTTTCATACATTTCCTTCCAGGAATTAATTCCATCACTCTCCAGTAAAATGAAGAAAAATAAAAAATACAAAAAAAAAAGTTATTTTCTTCTTCATAGTTCTGGAATATTTCTTAAAAGATCTAAAGTTTTGCAGTTGTCAATTGAATTTAAGGGAGGAGGTGGGCTTTGTGAACTAAGCCTTTCTGTGTTCCTCAACCCAGCACAAAATGTGTAGATACTGTTGCTTGTTCAAATCTTTAACTGATGTTGTTGAGAAAATGTACTCTTTTTTTCCTTTGAGGAATTCATTTTATAAACTTTTCCTCCAAACTCTTTAAAAGATTATTTTACTCAGAGCATCATAAACAAAATTAAGATTTTTTAAAATGTACAATAGAAGTAAAGCAAGAACTAAATTACTAAATGTTTATGTAAGGAAAAATTAAACATACAAAGTCCAAATGTGCTATCAAATGAATTTATCCATTTAAGAGACTAAGGAAACCTTTCAGTCAGTAAGATCAGAGAAAATTTTAGTGTCTGCTGTAAATTCAATCACTTTGCCATAGTAATGTCTATTTCATATACTACTGGTGACATACCTATAAACTACCAACCATATCTCAAGTTAACAGCAAAATAATAAAGTTATAACACAAAATCCTATAGAAAGACAGAACACATTAGTCTAATTTTTAAGCTGATATAGCATCCTGAGAAGATAGGATCCTGAGGAAATAAAACCTCTTACAAAACTAAAAGAAAGCAAAAAATACTGTAACAGGAGGGTTATATCTACAAGGACTATAGGGAATGACTTTAAGTAAAACAAAGAGCCATGATATAGATTAATATATATTTTTTATCTCTATTGCAACCAGGATATCACATAATGTTTGAAAGTGGAGAATTATTGTCATAAAATCAAAGAATGCTTTTAAATTTTTTATTTATAGTGAGACAAAACCAAATTCATATCCTATGTGTATGATACTGAGAACTTTGGTTTTGTTTTGAAAGTAACAGCTTGGAGAAAAGTAAAATAAATACAATGCTTTTCTTAGATGAATATGATGAAAATTCAGCACAAGATGTGAACAGCTGTGTAAAATATATAGCTTATACTTAATAAACCACATAGTGTAATAGTATTACTGGTGGTTGGAATATTTGGTAAATATTATAATTACTTGTATTAATATTATTCTGCTATTTGAATAAACTCAATTTTCAGGCTAGGAATGGTGGTTCTTTCCTGTAATCCCAGCACTCAAGAGGCTGAGGCAGGAGGATCACTGTGAGTTCGAGACCAACCTGGGCTATACATGAGTTCAAGGCCAGCCTGAACTTCACAGTGAAACCCTATTTCAAAAGACAGAAAGAAATAAATAAATAAAGAAAGAAACAAAGAAAGAAGGAAAGAAAGAAAGAAAGAAAGAAAGAAAGAAAGAAAGAAAGAAAGAAGAAGGAAAGAAAGAAAGAAGAAAGAAGGAAAGAAAGAGGGAGGGAAGGAAGGAAGGAAGGAAGGAAGGAAGGAAGGAAGGAAGGAAGGAAGGAAGGAGGGAGGGAAGGAATTTCATCCTCCCCCATGCTGTCAGAATGGATATTGCTTGAAAAATTGACAGTGTTACTTATAAATTTTAAGTGTCTGGTGGTCTTGGGTCTCCATAATTAGTTTTGGGTTTACCTTTATGTAAAATACACATAATTTAAATAAGATTAAACTTGTGTGTTAAAATGTAGCTGGAGGAAGTAAAAAGATAATCTAATATCTACTTCTCATTTAAATAGGATTTCATGTTTTAAAGGAAATTATGCCATCCTATGTCTTACATTTCTAATGAAGATACTCCCCTGTATTATCAAAAATTTAGGAAGCAGAACTAAATTGCCTTCTACTTTTACACATTTAAAAAATCTTATTTACTTTCAAAATTATGAGCAAGTTTAATGCATGAAATCTATTCCACTAGCTTAGTAAATATAGGATTTTTTTCATCCATATCTGTATAGTAGTATGGAAGAAAAATATTTATTTTGAAACTGAGGACATACAATTAACCCTAGATAAAGTTGCAAAAGAAGTCAAGATCCTCTTGCCTAAATTGCTTTCCTTCTAGTTTTGGCCCATAGTGCTATTTTCTGTTCCTAAATGTTATGTGTTGTATCTGGATGTCTCCCCAAAGCTTCATATGGTCTTGGGTAGGGCACCTTTTGAAGATGTCTGGATATAGGGTCTGTGGTGCTGGGATGAAGGATGTAATCCTGAGATTAATATTGTGATGCTGAATTTAAGGGTACCCCACCCTGGGTGTCAGCGCTACCTACTCTAAAGACAGAGGCTATCCTGGATGGAATATAAGGGACAGAAAGAGGGCTACTGCCATCATTTACTGCTTTCTGCCTTCTGCATTCCAGGCCTGGTTCCCGTGTGTTTCTTCTCTTTAATGTTCTACCATGCCACCTTGCCTTGGAGCCAGCCAACTATTGTCTGACAGCTCTACAAACTAAGAGCTACAATAAACTTTTTCTTCTTTAACTCTGGGTATAAGGTATTTTGTCTCAGCAATGAGGAAATAACTAAGACACTATATATTTCTTCCACATTTAACAAATGTTTTCTGCAGTCAACTACCCTCTGGCTTGCCCTTCCCAACTCTGCTGAGAATTCTAATACTACATACTTTCTTTATTCTCAATTTTATTTTATTTTATTCTCAACTTTAAAACTTATTGTTTATCATATTTGCCAAGATTTTCACAATTTTTTTCTTTTTTCTTTTCTTTTAAAAAGCAAAACAGAAAAAGTGGTAGCCTCACGTGAATTTTAAGGTAACAGCTTGCTCCTTAATTTTCCAACTCTACCTTAAAACTCTTAAATTTTATGGCAATACTTTGACTAATATTTTAATATGTAAATATCATGTAAATTGCTTGATATTTTTACATTCATGATTTTTTTCATTTGTACTTTAAACTCATGGGGCAAATTGAATTTAAAATAAAGGGTCAGAAACAAACTTCAAGGTGATGCAGATAAAAATTATGTAACTATGAACTTAAAGTTTTCTGGTTGAAATTTTGCAGACTTTGTTTCCTAGTGAAATAACACTAATGTCAAGTCAGGATGATATATAAAAGTTTTGGTCCCATGGCAGAAAATTCAGAAGATTCTTTGATGTTGGTTTTCATTTTCTGGAAGGCCAATAACTTCTTCATGAATAATTACTTTAGCTAGTATATAATCTGATAGATGTATTAAATCATATAATATTCAGAAGTACATAGTTCTGATTTTATTTTGATTATTTTCTTATTGGTTAGGATATATCACTTTTCTATTTCTGAAATTAACACATATTTTCTGCTATATTATTCTTTTATGAAGGGTGAAAATGATTTATACTCACTCATTTTTAAAAGGTGATGCTAAAAATATTAGAATTCCAAATCATTTCGAACCAGAATAAATTAGTATGATGTGGAATAAAATTTAACATCTCAAAATGTTCTGCATATTGATTAGTACATGAGAAAAACATAGTCATTTCAACTGGAAAAATCTAAATAATAGATACTTTTTATATCCCCAAAACAATTGCCTCCTCCCTTTATTATGGTTAGAACAATAAATCATCACATTTGCTTTGAAAACAATTTTTTGACTTGAGAGAAATCGTAGCTCTTTAATCTTTCCTTATCCATTCTAAAACCTTAATTGTTGAATTTCTCTCAAGTTGTTTCTGAAATAGATAGCCAAATGACTCCACACCATAAATGTTTCAATCAGAGTCAGTAATTACGAAATAATATTTCTTTTATCTTGACTGTCATGTTATTGCTTTAAACTGGTTTGTTCTTGCTATTAATCTCACAATATACCCAGTGAAGTTTTTGTCTTACTTTGATTTTTCTTTTTTGTCAACAAATACTTCTTAAAAGAATAATATATATCAACTCAAACTGCATTTAATTTGTAATTATTTTCTGAATTAGTTTCTCTATTGGAGTAAAATTTATATAGAGTGAAATACACAGATCATAAGGTTCAATTCAGTGATCTCTCAGAAACATACTCACTCTAGTACTAATCCCAAAGAAAATATGGGACTATAAAAGTTCCTTCAGTTCCAGTCTGAATCCATGTCACACAAACCACCACTGTCCATTGTGAATTAGTGTTACCTGTCTTTGGACTTCATATAAATGGGAGTGTTGAGAATTCATTCAGTGCAATTGCACTTATTGAACATGGTTCAGTATGTTTTTCAATTTATCCATACCCTGTTGCATATCAGCTGTTCATTCTTTATGGCCAAGCAGGTATCTCTGTCTTGTTTTTCCTTTATTATTATTTTTTTTTTGTATAGAAATTGAACTCAGGACCTCGTGCTTACCAGGCAAGGTCTGGGCTACTGAGGTATATCCCTGACCCAGAATATACCTCTTTAATGACTTTTTTTATTGCTTGCAGTTTGGGCTATTTTGCTCATAGTTGTTATGAATGGTTTTAAGTCTTTTTGTGCATGTATATTTCTTTTTCCTAAGCAAATACCAAACTGTGAAATTGCTGGCACATAGTCTAGATGTGCATTTATTTTGAGAAACTACTAAACAGTTGTCCAAAGTAGTTTGTCTATTTTTTACTTCCACCAGAAATATATGAAAGCCCCATATTTTGTGCTCCATCAGCAATTTACATAGTTGTCAGTCTTTTCAGTTCAATGTATCCTAGTTGGTGGGCAGAAGATCTTGCACTGTGTAGTAAATTGCATTTCCTTGATAGTATTTACATTCACGATATTTTCATGAAATTTTTTTTAGTTTACATATTTTCAGTTTTACAAAACTAGTTGTAAAATTATTTGGGATTGTTTGACTTATCAGTAATATCTAAAAATTCTTTTCATTTTTTAATTACAGATCCTCTGACATATATATATTTCTCCAAGTGTGTTTGTATTCATCGCTTTTATAATGTGATTTAAGGAAAATGTCCTGTGTAGAATGGTGTTCAGTTGAGCAATTTTCAAAGTTAGCCTCCTATTCTACAGAATAATATAGTTTATGTGAAAAACCTAAAGGATGATTAAAAAAAGAAACAAACAAAAAGAAATCCAAAAACTAACAACTACAAACGATGTAAAATCAGTATACAAAACTCATTTGCATTTTATATACTAGTAGTAATTACTTGAAACACAAAATTTTAAAAATATATCATCAAAATATAAAATACTTGAGAATACAATCAATAAAATTTATAAAACATGGACAGCAAAAACTACAAAAAAAAAGCCCCTGAAAAATTCCACTGAAGGTCTAGCAAAATAGTTACAAATTAGAACTCAATTTTGTGCAGATTTCCTTTCCTTTAAACTTGATTTCCTTACCTTCAAATTTGACTCTTCAATCAAATTTGATTCATTTCTGATGAATGCCTATTTTCAAGTCTAAGTATATAACACAATAGTAATTAAATTAGTATGATCTTGACCTACAAATGGATGAATAGTTCAACAGTTCGCACTGAGGTTCCACTGAAAGGCAAAATACCAAGGTAACTCAAAAAGCAAAGGAGAAAAAAACTTCAATAATTATTGATGGAACAACTGTATGCACAATCAAAAAGACTAAAACTGGAAGACATAATAGAATGTCTTCATGAGTTTGTATTACATGAAGAATTTTTAGAAAAAATAGAGTAGGAACTAGCTTTGAAAATTGACCAACTGAACACAGTTCTAAATAGAACAATGCCCAGAAGCGAGATAGCTGGATCAAATGGAACCTCTAATCATAGCTTTTGGGGGAACCACCATACTGATTTCCTCAGTGGTTAAGACAGCCTACACTCCTACCAACAGTGGACAAGAGTTCCTTTTTCTCCATAGCCCCTCCAGCATTTGTTATTGGTTGATTTATTGAACTTGACCATTCATTGTGGAGTGAGATGGAACATCAGTGTTGTTTTAATTTGCATTTCTCTAATGACCAATGATGCTGAACATTTTTTTTTCATATATTTATTTGACATTTTTATTTCTTCATCTGAGAATTGTTTATTCATCTCAGATGCCCATTTTGAGGTTGGGTCTTTGAATTTTGGAGGCCTGATTTTTTAAAAAATTTTTATATAGTCTAGAGAGAAGTTGTTTGTCTGAAGGAGAGTTGGCTAAGATAATTTCCCTGTTCATGGGTTTTCTTTTCACTTTGTTGAAGATGTCTTTTGACATGCAAAAAAATTTTAATGAGATTAGATCCCAGTTGTTGATTCTGGGAAGCATCCAGTTTGAGTTTTGTTCATGAACTCTCTACCTATCTCTATGTCTTCAAGATTTCTACTTACTTTGTCTTCCAGTAGATTTAGTGTTTCTGTTTTAATATTTAGATCTTTGATCCATTTGGACTTTAGTTTAGTACATGGTAATAGGCATGGGTCTAGTTTTATTTTATGATATATGGAAAGTCAATTTTTTCAGCACCACTTATTAAAGAGGCTATCTTTCTTCCAGTGAATATGTTTGGCCTCTCTGTTGAAAGTGAGGTGGCTGAGTAACTTTATAGCTGTGGCTGTTTCTTCTAATCTATTCCTTTGATCTTATGGTCCATTTTTATTCCAACACCGTGCTGATTTTATCACAGCAGCTTTGTAGTATGACTTCAAGTCAGTGATTGTGATGCCTCCTGCCTTGCCTTTGTTGTCCAGAATTGCCTTTGCTGTTCTAGGTCTCTTCTAGTTCCAGATGAATTTTAGGAATTATTTCTCTAGATCTGTGAGTATGTAAATGGTATTTTGATTGGAACTGCATTAAATTTGTATACCAATTTTGGGAGGATGGCCAATTTCACAATATTTGCTCTTCATATCCATGAACAAGGAATAACTTCCCATTTTATGAAATCCTCTTTGATTTTTTTCAGAGTAATGTAATTTTCAATGTACAGGAGCTTTATTTCCTTTGTTAGATTGCCTCTTAAGAATTTCATTTTTTTGGATGCTATAGTGAAGGATGTGGTTTCCTTTATTTTTCTCTTAGTGAGTTGTGTGTGTGTGTGTGTGTGTGTTTAGGAATGTTGTTGATTTTTGATTGTTAACTCTGCATCCAGCTACATTACTCAATTTGGTTATTATATATAGAAATCTTTAAATGGAGTATTGGTGGTCTGTGGAAAAACATAACATCTGCAAATAATGATAGCTTAACCTCTTCTTTTCCTATCTTTATTACTTTTATTTCTCTATCTTGTCTAAGAAGAAATGCACTGGGTGTTGGACTCCAGACAATGAGTGTTATGGCTTGGCAAGAAATTCGTCTGCAGTTTGCTCATGTTCAGAGATTTTTGTCTGAGACTGAGAAAAGAGTGGTGGACTAATTAATCTGGCAGGAGAAATTTCTAGGTAGTCAAATGTTGAGGCTGTGACATGGCTGATGTTAGGGTTTTAGCCAAATCTATGTAGAGAATCAAAAGCAAAGATCCCAGTAGGATGATTTAAGACATTGTGAGTTTGGCCAGAATGAAAGTTCCAGCTGAGTAGATCTTTACTGTTGAGAAAAAAATGGAGACTATAAAAGATTGACTGAGGGCATTAGAAAAAGCAGCAAGTTTTCAGTCTTTGCAACTTCCAAATTGCAAAAGTGAATGCTCAGCAATATAGGCATTTCACTCTTATTGCCAAGGGAGAGAAAAGGCAAGCTACTGCTCTAGCTGGCATCAATCTTTGGCATCACCCATGTAGTGATGAGTTTAGGCACTTTCAAAATATAAGTTGTGAGCTAAAGAAAGCTTCTACCTCAATTTCAGAAGGCCTGGGAGGCCAGACACTGTGCCCATGAAAGAGTGATATGTGAAGCTGTGAGAGTGAGCCAAAGGTCAATGGAGACCCCAGAAGTTTGGAGAAGCCAGAAACAGGATAGTCTGAGAAACCTGCAAGGAAGGAGCAGAGTGGGGCCAAGAAAAAAGCCATGGGAGCTACAACCACTGGAAGTGCCATAAGGTGGAGTCATGCAAACCCATTGGAGCTCACAACTTATACAGGTTGTTGTCTATGTTCCACATGGAACTACAGGACTTAATATTTATACTGCTGGATGTTGGACTTGCTTTGGTCCCATTTCTTTGTATCCCCCTGTTTGTAACTTTTGGAAAGGAAATGTCTGTCTCATGCCATTGAATGCTGAAAATGTTTAACTTTATTTTCATTTGTACATGGGCTTGCAGCCTTACATCTTAGTGGAGACTTGGGACTTGGATGTTTCAGTAATGCCAAAACTGTTAGAAGTTTGGTAACTCGTATAGGTGGACTAAATGCCTCTGGCATAGAGGATGTGCATGAGACTTTGGTGGGGGCCAGCAGTGGAATGTTATGATTTGTGTCTAGATGTCCTCCCAAAGCCCCATGTGGACTTGAGGGCATGGGCTTTTCAAACGGTATGAGTCTGGAGTTTGTGATTGGTTCATTGTCTAGTGCTAGGATTGCAAGTTTGAATGCTACAACTCACCTGGGGTAGGTAACCTGTCTACAGTATGATAGAGGGAAAAAGGTTTGCAGCTTGCTTTTGTCACCTTTTTGGCTCTTGTTGCTTTTGCTCTCTTCTACCACCATGAACTGTTGTCTATCTGTCATGAGCCACCCTCCCTCTGAGCCAGTAGGTTACAGAATGAAGCCTCCACAAACTTTGAGCTAAGTAAATCTTTACTTTTTAATTTGGGGCATCAGGTAGTATATCTCAGTATCAGAGAAGAGTACCTAAAAGAGGGGGATTTTCTTCAAGAAAGCAAATTATAATTAATTATTTTTATTTGTCTTTGTGTTTGACATATTTCTTGACAGTTGACTATATTCTGTTCCACTGGGCAAAATGTTTCTTCTTCTCACCAGCTAATATAAATTTCAAAGGTCTGAAATTAAATGGAGGTCAGAAATTATGTATAGGGTCAGCATAGATACAAAAAGTTCATTGAAAATTGGCTTCCTTGTTTCTGTCTCACCACACTTTCAAAACATTCCACTGTAGCCCCTTGTAATTCCATAAGCAAGGTTCTGAAATCCAAGGAACTGACCTAGAGACATGGAGCCAAAGGAGGAAGACAGAGTAAGAATGACTAGTATTATTCCCCTGTGCAATCAATTATTTAAAAAAAATCAGAATTGTTTATGCACAGAAAACTGCCATTAGAATGATCTACCATGTTCAAAGGCAATCCTCTCTACTATGTAGAATTGCGCATGAATTTTTTCTTCTTGTATGACCTATACAATAAGTCACTCCACTAGCCACCTGAGGAGAAGATAAATACCTTTGGCTAACAATTAACTTGCACCAACTTCTGGTTTTATTTATAACTCTAATCCATTAATGTTATAGGAATAGCAACAATTCCAGAAAAGAAAATATCTATGGAAAACAGATTAAAGAAGAATTTAAAGGTAAAGAAGGTCACTTGAAACTGCCACTTTGCTAGATAAATTAAAAAGCTCAAATAAGGCAAAATAAATTTACCAGTTCTATCTGAGTACTGTTGTTTCCACATTGAAAGTAGATATTACTTCTGCTTTTGATTTTGTTATGTGTCTTTGTAAAGACATTCTGCAATATATGCATCTATATTGCGTCTCTCTAACTATGAGCTGTCAAATGTTGTTGCACTCGCTAATTCATGGACTATTTATCTTTGTGTTTACACTCCAACAAAATGATGGCTGTTTAATTATACTACAAATGAGTTTTGCCAGCCAATTGTATGGCAGATGTTATTTACTCCCAGAACAACTGTCAAAAGACCAAAGTAGCATATCTAACAAACCAAAATGTACTCTACTGAGTTACTTTTCTCATGCAACCCCTTCTCATCCAGCTCCAAGCTTTTCATTATTGTCATGATGGAAGGAGGATCATCATTAAATGTAATAGCAGCCAAAATGTTGGTGGTCAGTAATAAGTAAGATTATAAGAGGTACAATTGTGTAGATCCTATCTGTAGCATAAACAGGGAACTATAGATAAACATTTTTAAAAACTCTTAACATTTCTTAAAAGTTATACGTTATAGCACTCATGAAGTGGTTGCATGTTGATAGATGGAGAAAATGCCTATTTTTTTCCTGTTTATACAGTAACAGTGAAGCGATTACTGAAAAATATTTCCACCAAATTTGTGAATACTTTAAATGTGGAGAAAATGTTTTTATCTGAAAGTACCATCACTTGAGTTTAGGAAGCAGGCTCCCAAATAACTTGTTCTGCATCTTGCATAAATTTTTCCCACCTTATAGCATTTCATTATGTCTAACACTTGCTTTAAACAAAATTTTTCAGGGAAGGGTCTGCTGTGGCCATCATTTATGCAGTGTACTGACTTCAGGCCAAGGATTTTAATAAGGAGAAAAAAAATAAGAACTTTAAAAATTTAAAACCTAATAATCCAGGATCTAAAATAGGATTAAGTGTAAAATAAACTTTCTATAATTAAATGATTCAGCAGCAGATAAAATGGAAGCAAAGCCCAAGAAGCTAATTCTCTCCAGTTTAATTTTGAAACTCCAACAAATCTGGATGATATCTCTCAGTTTAGCACAGATAGATTGCTGCAAAAAAAAATGGATCCTCATTTATTTGAGCCACAATTACATTCCATTGTGAAAGATCAACTGCTTGGCACTCCTTTTTGGTGTAAAGTAAAATGATTTTTCTATATGAGTCCACATCTCATTTCTACATCACATGTTTATATTTTGATGAAACAAGTAATTTATACATCATGAAATTATACGTCCAAATCCAATCCATTATTCAGTTAATGCTCTGCTTACCTCATTCTGGCAACAAAATTCAAGATAGATTTAGCCAGGAGACGTGGCTAGCCAGGGTTCATCTCTTCTGGTTCTTGCAGTTGAAGTCTCTTGTCTGAGAAACAAACATCTTCTGAGTTACTAAAGCAGGCTGTCACAAAAATGGAGCAGCTAATAGTAGAGCTGAGTGTAGCTGTCAGATATTCAAGCTTTTATTTTTATATTCCAAACCAAAATGATATAAATTTATTTAAGCCAAACTCTTTTTATTAACCCAAACTCTTATTTTAGCTTCTTTCTTCTCTTTCTCACATGTCTATCATATATTATAATTGCATGAAAAGGACATAATTTGTCAGGTAATAATTTCTACAGCCTGAAATTATTCTGGAATTATGTGAGAAAGAAATTGTTTTATTAATATAACTAAGGTATAAGAAGCCATAAAAAAGAATATTAGTAAAATATTAATTTTGTTCCTAATAATACTGATGAATGAAACTGGCATTTATGGTTCTTGTTTTTGACAAAAATCACTCCTTCGTGATCTTAAATAGGCTACTTCACTTCTCAGATTTTATTACCAACCTTAGACTCATCCTACCAGATGGTAATGTTTTTATCATGTTGTGATCATATCAACAAAAAATTAGCAAAACATGAGATCTCCTTTTCTTTTTTTAATTCTCTTTACCTTCTTAAAATGTAGAATAAACAGTAATAAATAAGCCAAAGCATGGTATATATTACATTTATGGACTGCAGAATTAGCCAGATAGTATAAATACTATGTAGCTGCTTAAACTTGGGGATAGGTTTTAAGGTCTACATTCTCAGTATATCTTTTAAGACCCTCTATGATTCAGCTGTAATTTATTTTTGACTCGACTACCACTGGATCTTTATAGGTACCATGGTGGTGGTAGGCACTGGGATTACAAGTGTACATATTCCATGTCACTGACTATTTCACATTTTGAAATTGTAAATACTAAGAGTCTAAATAATGAATCAAAAAGGATATATCTTCCTGAAGTAAAAATATTGCCAGTTATTTAGGGAAATATGGTTTAAAATTGAAAAATTAAATGATTCCTTTGAAACAACATAATAGTGTTACACAACAATAAATGTGATACATTTTAGCATAGAAAAAGATAGTGAAAGAAAATATCTAGCAGTAATAAGTTCTAAGTGTTTATGGCCCTACAGGTTTAGGGTAGCTCACAGTTTCCTATTATATATTTTATGAATCAATAAAAGATATGTGAAAGTACCAAGCATAAAGCAATGACAAGGAGATGGAAATATTAATCATCCTGATTTGTGTGTATATATGTACATATTGCATATGTGTATTAGAATATTACACGGTGTCATGTAAATAAGTACAATTATTATGTGTTCATTTAAAATTTTTAAAAATATTAAAAGAAAAGGAAATGTCAATTACTTTAATTTGATATTAATTTGATAATAATTAATTGATAATAAATTAACTGATATTAATTTAATTTGATTGTTGATTTAATTTAATTTGATTAATTTGATTATTGTATACTGTATACATACGTTGAATTATGACACTGCATCATAAAATATGTACAATTAAAATGAAGGGAAAGAAGGAAGGAAGGAAGGAGAGCAAAGGAAGGAAGGAAGGGAGAGAGGGAAGGAGGGAAGAAGTAAGGGAAGAAAGAAAGAGTGAAGGAAGGGGAGAAAAGTAAGTAGGTATAAGGAGAAAAAGAGAGAAAAAGACTAAGAGTGAGACAAAGCCATCTATTGTTTTGTAAAACTCATCCATTATTTTGGTGCATGTACTAATGTGGAAGATGAAATTCAAAGGTACATTTTTGATAAAGCACAAAAGCATAAAACTCACTGTTGGTGAAGAGTTGAACATGACATTACTCTGCTAGTAGAAGAGTCTTAATGGAGATTTCTCAAGAGAGTTGACTATTGGATATTTTCAAATACATATCTACATCCCCATTGATACAGTTACATTAATTTCTTAGAACATGACATAATGAAGCCCACTGGGAGATTTAGAAGGTTCCATACTTTAGATTGAGGCAGATCTGGATTAATTTTTTTCTTTAAAATACTAGTTGTATTAAGACTTTCTAAGCCTGTTTATTTTGAAATAGAATTATACTTCCTACTTTAAAGAAGCATAATTATAGTTGGACAAAATAGCATTAAATGGTCTATCAATTACTCCAAAATAGTTCAACATTTCCAATATGATGTATTTATTTATTTAAACAGTAACATTTATAGTTCCTATCTTCAATTCATTGTAAGTTCACTGAAGATCAAAGAATACCTAATTACAAATTTAAGTGAATATGAAGTAACTAGACACTGGAATAATATGTTTGAGATGAAATTAGCACAAATAAGATATTGGATTCCCCCATTCAATTTCAAGTGACTGAGCATTCAGCTTCTGTGTTTTCATAGAGTTAGCTTGCAATCTAAGTCTTAGAGTTTGAAATAATTAACACCTTGCTTTAATTTTGTTATCAGGAAACAAAAGAATTTATTCAATTGTATTTATAATATTTTTTGAATAATATGAATTGTATCACTTGGAAATTTTGCCATGTTTTTGAAATTAACTGCATAAAACACCACTGGAACAATAGACATGAACTATATACCTAATATTTAATTTGGTTTTTACTGTTAGTACAGAGATCCCAATTTTAACAGTACATTCTTCTATATATGGGAGATGCATAGATGGATAAATATGTCTGAATATCTATATGTATCACAGTTTGTATTAAGAAGATAATCAAGTGATAAAAGAACAAACACTCAAAGCAGTAAGGTAGCAAAAGTTTGTTCCCATTGTAATGCTAATTTTACAATAATAGGAGTTTCTTCAATAGGACATTAAGGGAAGATAGTAGGATCCATTTTCATAGCACTTTGCAATGGATGTGCAAACTTAAACTGCAAACATGGATTAACCTTATGAGTTTTCTCAAATATTCTTACCCAATAGTACTAAAAGAGATCTATCAGAAAAGATGAAATAAAGCAAGTACTTTGCATAAAATTAAACTGAATTTGAATCTTCTCTTAATTCCAGATGTCTTCTTAATGTCTGCATTTCAAATCTATCAGAAAATCTCATACTCAACAGATTCAAATAAAAATCAACAATCTTTATCCTTCAAACTTGAATCCAATATACATCATTCTTTAAATCATTTCCATTTGTTGGATATATTCAACCCTTGGGTTGTGTTGGTTCTTCCTTAAACCTTCAGATTCTGTCCTTTCCCTCACTGCAAAAACTTATTCAAGCTCTGGTAATTTCTTCAATAAATTATTACAGAACTGTCCTAACACTAGTTTTCTTCTTCAGTGTCACATACCATAGTCAACTATTTAAACTGAATTTTTTAGGGCACCCTTCCTTTTACTTAGTAATTACAAGGAGAAATGTCTCCTTACAATGAAGGACTCTATTGATCTGGCTATGACCACTTTAATCAAATAATTAAGGATGCCATCAACAGTGTGATATTCTGATAGTGTGTTCTTCATAATGCAGTTCAATAAAAGAATGTTCACCTGGCAGTTTTCTTGCCAAAAGTGTATAATAAAAACCTACTCATGAGGAAATAATTCTGCAAATTCAAAGTGTGAAACCTTCTACAGAATGATTAGCTGTTTTCTTGAGAAAAACAAATTAAATATCACAAGAAATTTTAATTACTGTGGTGCAGTCTGATTGCTTGTCTTGGCAAAGAGGCATACAATTTGTTTTCCCACTTTTGTTCCTTTTTCTTTAAACTACTGAAAGTGCATTTCATTTTATGAAAGGTAGTGGATTACAAATCTTCAGAGATGTGCTAGATGTTTGGCACACAATGACTGTCTCAAAGAAATGCACCAGTGGTGTCTTCTCACGGTCAGAATGTGCTGCATACATTACCCACAATGATTGTTCTGCCACAGAGGGTACCGGGCAGGAGCATCTGTTAGAATCTTTTATGACAGATTAGTATATAGACAATGTTGCCAACAAGGGGTTTTCTCTACTATAAAACAACAATCTTCTGTAGAATTGGAGCACTAAAACCAAGAAAACAGCTTGCTTTCTGAAAGATGCCACCTTTTCTGCAGCCAAGAAATCACCGATCTGATGTTAAGTTCCTGCTATTCGTCTTTCTTCAGCTGCACAGGTGGCAGCTGTTGCACGTTCCAGCTCAGCTCCCCAAGGTTACAGCTCTGAACCTGGATAATAGCTGTGTTTATTTTCTGCCAGCCTTAAAAGTCTTCAGGGTACATTTTTTCTTCTTCTTCATCTTCTATTTACTTTCTGTTGCTGTTTGCTGAAAATCCTTCCTGGATCAGATGTGCCTCTCCCCATCTTCTCTAGTTTTTGTATTATATATTGAGTTTAACACTACAGTGTTTATGTTTTTAAAAATTAATTTTATTGATATGCTTTAGCTATACACAAATCTCACATTCATCACAAGAATTTGTAGTGTACATAATATAATTTGATTCTTCTTTATTTCCCTAGTCCCCTCCCCACTTCAATTTCTCTTCGTTTAACTGACAGTGACACAGCCAATTTTAAACTTATTTTCTATATATCTGATCCCTTTTCTGTGTTGCTAATGAAATATATTCATGATCACCTGGATGTTAAATAGGTTATTCACTGAAGACCATAAATTCATATTGTAGTCTATGTTTGCTTATGCCACTCCATCTTAAAGTTTCAGTCACAGGAGCAGTATTAACCCTGTCGTTACTATTTTGGATACATCCTCGTATTGATTTCAGGGAGTCCATTCTTTCCAGTGTTTTCCTCTAATACAGTCATTTTGGGTATATATAAGTGGTGTCTCATAGTTGTTCTCAAACCTTGTCATTAAATCACAAGCATCATGTGTTATCTCTAGTTTTGATTGCATTAAGAAGTGTTAACGGTGTTTTCATTTCTGCAACACTCCTTCTACTTTGATATATCAGAAACCCATAGTCTCAAAGTAGTGCAAGTTATTCTATGGTGGCCCAGTGAGCCAAAATAGATGCATAATGTATCCTATCTCTTTCTTTCATTCTTTTCTTTCTTATTTTATACGTATAATTACTAACCTATCACTACTATGATAAGGCTAGGACTCTGCTAGATTTGAAGAGAGAATAATTAACAAGAATTGCATAACCTTAGCCTGTGTTGAAACTGTCAGGGAAAATACATTAAATAATCACAGTTTCAATGGATGCCATAATTGAAGAATCTCAGGGTTTAACGAAGGTAAAAACTTGGATCAGAAACTAAGTCCTAGGTTCCAAGAGAACTTCTGTGAGGGAATTTGGAACACAAAGTGAGTACAGTTTATCCAAGTCAAGAAGAAATGGTGAAGGATTCCAAATAAAATGAAGATAATAAATTCAACCTTTCACTTTAACTGCATGTTTGCTACTTTCTTTTTAATGGCATGAAATATATTTATCAATATGTTATAGAAATTTTAATATCCTCTTGAGTTTTGGCTTGTTGCAAAGAAAATTTTACAAAACATGCATCCATTAATCTATCACCTACTTGTCAGCTTCATTGGTAAATAGTGATAAATATGATAGAGCAAAATCTCTGCTTATAATTGTAGAATTACCTATTAATAGTGTTATATGCTTAAGCTATATTAAAATATGGATTCAAATTTCAGTATTTGTTATCCTTATGAAATTAGTCTGTGTTAAACAGTTTTTAAGTTAGTGTTTTCTAATATAGCTTTACCAAATTTTATTTTTATCTCATTGTTTGTGTCTTTTTAATTTCAAATAAACCTAAATGTAAGGAATATTTTAGCATATCACTTTTGAAATCATTTGGAAAATATCATTTCACTGTAGAGTTTAATTTTTATTTGCTATGATATGCTATTTGGATTTTTTCACATTTCAACTCTATTTTTATTGTCATTTGATAACCTCATACTTAATTGCTGTACTTAGTGTGTTAGCCTGAGATTCATCGTGTTTACTTAATTCAATACAAAAAGGTTATATAGTGTGTTTATTACCTATTGAGTGTATAAAATTGCTGAAATATATTCTTTAAAGTGAAGAGTCCTTTTCCATTTAATGATATAATGAAACATTTTAATTTTTATTTATATAATGTTAAATAATTATGATCCTATTACTAAATCTTAAAGCAATCAATATTTGTTTATCAATATATTTGCTCACTATTTCTCCTTGCAGTTGAGAATCTGAGAAAGTTTTTCTTTTACCTTAAATTCATTTTTAATAATTTTTGTTATTAAGAATCTCTTAGAAGTCTGAAATTTTATATTCTAAAAAATCAAGTTTTGCCCTTTTTCTTTAAGATTCTTTACTGATTGAACAATTCTAAAGTTGAAAGAAATCTCTACCCAGAGTGTTGAAAATATTCTTTTAGGATAAAATTAAATTACAAGTATAATAGGTCTGCTACATAAATTCTCTTTATCTTTCATTTTCTCATTCTTTAAAATTTTATTTAAAGAATAAAAAACGGAAAAAGGGTACCAATAATTCAGAATTTCAAAAAAAGATAAACAGTAAGAAATCACTAGTTGATAAATTACATATTGTTCTCTTAGAAATAGTTGTTCAAGTTACAAAATTAAAGCATACAAAATTGACAGTCAGTGAGACTGCAAACAGATCTGTTCCATGATTCAACAAAAACTTAGTAATATGATAATCTATCCTTCACACTTAAACATACCTGCCATTATATCTTTTAGAGCACTTCCTTTTCCTCTATTTTTTACAATAGAGGAAAATTGTAAAATTGGGTTTTTTTGCTCTTACATTTCTTATTACTTTTTACACTAGAAATACAATGTGATATTTATAAATTTGATTCTTATTTATTTCACTAATGAGGATAGTCTCAAGTTGTCTCCACTTACCTATGAGGGCCTCAAGATCATCCTTTTTATAACTGAGTAATATTCCATTGTATAAAAATACATCTTTTACAACACCTCTTTGGTTGATGGGCATCTTGGTTGTTTTCAAGATTTAGCTATTACAAATTGTGCTGCTATGAACATGGGGGCACATATATCACTGTGACATGAAATTTTCAGTTTTTCTGGGAAGATACCCAGGAGGGGAATATCTGGATTGAATGGAACTTCCAATCTTAGCCTTCTGAGAATTTTCCATACTGATTTCCATAGTGGTTGCTCCAGTCTACACTCCCTCCAACAGTGAAGAAGTGTTCCCCTTTCCCTGCAGACTTACTAACATTTGTTATTAGTTGTTTTCTTGATGGCAGCTATTCTTTACGGGGTGAGATGAAATCTCAATGCTGTTTTAATTTGCATTTCTCCAATGACCAGTGATGGTGAACATTTCTTCATGTATCTATTTGACATTGTATATCTTCCTCTGAGAACTGTATGTTAATCTCTGACATCCATTTTTGAGAGAGGGTTGTTGAATTTGGGGGCTTGATGTTTTTCTGTTCTTTATATGTTCTGGATATAAGTCCCTTGAGGGATTGCTGGCTAAAATTCTTTCCCACTCTGTGGTTTTCTTTTCACTCTGTTGGTGATTTCGTTTGAAGTGCAGAAGCTTTTCAATAATATGAGATCCCAGTTGTTGATTTTTTTGAAATGCTTCCTGTGCAGTTTGAGTTTTGTTCATGAATTCTCTGCCTACTCCTATGTCTCCTAGACTTCTACCTACCTTGTCTTCCAGTAGATTTAGTGTTTCTGTTTTAATATTTAGGTTTTTGATACATTAAGGCTTTAGTTTTGTGCATGGTGATATGCATGGATCTAGTTTCAGTCTTCTGCATGTGGAGAGCCAATTTTTCCAACACCATTTATTAAAAAGGCTATCCTTTCAGTGGACATATTTAGCCCCTTTGTCAAACATCAGGTGGCTGAGTGTATTTGTAGTTGTGCTTGCATCTTCTAATCTGTTCCATTGATCCTCAGCTCTTTTTTGCCAGTACCATGCTGTTTTTATCACTGTGACTTTGTAATATAGTTTCAAGTCAAGAATTGAGATGCCTCCTGCCTTTCCTTTGTTGCCCAGAATTGCCTTTGCTATTTTAGGTTTCTTCTGTTTCCAAATGAATTTTAGGAGTATATTCTCTAGATCTGTGAGGTATGTTAATGGTATTTTGATTGGGATTGCATTAGATCTGTAAATCAGTTTTTTGGGAGTATGGCCATTTTCACAATGTTGGTTCTTCCTAGCCAAGAACAAGGAATATTCTTCCACTTTCTAATATCCTCTTCAATCTGCTTTTTTTAGCACAGCATAATTTTCAGCATATAGGTCTTTTACATTCTTAGGTTGATTCCTAAGTATTTCATTTTTTTAGATGATATTCTAAAGGGTGATATTTCCATAATTTCTCTCTCAGTGAGTTTTTTGTTTGTGTACAGGAATGCTATTGATTTTTGAGCAGTGACTTGTATTCAGCTACACTGCTGAACTTGTTCATCACCTCTAGTAGTCTCTTAATGGAGCTTTTTGGGTCTTCTCTTTAGAGTATCATGTCATCTGCAAATAGTGATAATTTAACTTTTTCCTTTCCTATCTTTATTCCTTTTATATCTCTCTCTTATCTGATTGCCCTGGCTAGTGTTTCCAGAACTATATTGAATAGGAGTGTTGATAATGGACATCCTTGTCTTGTTCCTGATTTTAGAGTGAAGGCTTTCAGTTTTTGACTATTTAGTAAAATGTTGGCTGTTGGTTTGTCATAGATGGCCTTTATAAGGTTGAGGTAGACACCGTGTAGTCCGAATTTCTGAAGCGTTTTATCATGAACATGTGTTGGACTTTATCAAAAGCTTTTTCTACATCTATTGAGATGACCATTTGGTTTTTGTTTTTGGCTCTGTTGATGTGATGTATTACATTTATTGATTTGTGTATATTAAACCATCCCTGAATTCCTGGAAAGAATCCCACTTGGTTGTGATGTATAATCTTTTTGATGATTTGTTGCATTCTATTTGCCAGTATTTTATTGAGAAACTTTGCATCAATGTTCATTAGTGAGATTGGCCTATAGTTCTCCTTTTTGGTTGGGTCTTTCTCTGGTTTTGGTATGAGAGAAATACTTGCCTCTAGGAATGATTTATTGAGGATTGCTTTCTTTTCAATTTCATTGAAGAGTTTATGGAATATTGGCATCAAATCTTCTCTAAATTTATTGTAGAATTCAGCTGTGAGCCCATCTGGACCTGGGCTTTTCTTTGTTGGTAAGTTTTTAATTATGTTTTCAATTTCAATAGCTGATATTGGATTGTTCAAAATTTCTATATCTTCTTGGTTGAGCTTTGGTAGTTCATATGTTTCTAGAAACCTGTCCATTTCCTTTGTGTTTTCCACTCTATGTGAATAGAGATTTTCAAAGTAGATATTTTGATCTTTTGAATTTCCATCGGGTCTGTAGTTATTTCCCCCTTTTCAGTCCTTATTGCATGAATTTGAGTTTTTTTCTTTCTTTTTCTTTATAAGGTTAAACCAGAGGTTTGTCAATTTTGTTTATTCTCTCAAAAAGCCAGCTCTTTGATTCATTAATTCTTTGTATTGTTTTTTTAGTTTCAATTGAATTGATTGCTGCTCTAATCTTTACAATTTTCTCTCTTAAACTTTGGACTTAACTTGCTCTTCTTTTTCTCAAAGCTTGAGATGAAGCATTAAGTTGTTTATTTGTGCTCATTCTATTTTCTTGATATGACAATTTAGTGCTATATATTTCCCTCTTAAGACCGCTTTCATTGCATCCCACAGATTACAGTATGTTGTTTCCACATTCTCATTGAATTGTAGGTATTGTTTTATTTTTTCTTTAATTTCATCTGTAGCCCACTGTTCAGGAAGTTGTTATTTAATTTCCATGTATTTATGCAGGTTTTGCAATTTCTTTTGCCATTAATTTCCAATTTCAGTGTGCTATGGTTAGATATTTTGCAAGGGATAATTTCAATACCTTTGCATTTACTTAAAAATGTTTTATGGGACAATATGTGGTCTATTTTGGAGAATGTCCCATGCATGGTTGAAAAGAATGTGTATTCTTCTGTGGTTGGGTGGAACACTCTGTAAACATCTACTAAGTCCAATTGTTCACAGGTATGGCTCAGTTCTATTATTTCTTTACTGACTTTTTTTCTAGTTGATCTATCTCTTTGTGATAATGGGGTGTTAATGTCCCCTGTCCTAACTTTGTTCTTGTGTATTTGGTTTTTCATGTCCATTAGTACCTGTCTTATATAGTTGGGTACTCCTGTATTTTGTGCATATATATTTATAATTGTTAGTTCTTCCTCTTGTAGTTTTCTACTAATGAGTATGTAGTGACCTTCTTTGTCTCTTTTAATAATTTTAGGTTTGGAGTTCACATTGTCTGCAAATAGAAAATTACCCTTGTTTTTCTCTGGGTTCCTGCTGCATGGAGTACTGCTTTCCATCCTTTGACTTTTAATCTATGAGCTTCCTTTTGGGTTAGATGTGTTTTTTGTATAAAGTATATTGTGGGATCATATTTCTTGATCCATTCTGTCAACCAATTTCTTTTGATAGGTGAATTGAGGCCATTTACATTTATCACTGATAATGTACTGGATCAACTTTGCCATGTTATGTTCCAGTTGTTTGCTTTCTGCTTTACAATTATTTAATTGCTCATCCTACTTGACAGTTTCTTTCTGTTGTTGTTCTGTGGATTGTGGTCATTTTTATCTCTATCAAGTACATCTTTCAGTACTCTTTCTAGAGTTGGTTTGGTGGACGTGAATTTCTTCAGTTGTTCTTTGTATCTTGTTTCTCCATTGAATTTAAATGAAAGTTTTGCTGGGTACATCAGTCTAGGTTGAAAGTTGTTTTCTTTCAGGGCTTGGAATACCTCACTCTAAGCTTGTCTTGACTTGAGGGTTTGTGCTGAAAAGTCTGCTGTGATTTTAATGGGCTTTATTTGATAGGTGAGTTGTGTCTTTTCTCTATCAGCTTTTAGTATTCTGTTTTTATGCTGTATGTCTGGGATCTTATTTATTATATATCTGGGTGTAGATTTATACTGGTTGCAACTGTTTGGTGTTCTATATGCCTCATTTATTTGAATATCAGATTTTTCCCCCATGTTTGGGAAATTTTCCACTATTACTTCTGTGAATATTTTAGTTATATCATTTGCACTGACTCCTGCCTCTTCACTGATGCCTATTAATCTTATGTTGTGATTCTTGGCATCATCTTGTAGCTGTTGGATTGTCATTTCATGCTGCTTTGTTATTTTTTAGATGTTTTATCCTTTCATGATTGCTAATTGCAATCCTATACTGAAATTTCAAAATCTTATCCTCAGCTTCATTTAATGGGTTCTGCCAACTTTGAATAGAATTTTTTGTTTCTTGGATGTCTCTTTGAATTTGTTTCATGAATTTTGCTTGTTTTCTATATTTTTCATTCAAGGTTTCAATCAGTTTCCCTTGTTCTTGTACTTTTTTCTCTATTTCTTCTTTAGCTGTGCTCAGCAACTCCTTTACTAAGGTTGTTATTTCTATCTTTACATGGACAAGTACTTCTAATTTGATTTCCTCTATAGCCTCATGGAGTTTTTTTTTTTTAAATTTCATTTGCTCTGTTTTCAGAGATTTCTGGTGTGTTACTTTTGCAGTCCTCTATTTCATTGTCTCCTGTACTTCCTCCTGGTGCACTAGATGTTTGAGATTGCGTTTTGCTTTTTCATTTTGCCATTTTCCTCTTTCAAAAGTTAGTGTTTGGTCCTTCAATCCCACTAGTGTCAACTGTTAGTAGTGTGTATCTTGGTTGATGTAAGGTTGATGTTTGTTCAATTACTGGGTCGCACAATGACTAGGTGGGCCAGTCACTTGAATTCCTGTTGCAGGGTCTGTTGGGTGAGTGCTACATTCCTCCTGGGTAACAAGCCTAGTAATATTGATGTAGGTCAACTTTTATTTCTTGCTATTACTTTATCTTCAGGTCATTACAGGTCACCAGATCTCCCTGTATATAGTGTTTGTGTCAGCTGAAGCCCTACCATGTCCCTACTGTGTGACTGTGTGTCTCATAAGCCCTTTTGATTTTCTCCCAGTTGGGGGAGTTCTTATTGGCACACTCCTCACCCTGCCTGATGTTTTCTGTGTGCAGGAAGGGGTCACCTGCACTCTTGTCAGACTCACCAAGGTCTTACAGTTAGTTGGTGGGAGCTTTACTACTGGCCCTATTTACCCACTGTACACCTCAATTTTAGGGATATACTCACCACACTGACTGGAGCTTGCTGAGATCTTCTGTTTGGGTGAGGCAGTTACTGAATCTCCCTTCAAGCTATCACAGTTAATCTGCTATAATCTAAGTAAGGTTCTGTTAAAAAGTGGGAGCTGAAGATCAACAGCAGGATTAGGTCCAGGAGGTAAGGAGTATCCCCAAAGGGTCAGCAGATGTCCTGGTTCCAGGCGTCCACTGGGTGTGGGCCAACATTCAAGGGCAGTGGTATGGGGTTCCTCAGTGACACCTGGAATCCTGTAGAGAGCATGTAGCTGCACGGGTCAGAGTCCCAAGGCAGCATGCGTTCCCCAGGGCTGATGCAGGCCATACAGGGAGTCTCATATTCTCTAAACTTGCTGTGATTTACTAGGTTGGGATTTTTTTAAATTTATTATGATAGCAATATACTAGGGTTTCTGAATCTGAGATCAATGTTTTTTTAATAATTCTAGAAAAATCTCAGCCATTATCACTACAAATCCTGTTTCTGTTTCACTCCATTATCCTGGAATCCAAGTAAACAAATACCAGTCTCATCACATAGTGTTTTACCCTCAGTTTCATAATTTTTTTCCTCTTTTCTTTTGGCTGTATACTGGAAAACATTTCAAAGATGCCAGGTTTGTCTTACTAATGTTCTTATTAATTTTGACTCAATCTTTTTAATTTGACATGAAGAGAGTATGTGCTAATAAGCTTTATTCAGGCCTGAATTCTAGATCTGTTGGCCTTGAGTTCAGTGTTAATGCATAACAATGTTTATTAAATAAAGTAGCTATAAGAAAAAACTTATATAGTCAAAAGAGTGTACTAACCAGTTACTGAAATACTGTGACTGGAGGCCTGAAGGAATCTAACTCATCTTTTCCTTAGAAGCAATGGTTCAGCATCCACAAAAAACTTTAAGAATGTAACTACTATTGTGAGGGAGGAGAATTAACTATACTTAATTTTTTTCTATAGTTTTATTTTGTTGTGAGTTCATGTTCATCAAATTTTATCTGTTGAATTATTCTATGAAAAAAGTTTTTTCTCCAGAAATATTTAGCACTTTATTTTATTTAGCCTGGAAACAATTACAGGATGGCTTTCAATAAAGCAATCTGCTTGACATAATATCAACAATTTTAATTGATACTTTGGGACACTTTGTGAACAACTATTTTTGTTTAAGAATTATCAATAGAGGCTTTTAGTTTTCTTCTTTCTATTGTGTACTAAGTTGGACAATTTTACTGTTAACTTTTTTCTAGAGCCAATAGCACTTTAGAGGTTCAACATTTACATAGAAGCCTATTACTTACTTTCAAGGTTGACGATGGGATTTATCTCTTACAAAATTGTCAAAATTGAATTTCAAAGCCTCAGATTTTCTGAAGAAACATTCAGATTTTAGTACTTGTTTCTATCCCAAAATTTTGATTTTTTGCTTTATTTAAGGAAATTCCTGTAGATTTGTTACTATTTCAAAAATCAGGGACTAATATTTTAAAGAGATTAAGGTATATTTTGGCTTTATTTGTATTCTTCAAGAGATATTCTCAAAGTTCCTCTTTTCTGTAATGTTTATAACTCCAAGATATGGCTAGTGTCTCACAATACAAAGAATTGTTAGCAAAGAGATACGATTTTCAACCAAATCCTCTCCCTGATGCTTTCCAGTTCCATGATCCAAGGCGGTATATATGATTCTTTGATCTACATGATATAGTCCCTCAAAATGTGGTGACTCTAACAACATGTGACTTGTTATGATCTATTAGATGAGATAATGCATGTGAAAATTTACAATTCTACAAACTGTTTGCATATTAATTGAAAGAGAGAAAATCTACTAATTAATGCAAAGTTCCAGAGACATAAAGGAAGAAGTATTTACATTTTTATTGATTTAAAAAATGTTTAGAGAATAAATTCAGTGTCATTTGCTTATTTCAAGGAAATTGGATATACATCCTATTTTGTTTAAAAATATATAGGCAATCATAAATATTCCTCTTCTTTTTTTCAAATACAGAGAATCATGAATATTCTATTGCTCATATTATAAGAATATTCTTAATAATTATACATTAGTAACATTGAGCTGGCTGTCATATTAACTCAGTTTTGTTATCAGTATCAATAATCGTTAAAATAAATTTTATTCATTAAATACCAACAGTAATATTAATAAGTGAATATCAATGCCAAAGATTTACACTCATTATTCAATTTTTAAGAAAAAATGTTACCTTGTTTTATTGTAAGATATTACAATACCTTTAGATTTAAATGTGTGTAATATTGTAAGCATAATATGTTTATTTCAGACATATATTACTATCTAACATGAGTTTCCTAGTTTGTAGATGATTTACAGATCCAAAACTTTATCAAGCTTTTAACAAGTTTTTGAGACCTGTTATTCAAGCCACTGAGAGAGTAAAGATAATAGTTAATCTGCACACACTGGGACTAAAAATGATGCACAAAATTTCTACTATTTCTTTGGTTATTAACCAATCACATGGTCAAATTGATCTGAATAGAAATCTGAGGATTTTTGCCCATTTTCATACACCTGAAGAAAATAATGTATCCTTTTGGAGGGAAAATGATATACTTCTTGTGAAACAGTATAAATATATTATTTAGAGATAAGTTCTCTTTCAGTCTAATTCTTAAAGTAGTATTTTTCTACATAGACTAAAGTTAATATACAACAAATGTTAATCATCTGGAAGTAATTATAAGGTAAAACCAAAGGTTATACATTGTACTTAAATTTCTATATTTAAGTAACTTAACTATTTAAGTTACTTATCTATTTAAGTAACACCTAAAAAGTATACTCAGTGTATAAAATGTATGCATTATAATTATTTTTGCCAAATGATGTTTATCTTTTAGTTCAAACTAAAGATTTGGAGTCCATGTATAATGGGAATTACTTTTGTAAGCAATGATATGTTTTAAAGAAAACCTACTTCATTGACAGAGATGCCTTGCAGAATTTTAAGGTTCATGGTAATAAAATAGTTGAAATGGCTTTAATAGATGGTAGCAGAGACCTTGGTAGAAGTCCATTTAAATCAAACATCAAATACAGTGCTTGAGCACAAATTCTTCCTGGGAGCAAAGAGTTGCAATATGACAGTTTACGGAACACATTTTAACAATGGCATGTCGTTTTATCAGGAATGTCTCTGAAATGACTAAGAAGCAGGTTAATAAGATGATTAGAATGAAGGCTCAATATGACAAAACTACAAAGCATTTTCCTCATGTTATTCTTTGAGATATGTGGGTGGCAAATATTATCTCTGTTTTGTAGATTGAAAAATGAAATAGTTTATGCACTCAGAGACATTTCACTGACATTCTCATTTTTAAGCAGATGTAGAGTTTCTGTTTATAGATCTCTAATAGTTATTAAATCAGCTTTAGACGCCTGTAACATTTCTGAATAACAATACATCTAGCGGTGTTGAGATAATCAAATTTTCATTGTATCTTTCATAAATGCTTTAGGCACAAAAGTGTTATACAAAAATGGGAATGTTATTTCTAATTCTAGAGAAAATGTATAAGATTTAGATATTTTCAAAAAGCCTTTGTAAGACATTCTTCTTTTTCTTGGTTCTTTTATAATAAATAACTAAATTTTGAAATTTTGTCATGTATATTATTGAGCTAAGTACAAAAAATCCAGAAAAAGTCACACATTCATCTGCTGCAATGAATTAGAAAATGGAGAACAAAATCTTACAAATCCCAAACTATGTTTTAAGTTTGCCAATAAATACTGCCCAATTTTGTGAATTTTTACAATGCTGTCTTCTACCTTCTCTCATCCAAACGAATTTATTTCAGTACATACTAATGATTATGAATGTATTTAATAATCTCAATTTGATAGCTAGAATACATTTTCATGAACTGTATATGCTAGGAAAGGAACATTAGCTATCATAAGAAGTTGGTTGTATACTCAGTAAGTCCCAGAACTTTCACTAAAATTTTGCTTAGCCCAGATGGATTTCTACAAGTGTCACAAAAGTCACTTACTCTTATCAGTAATTCCACAAAGAATTGATAGTAATGTATTTCATAAAAATAATTTTATCATTTTTAGGAAACAATTATATGACTATAAACTTTTAACAATTAAAATGAATTATATCATTAGCCACTTATATATGGCAATTTTGAAACAAATTAAATTAATTTAAAATCCAATTACACTTTCTATATCGGCTTTTATATTCCTTCTGACACAATTTATCATCATGTGTATTAAGTAATGCAATTTAGTTTTTGCTATTTGGGGTTTAGTGTGTTTTACAATATTGACATATTTTAATAATAAATTATGTGCTGTTTCTTACAAATTAGTAGTTGTCAAAATAAAATATTCCCAGAAATGATCTAAATATATAGTCTAAATATTAATTTGACCTTAAGGCTAATAATTATCAATTAAATTATTTTTATAAATAATTTTTATAAATAAAAACATCTTTAAAATTAATTTTCTGGGTTCCATGACCATAAATATTTCCTCAGTTATATTTTAAAACTAACTCCATGGACTTAAGGTTTTACATTGCTCAAATACTACACACTCTATTAACATCCAATTAAAAACATCTATGTTTTACATATTTACACTAATTTCATAATTTGTGTTGGAATGAAAAGGAGAAAATTAAGGAAGAATAGAAAATAGGAAGAGAAGAAAGAAGGAAGGAAGAAAAGAAGGAAGAAAGAGTTGAAAGGAAATGGTATGTTTGGAGCACAGTTTTAAAACCTGAGTAAATAGCTTGTATGGACTCCTAACAAAGCTGTATTGCTGAATACAGACCAAGGGACACTATACTGACCTCTACATCATGAAACAATATAACATAATTTGGTTAACAATCTATTAGTATAAAATATATGTTTTTGAAAATTAATAAATATGTGATAAAAGTGGGAAATATTTATTCAACATAATTAATCATCTCAAAATAATCATTTTATCAAACACTTAAAATATCAAACTTGTTTATTTTTTGGAGTTACAAAACTATTTCAAGACATCCAATTTTTCTCTAAAATTGTTCTTAGAATCTTTGAAGCTTTTTTTTACAGAGATTCTAGCATATTTTAACTATTCAAGAGAGAACATTACCAGTAACATTACTGGAAAAGAATAATAATATTTGGGCAGAATGGGTTCCATAGTAGTAAGTTTATATATGACTATAATGGAAAAACAATTTTTAACTCTCACCTCTGAGTTTAGTAAAGTGGAAACCCTGCAGTTTTTTCTGTCATTGACTAGTAGCTGTGCTCCTGGAGCAGCTTTTCAATAAAATAAACTATATAACTATGAGGGAAAATTTAAACAAGGTGTGAAAAACTGAAAAATCAGGCCATAATTTTTTTAAGCAGGTGAACATTTAGAAAAGATTTCCTTTGAACCCTAAATTTTTACTTCATTTGAATACTAATGTTAATGAATATCCTATAATTTGTAATTTTAAAGTGTCAGCATTCCAAACTTTATATAGTAAGGTATTGTTTAAAACAAAGAATTTTATTCTAAAATTTTAAAATCATCAGTGTATTAATGATAATTAATGAATATCTTTTAAAAATCAGAAATATTTTTGTTTTCTTTCTCCTTGGGGAAGAAAATAGCTTAGTTGTACTGTACTGCACAGATTCTTCAACTATAGAAGGAAAGAAATGGCAAATGTTATCAAGATTTATTCTTTATACATAGAGAAGTAAAATATTGCAAACAAACCTGGATTACTACTGCTAAGTTAATGAAAATTTATCTACACTAGTACAAATGTCAATGACTTTTTTTATTTCATGATCATTCACTACAATGAGTTCTATGAAATAAACATAAACATAAGATTTGAGCATAAAAGGAGATTGTGCATAGCTATGGTAGTTATGCCATGGTTTTTTAATACTCTTACTTCCCCAGACAGAAAGAGAACCAGTGACTAACAGAAAAGCCAGAAATGCATATCTAAACTTCATATTGAAATTCAATTATGAGACACACCCATTAATCTTGAAATACAACTGAGTGAAAAAAATAGGAGGAAATCCTAGCTAGTGTCATTGTCTATAGAGGGAAAAATAGGAAAGCAACTGAGATTCTTGTATACTTGAGATCAGCAACAAAAGATAAAACTACCTACCAGGTATTTAATAAAAAGTTACAATGTATCAATGTAACTAAAGATGGGAAGAGTTTGACAAATTGCAAAAATAACTAAGTGTAGAAATGTGTGAGAAGCTATTAAGGGGCTGAAGCAGATTTTAAGGCTGAATGTACATTGCTTTGTGGTCTTCTGGTTAAGATCAAGTGAAAAACTGAACACTCAGGCCTCATTGCAAAATAGCAAGAAGCCATCAAGAAAATGGTACAAAACACAAAATAACAGACCCAACGACTAGGAAGATTCCAAAATGAAATAAACTCAGAGTATTCAATTGCAAACAAACCAAAAAATTTCGGATACAAAAACAAACTATAGCCCATCAGAATAAACAAATAATTCCATATTTAAATTGATAGTGAAAGGGGTTCTTTCTTGCAAAGAAATTGAGAGTGGTTTTGTAAAAGTTTTAAGTAAAAATTACTGAAAATAATAAAAAAATGAAATACAAAATGGTTCAAAGTGGTTTCTGAGTTTGAATACAATCACAGCTATAATTCAATCGGCTATAATTCAAGTAACTTTCCTGATTATAAAAAAATTGTGAAAAGGCAGGTGAAGTGCTATAAAAGCCTCTTCCTCCATTAAAAAGGTAAATAAATCTATAAAAATTGTCAGAAACAAAATTTATTGAAGTTGTGGAAACTAACATTTTCCAGTAAATACAGGAAAAGAAAAAAAAAAAACCTTGTCTCAACAGAGAAAAATTGTATATGATGTTTTATTTTTGCTTTGGTCCTATACTCTACTCTCCACTCTCCATTTTGAATACAGATGAACCCCCAATTTGCAATGGGATTGTACTCTGAAAAATACATAATATACGGAAATGTATTAAGTCAATGATGCAGTTAGTACTTAATCTAAAGAACATCACACCTTAGCAACATGGTAAGCTATAGAGTATCAGTTGTTTGCTGCTGTGATTTCATAGATAAAGGGAAGCTGATGCTCACCACCACAGCTAAGGAGTATAAGACATTATTGTACTACTTGTCACTATCCCATGAAACTATTAAAATTTAAACTATGGTTTGTACTGAATGCTTGTCCCTTTTGACTCATTATTTCAAAAAATTGTAAGTTAATCACAAATTAGAAAATCTCTAATTTGTAGGTTGTTAACATTAGAACTGTGGTTATTTGACCACAAGGCTTGCTTTTATTTCACCTAACTGGGAACATTATCAGCACCAAAGTAGCTACCTGGGCATGATTTTATTATTTAAAGGAAAATGCATTATTCACTGATACTTGAGGCAAGAGATGTTTGGGGCAAAAATCAAACAAGATTTAATAAAGTCTCTGGGAATAAAAGTTTTGAAAAGCAACTTTATACCCTTCAGAATAAAGAAAACATAAATTTCTAGGTATGAAAGCATGCTAAGAATAGCTATGTGAGTAGCCCAAGATCTCAACTGCACTTGGTCTTCAAGTACTATACAAGTAGAAGTAAGTCTTAAAAAAACTCTTAAGCAACTTGTCTGAGTGTTAAAGGTATCCCCCTTCAAAAGAGAGAAGTCATTTTCAATGTCTGAAATTTTTGTTGTTTGCTTTACTGAGTTTAAGGAAATCACTATCTAATCACCAACAGATCAATAACATAATGAAATAGAGATTTAAAGAGACTTATGTGGAAAGCAATTTTGAGGCTTAGTCAAAATAACAAGATTGGGCGGGGGATATAGTTCAGTGGCACAGCACCTGCCTGGCAAGTCCAGCAATCAACCACCAATTAAAAGCTTTCAATAACCTAAACCAGAAGTCTTGAAGCAAACCTGGCCCTGAGACTGAGACACAACATTCAACCTCACATTCAGTTAATTAGATTATAAATGAATTAGACTCTATAATTTAAACAGATTAATAACAAATGTTTAAATGCGCCCAGCTCCCTAAAACGCTGGACTAGGCTCACTGCAAAGGTGAGTTGCAGCCTGCTGGTTCTGGTCAGGGGAGAGTTTAAGACCATCACTCCCAGCACTTAATTGCCCACCCAGCTCCCTAAAACAATGGACTATGCTCTGGAGGTTTTGTGGGCTTGAGTGGCCCACACCCAGTGACTTTCTTTCAACCATGGGAGTCAAGACCATGCAAGGGGAGTTCTGGCCCACCAGCACTGGCCCACGGAGAGTTTAAGACCATTGCAACTAGTGGTTAAGTGCCCACCTGCCTTCCTAAAACACTGGAGTTGCCTGGGGAGGTCCTGTGGGGCTGACTAAGCCACACTCAGTGATATTCATTCAGTCCCAGGAGCTGAGGGTACAGGAGATGATTTCCAACACTCCAGAGGGAAGGTTTGGAACATCACTCAAAACATGGAAATATAAGAAAATGACAAGATGTAAGACAAAAATGCAATCTCAAACCTCCAGCCCATCCCAAGAAAGCCTAGGAGCCATGTACACAGAAAGAAATATAAGCCATACACCTGAAATACCTGAAATGATATCAACTGAAATAAAGAAACAAGTATGGAAGGTTATGAAGGAACTCAAATCACAAATAATCTCCCAGGTAAAAGAGGAAATGATAAAAGTACGGAAAGAAATATTGAACAGATCTAAAAAAGATACACCCAAAAAATTAGAGGAACAAAGCAAAAAGATAGAATCCCTGAATGAACAGTATAAGAAACAAATAGAATGCATGAAGAAGATTCAAAGAGATACAAAGGAAAAAATTCTATTGAAAGTTGCCAAAAATGCCTCAATGAAAGTGAAGATAGAATTTCAAATCTCAAAGATAAGATTGAGGCTAGTGAACAGGAAAGGAAAGATCTTCTAAAAATAACAAGGAATCAGGAAATAACAATTCAACAGCTGCAAGATGATTCAAAGAAAAACAACATAAGATTAATAGGGATAAATGAAAAAGCAGGGGACAACACAAATGATATCAAGAGGCTATTTACAGAAGTAATAGCTGAAAACTTCCCAAACATGAGAATGGAAACTGACATACAGATTAGTGAAGGATATAGAAATCCAAATAGTCTTAACCAAAATAAAACTACACCCAGACATATAATAATCACCATCCCAGAAATCCAACATAAGAACAGAATATTAAAAGCTGTTAGAGAGAAAAGACAGATCACCTATAAAAGAAAACCTATCAAAATCACAGCAGACTCCTCAAAGCAAACAATAAAGTTAAGAAGAGCATGGAGTGAAGTATTGCAGATCCTAAAGGAAAATGACTTCCAACCCAAACTGATGTACCCTGCAAAACTGTCCTTCAGAATGGATGGAGAAATAAGATACTTCCATGACAAAGAACAGCTGAAGAACTTTATGATCACCAAACCCACCCTACAAAGAATACTGAAAGACATTCTAGATACACATAGGAAAAAAACCACTAAGCAAGACAGTTAAACAGAATGGAAAGGCAAAGATACAACAGCAGAAAGATAACAAGTCAACAATAAACCAATATATAACAGTTATAACCATTAATGTAAATGGCCTCAATTCACCAATTAAAAGAAACATACTGGCAGAATGGATCAAGAAACAACATCTAACTATATGCTGTCTACAAGAAAATCATCTAACCCAAAAGGAAACTTATAGACTAAAAGTCCAAGGATGGAAAACAATACTTCAGGCAACCAGAACTCAAAAAAAAGCAGGGGTAGTTATTTTGTTTGCAGAAAATGTGAACACCAAACAAAGAATAATCCAAATAGTTAAAGAAAGTCACTACATGCTAGTTGGGGGGAAACTTCAAGAGGAAGAGATAACAATCTTAAATATATATGCACCAAATTCCAGAGCACCCAAAGCAAAGCAAATATTAACAGAAATGAAAAATCAAATAAGCAATAACATAATTATAACAGGAGACCTTAACAAGCCATTGACACAAAGGGACAGATCAACTAGACAGAAAATCAGCAAAGAAATAACAGAAATGAATCACACCTGTGAACAAATGGACTTGATAGACAGTTACACAGTGTCCCATTCAACAACATCAGAATATACATTCTTCTCAGCAGTACATGGGGCATTCTTTAGAATAGACCACATAATAATCCACAGAACATGCTTAAGTAAATGCAAAATAATTAAAATTATCCCATGCATATTATTGGGTCATAGCACCATAAAACTAGAAATTAATGATAAAAGAAACTTCAAAACCTCCCACAAACACATGGAAGCTGAATAATATACACTTGAGCAATCAGTGGGTCACAAGGAAATTAAAGAAGAAATTAAACAATATCTACAAGCTAACAAAAATAGAAATACAACTTACCAGAATCTGTGGAATACAATGAAAGTGGTCCTCAGAGGAAAATTTATTGCACTGAATTCCAACATCAGGAAAACAGAATGAACACAAATAACCTGAAACTGCACCTTAAATATTTAGAAAATAAAGTGCAAGCCAACCCCAAAGCCAAAAGAAAGGAGGAAATTATAAAGATCAGAGCAGAAATTAATGCAATAGAAATTAAGAAAACAATACAGAAAAATCAATGAATCTAAGAGTTGGTTCTTTGAAAGAATAAATAAAATTGATAACCCCCTAGCAAACCTTATTTAAAAAAAGAAAGAAAAAACTCAAATTCATGCAATAAGGAAGAAAAAGGTGAAATCATTACAGACCCTGTTGAAATACAGAAGATCATCAACACCTATTTTGAAAACCTCTACTGTCATAGGTTTGATAACACAGAACCAATGGACAGATTCCTAGAAACATATGAACTTCCAAAGCTGGGTCAAGAAGATGTAAAACTGCTGAATAACCCAATTTCTATTAATGAAATTGAAAATGTAATTAAGTCCTTACCAACAAAGAAGAGCCCAGGCCCAGATAGATTCACTGCGGAATTCTACAAGAAATACAAAGAAGACTTAATGCTGACACTGCTCAAACTGTTCAATGAAATCCAAAGGGAAGCAATTCTTTCTAAGTCATTCCTGGAAGTAAATATTACTCTAGCACCAAAACCAGAGATAGACCCAACTAAAAAAGAGAACAACAAGCCAATCTCCCTAATGAACATAGATGCAAAAATTCTCAATAAAATATTGACAAACAGGATGCAGCAAATCATCTAGAAGATTATACACCATGACCAAGTGGGACTCATCCCAGGCATGCAGGTATGGTTCAACATACATAAATCAATAAATGTAATCCACCTTATCAATAGAGCCAAAAGTAAGAATCGCATGATCATTTCTATAGATGCAGAAAAAGCTTTTGATAAGGTCCAACCCTCATTCATGATAAGAACCTTACAAAGAATTCAAATAGATGGTTTCTACCTCAATATGATAAAGGCCAACTACAACAAACCAACTGCCAGCATCATATTAAATAGCCAAAAACTGAAAGCCTTTACCTTAAAATCAGGCACAAGACAAGGATGTCCCTTATTACTGTTCCTATTCAACATAGAACTGGCAATACTAGCCAGAGCAATTAGACAAGAGAGAGAAATAAAAGGAGTAAAGATAGGAAAAGAGGAAGTTAAATTATCATTATTTGCAGATGACGTGATACTGTACATAGAAGACCCCCAAACCTCCATTGAAAGACTCCTAGATATAATAAATAAATTCAGAAATGTAGCTGGATACAAAATCAGTACTCAAAAATCAATAGCATTCTTATACACTAACAACAAAATCACTGAGAGAGAGATAATAAAAGCCACACTCTTCACATTAGCATCCAAAAAAATGAAATACTTAGGAATTAATCTAATGAAAGAAATAAAAGAGCTATACAGGGAAAATTAAAATACCCTGAAATAAGAAATCGAGGAGGACCTCAGGAAATGGAAAGACATCCCTTTTTAATGTATAGGAAGAACAAACATTGTGAAAATGGCCATTCTCCCATAATTGAAATACAGATTCAATGCAATCCCAATGAAAATACCACTAACATACCTCATAGATTTAGAGAAATCACTCCTAAAATTCATCTGGAACCAGAAGAGACCTAGAATAGCAAAGGCAATATTAAGCAGCAAAGCCAAGGCAGGAGGCATCACAATCCTTGACTTGAAATTAGCTACTGTAATAAAATCAACATGATGCTGGAATAAAAATAGATATTAAGATCAATGGAATAGATTTGAAGATACAACCACAACTACAAGCACACTCAGTCACCTTATATTTGATAAAGGGGACAAACATGTTCACTGGAAGTACAATAGCCTCTTTAATAAATGGTGGTGGAAAAACTGGCTATCCATATGCCAAAAAATAAAATTAGACCCATGTCTATCACCATGTAATAATCTAAGGTCTAAATGGATCAAAGATCTAAATATTAAAACATATACACTAAAGCTGTTGGAAGACAAAGTAGGTAAAAATCTTGAAGACACAGGGGTAGGTAGAGAATTCATGACAAGAATCAAACATGGAAATACTTCCCAGGATCAATAACTGGGATCACATCTATTAAAGAGTTTCTGCATATCAAAAGAAATCTCCAGCAGAGTGAAAAGAAAACCCACAAACTGAGAAAAAAACATCTTAGTGAACTATCTCTCAGACCAAGGACTTCTGTCTAGAACTTATAAACAATTAAAAAAAATCAGACCCCAAAAATTCAAAGACCCAATACAAAAATGGGCATCTGAGATGAATACACAGTTCTCAGATGAAGAAATACAAATCTCAAATAAATACATGAAAAAATGTTCATCATCATTAGTCATTAGTGAAATGCAAATTAAAACCACACTGAGATTCCATCTCACTCCAGAAAGAATGGCCAGGATAAAGAAAACCAACAAAAACATATGCTGCAGAGGTTGTGGGGGAAAAGGAACTCTTCTGCACTGTTGGTGGGAGTGTAGACTGGTGCAACCACTGTGGAGGTCAGTCTGGAGATTCCTCAAAAAGCTGGGATTGGAAGTCCCATTTGACCCAGCTATTCCACTTATGGGCATATTCCCAGAAGAACTGAAAACATCATACCACAATGATATATGTGCACCCATATCTAATAGCAGCACAATTTGTAATAGCCAGATCTTGGAAACAACCTAAGTGCCCATCAATGGAGGAATAGATAAAATGTTGTGGTGTTTTTATACATTGGAGTACTTCTCAGCTATCAAGAATGATCACAATAAGATATTTATAACTAAATGGGCACAACTTGAGACCATACTTATAAGTGAAATAAACCAAACTCACATGTACAAATATTGTATAGTCTCCCTAGTATAAGAAATGGTAAGAGTACATAAGATTTTATGGTAATCATGATTCCTTATTGTATTGCTTTAAAGTCTTATAATATTTTTTCATTGGTTGGAATGGTTTTATTCTGTTTTGTTTGATTTTATTATGTGTGATGGTATAAACAAGTATTTTGAAGAAAGCAAGACATTATAGCAGCCATTATTGATTTAATATCAGCTTGCTTTGCAGTCCTACCATGCTTTTGTTCTTCTATTACCATTGGTTCTATCATGTTGTGTCTTATTGGATTTTAATATGTGTTATAGTATAATCAAATTTTTATGGAAAATGAGCTATAAAGTAGCCATTGTTCATTTTCTGTCATTTGGTTCAGAATGCCCTGTAATATTTTCATTCTCTTGAATTGCTTTATGTTATTTTGTATGTTTGATATTACAGTGTGTGAACCTATGCACAACTATTTCAAAGAAAGAGACATTATGGTAGCTACTATTAATATCCAGTTGTTTTGTTGTGAAGTGCTGTGTTGCTTACATTGTTCTGTTCTGAGCTGCTTTGTCCTCTGTAAAATAAAAAAAAGAATTTTTTAAATGATCTAACTATATGCTGTTTGTATGAGATCCATTACAAATATAATGGGAAAGTAAATTTAATGACATAACTGGAAAAAGATATCCCATGAAATAACAATAAAAAATGAACATTAAGTTGCAATGACTGATAGCAGACAAATTATATTTTATTAAAAGTTATTTCAAGAGATCCTCAGGTTCATAAGCATGATGATTTGGTATTCATTCCAGATGCATGACATGTGCCTCCTTCTAAACCTTGTTACAACATCGGCACATTACCCATCTGACGTGAAAAAAAATTATTACAAAAAACAAAACATACTAATTAATGTTTCAATCCAACAAAGTTATAACTATTTCACAAAAATACATAATCATTATGCAGATTGAAATATAAGAATCTGGAAAGAAAAAAACTGAGGAGGAAAATAACCAACAATATTAGTTGGGGCATTTGCTACATTTTACAAGACAAAAAAGGTCAGTATTGCCTATAAACAACACTCTACAATAAGCTTCTGCAATCAGGACTAACACACATTAGTGGAATACTCCCCTGACAATGGTGTATACATATTTTCTTAGGAACACTTGGAACTGCTTCCTTATGAAATATATGTTAGGAAACAAAATAATTCTTAATAAGCCTATAAAGATTAAAATTTTTATTATGTCAAAATTAAGTCTTCAATAGCAAATAACTTAATAAGGCATTGAAATAATTTTTTAAATTTTATTGTAAAGAAAATAAAACCAAACAAAGTGAAGCAGAATAGAGCAGATAAAAACAAAACAATGAAAATAACATGGGAATTCAAAACAAGATAATAGGAAATCAACAATGGTTGCCATAATACCTCTTGTTATCTTCAAAATAGTTGCCCATACCATCAGAGATAATAAAATCAAGCAAAACGGGACATAATTAAACCAATCAAAACAAAACAATGAAAGTGATACAGCCACTAGGAAATCAACAATGGCTACCATAATATACCCTGTTATTTTCAAAACAACTGCCCATATCATTGGATAATAGAATCTAATAAAATAAAGTAGATTAAAAATTAAAACAATACAGGACTTCAAAATAAGTTTACAGGAAATTAGTAATGGTTACCAACTTCCCTTCTTGGATGTTTCCTTCATGTTCACTTTCACAGTATCTATTGTACATTTTAGAATCCACTAACTTTGTTTTTTATACTAGGGAGACAATGCAATGTTAACCCATATGAGTCCAAACAATTTCACCCATAAGCATGATCTCAAGTTGCATCCATTTACCTACCAGAGCCTCAAAGTTATCCTTCTTTATATCTGAGTAGCTTTCCATTGTATAAAAACACTATATTTTTCCTATACATTCTATGGTTGATGGACAAACTGCCTTTGCTTATTTCTGGGTCCCCATTACATGGAGCAATATCTTGTCTCCTCAAAACTTCAGTCCATGAATTTTCTTTTGAGTCCAATGTGTTTCTTGAATATGGCATATTGATGGATTCTGTCTCCAGATCCTTTCTGTCTGTGCTTCTTTTTATTGATGACTTGAGATAATCTATATTAGGGGTTAAGATCAACATGCACTTGCTCATGTCTGCCATGCTATCCTCTTGCTGTTGGTCCCCTGCTTTTCCACTCCATTCAACTTCTTCCTCTCCTCAGCAATTCCTTTCTGCTACTGTTCCTGGAGCCTGGTCATCTTGATCTCTTTCTAGAATATCCTTCAGCATTCCTAATGTGGTTTGTTTGGTGGTCATGAATTTGCTCAGTGTTCCTCATTGTGGAATTATTTTTTTCTCCATTACTGTTTCTGTTTTAAAATTTAGTTCTTTGATTCATCTTGATTTTAGTTTAGTCCTTGGTGAGACATAAGTATGCAGGTCCAGTCTTCTGCATGTGGATAGCCAGTGTTCTCTGAGCCATGTACTGAGGAGGCTATCTTTTCTAGAGTTATGTTTTTGGGTCCTTTGTCAAAGATCAAATAAATGAATGTATTTGGGGTTGAGTGCACATCCTCTGTTTTGTTCCATTGATCTTGATGTATATTTTTGTGCCACAACTATGCTGTTTTAACCATATTAGCTTATAATATAACTTCAATTTTTAATTGTGATGCCTCTCACCTTGCTCTTTTTACCTAGGGTTATCTTTGTTGTTCTGTGCCTGCTCTTTTTAAATTTTTTCAAAAGAAAAATAGATAAATACAGAAAAAGGATAGAAATAATACAGAATTTTTTTAAAAGTAAGAAATCACCAGTTGATAAATTACATGTTGTTATCTTAGAAGTAGTTGTTCAAGTTAAAAATCAAAGCATAAAAAGTGGACAATCAAACAATGACAGTGCAAACTATTAGTTTGATAAATTAACAAAACTTAGTAATATGGTTATCTATCTTGAACACTTAAACATACATACAGTCATATTCTTTAGAGTACTTTCCCTTTCAGTATTACAAGATGCATAATACATTTTGGATCTTATTACTCTTTCAGTTTTTCATTATTTTTCATGCCAGAGAAACAATGTGATATTTACGAATGTGACTCTGATTTATTTCACTTATGAGGATAGTCTCAAGTTGTCTCCATTTCCCTATAAAAGCCACAAGATTATCTTTTTTAATAGCTGAGTAATAGTCCATTGCATAAAAATACCACATCTTTTTCATCCATTCTTTTGTTGATGGGCATTTGGGTTGTTTCCAACTGCTATAAACATAGGTGCATGTATATCGCTGTGAAAGACATTTTCAAATTTTTCTGGGAAAATACCCAGGAGGGGAATTGCTGGATTGAATGGAACTTCCAACCCTAGGTTTTTGAGGAGTCTCCATACTTATTTACACAGTGGCAGCACCAGTCTACACTCTCACTAACAGTGGAGAAGTGTTTCTTTTTACCCACAGCCTCACCAACATTTGTTATCAGTTGTTTTCTTGATGGCAGCCATTCTTTCTGGAGTGAGATGAAATCTCAATGCTGTTTTAATTTGCATTTCTCGAATGATCAGTGATGGTGAGCATTTCTTTGTGTATTTATTTGACATATATATATCTTCTTTTGAGAAATATGTGTTCATCTCACATGTCCATTTTTGGAAAAGGTCTTTGAATTTGGAGGGGGGGTTCAATTCTTTGTATGTTTTGGAAATAAGTCCTTTGTCTAAATTTTAGCCAGTCCTAGTCCTGGCTAAAATTCTTTCCCATTCTGTGGGTTTTCTTTTCCCTCTGTTGGTGACTTCTTTTGAAGTACAAAAGCTTTATAATAAGATAATATCCCAGTTGTTGATTCTTTTAAGTACTTCTCATGTGGTTTGCTTTTTTATTTCCTTGAATTTTTTCACACCCCTATGCCTCCAACATTTCTTGTCTTCCAGTAGACTTAGTGTTTCTGTTTTAATATTTAGATTCTTGATCCATTTTTACTTCAGTTTTGTGCAAAGTGATAGAAATGGGTCTAGTTTCAGTCTTCAGCATGTGGAAAGCTAATTTTTCCAAAACCATTTATTAAAGAGGTTATCCTTCTTCCAGTGAACATGTTTAGACCCTTTGTCAAATATAAGGTGGCTGAATGAATTCGTAATTGTGTCTGCATCTTTTAATCTGTCCCACTGATCATCAGTACCATGCTGACTTTGTCACTGTAGTTTTGTTTATAATTTCAAGCCAGGAATTGAGATGCTTCCTACCTTGTCTTTGTTGCACAGAGTTGCCTTTGCTTTTTTAGGTTTCTCCTGTTTCCAAATGAATTTTAAGGATATTTTCTCTAGATCTGTAAGGTATATTAATGGTATTTTGATTAGGATTACATTAAATCTGCATACCATTTTTGGCAATATGGCTATTTTCACAGTGTTAGTTCTTCCTAAACAAAAGCAAGTGTCACTTTTCATTTTCTAATATTCTCTTCAGTCTCCATTTTTAGAGTAGTATAATTTTCAGCATATAGGAAGTTTACATTCTTTGTTAGGTTGATTCCTAAGTATTTCATTTTCTGGATGCTATTGTGAAAGGTGATATTCCCATAATTTCTCTTTCTGTGAGATTTTATTTGTGTACAAGAATTCTATTGATTTTTGAGTGTTGATTTTGTATCTAGCTACTGCTGAATTTTTTTTATTAACTCTAATAGTCTCTTAAGGCAGTTTTTGGGGTTTTGTATGTAGAGTATCATGTCTTCTGCAAATAACAAGAATTTAATTTCTTCCTTTCCTATCCTTATTCCTTTTATTTCTCTCTTGTCTGATTGCTCTGGCTAGTATTTCCAGAACTATATTGAATAGGAATGGTGGTAGTGGACATCCTTGTCTTGTTCCTGAATTTAGAGTGAAAGCTTTCAGTTTTTGTCCATTTATTATAATGTTAGCTATTGGTTTGTCATAGATGGCTTTTGTCAGATTGAGGTAGATACCATCTATTCTGACTTTCTGTAAGGTTTTATCACGAACAAGTGTTGAACTTTATCAAAAGCTTTTTCTGCATCTAATGAGATGATCATGTGACTTTTGTTTTTGAATCTGTTGATATGATGTATTACATTTATTCATTTTCATGCGTTAAACATCCCTGCATTCCTGGAATAAATACCACTTGGTCATGATTTATAATCTTGCTGATGATTTGTTGCATTCTATTTGCCAGTATTTTATTGAGAATCTTTGCATCAATGTTCATTAGTGACATTGTTCTATAGTTCTCCTTTTTGGTTGGGTCTTTCTCTGGTTTTGGTATGAGAGTGATACTTGCCTCTAGGAATGATTTAGGGAGGATTGCTTCCTTTTCAATTTCATTGAAGAGTTTATGGAGTACTGGCATCAAGTCTTCTCTAAATTTCTTTCATAATTCAGCCTGAATCCATCAGGACTTCAGCTTTTTTGTTGTTGTTGGTAAGTTTTTAATCACATTTTCAATTTCAATAGCTGATATTGGGTTGTTCAAAATTATTATATCTTCTTGATTGAGCTTTGGTAGTTCATATGTTTCTAGAAATCTATCCATCCTCTGTGTTTTCCACCCCATGTGAACATGTAAGTAAAGATTTTCAAAGTAAGTATTCATGATCTTTTGAATTTCCATGGTGTCTGTAGTAATTTCCCTCCTTTTAGTGCTTATTGTGTGTCTGCATCTCTTCTAATTCTGTATGAAGTTTAGGATTATTTTGTTCTATCCATAAACAGTTATTCTGAAATTTTGACAGTGATTTCATTGTCTGTATTAGTTTTGGAAGTAAGGGCATTTATCACTGTATTGGTTCTTTCTACCAAAGATCAAAGGATAACATTCCATTTTCTGATATCCTCTTCAGTTTTCTTGTATAGGGTATAGATTCCATTGTAGAGGTCTTGCACTTCCTTGGATAGGTTAATTCCTAAGTATTTAAAATGTGTCAGTGCTATTATTAATGATATTTCTTTACTAAATTCTTTCTCACTGTGTTCATTGTTAGTGTACAGGAATGTTATTGACTTTTGTTTTGATTTTTTAGCATCCAATACTGTGGACTTACTTATTAATTCTACAAGTCTTCTGGTGGATTGTTTTTGGAACTTCTATGCAGAGAATCATGTCACTAACAATGATAATGTGACTTTGACTTTTCCTGTATTTATCTGTTTTATTTCTTTCACTTTCTTGATTTACTTAACTATCTTTTTAAGATGATAGAGAATACAATTTGTGGGTAGTGGACATCCTTGTCTTGTTCTTGGTATTAGAGGGAAAGCCCTCAGTTTTTCATCACTTAGTTTGATGTTTCAATAGTTTTTTTATGAATGACTTTTATCAGATTGAGATAAGATTCTGCTATCAGTATTTTCTTCAAGTTTTTTTCATCAAAATAAGTTTGATTTTGTCAAAGGCTCTTTTTTCATTGATTAAGATGATCAGACACCATAAAGAACTTGATGTGCTGTCAGGAGCATCAGCAACTATTTCCCCAACCCATAGAACACTTGCAGTCCCGCTAGAGCATGGGGGAGCTCTCCCTTCATTTGGAGGAAACTGGGAGGTCCTGTGAGAGTGGGGATGAGGGTTTTCCCAACCCAGAGTAACCAGGATTGGACTGTGTGATCCCCAGTGACAGAATAGGACCCTGGCTTGGATGAACAACATGAGCAGTTCGATCTGACAAGCTGGAGAAGTCTGAAACAGCAGCAACAATGAAAGATGGCAGTTAGTTCACATCAATACTTCTAAGAGAGTCAGACCAGGAAGAATCCATAACTCACCCAACTGATCCCACAGGAGAAATCATGTGACTGGATCATCCCCTACACCATAGAACCCAGAATCTGGGTGAATGCCAGGCACACTGACTGAGATGCATGAGATGGACAGACAAGACTAGTGAGGTTGAACAGAACAAATTATCAACCAAGAAAATGACAAGATGAAAACACAAAAATGCAATCTCAGATCTCCAGCACCATCTAGAACAAGTACAGGATAAATCAACATAGGAGAATTTGGAAGACATGCAACTGAAATTCCTGAAAAGATAGAAAGTGAAGTAAAGAAATATCCATGAGGATATAGAGGAAATAGAACAGAAATAATTTTTCAGATTAAAAACATAGCTACTTTAATGAAGGAGTTGCTCAGCAGAAGTAGAGAAGACATAGATTTAAAAAATACAGGGGCATATGGAAATGATGCAAACCTTCAATGAACAATATAGGGGAAAACAGAATGCATGAAAGAGATTCAAAGAGATATCCAAGAAATTAAAAATTCCATTGAAAGTTGCCAAAACTGCTTAAGAAAAACTGAAGATAGACTTTCAGACACTGAAGACAGGATTGCATCTAGTGATCATGAAAAGAAAGATCTCTGAAAAATAACAAGGAACCACAAAAATAATAATTCAACATCTTGAAGATAATGCAAATAAAACAATAAAATCTGACAACTGTCAGTGAAAATGCAGGAGTGAACACAAATGATATAGAAAACTATATTCACAATAGTAGAAAATTCCCAAGAATGAAAAAGGAATCTGATATACAAGAAAGTGAGGCATATAGTACTCCAAAAGGTCATAACCAAAATAAATATTCACCCCAGACATATAATAATCAAGATCCCAAAATATCAACACAAAAACAGAATGTTAAAAGCTGGGAGAGAAAAAGAACAAATCTGCTGTAAAAGAAAGCACATTAGAACCACAGTCAACTTCTCAACCCAATCCCTAAAGTCAAGAAGACCTAGGAGTGATGTATTTCAAACCTTGAAAGAACACATTTTCCAACCCAGATTGGTGTGCATTGTAAAGCTCTCTTTCAAAATTAAGATATTTCCTTTCTTTCAAAAATAAGATATTTCCTTTCTTTCAAAAATAAGATATTTCCTTGACAAACAGATTGTACTTTTATTGTTTAGTCATTTTTATGCCTAAATCTTGTAATCTGAGCAACTACTTTGAAGATAACTATATACAATATAATCATTGTTAATTGCCTATTGTTTTGAAATTCTGTATCATCATTTTCATTCTTTTTCATTTAAAAATTTAAAATAAAAATGATCATGTGATTTTTGTCCATGCTTTCATGTGACCCATTACATTTGTTGATTTCCTAGTTTAACTATCCTTGCATCCTTGTGATGATATTTATTTGGTGCATGATCTTTTTGATAATTTATTGCATTCTGCTTGTCAGTACTTTCTGAGTAAAGTTTTGCATCTATCTATAGTTCTTGTGCATTGATTGGAAACTTGTCTGAATTTGGAATTAAATTACCTTCCAGGATTGACTTTGGGAGTACTCTTTCCTTTTCAACTTCATTAAAAGACTTGAGTAGTATAAACTATTTTTCACATTGAAGAACTCAAGACATATTGTTCCTGTTAAACACTATATTTCCAAATAACAAAAAAACCTAAAATTGTATAAATAAAAAAAACAAAATTGAGTGGTCCACTTTTCTATATTTATTATAGAAGTAAGTAAATAAAAGTTAAAAATTTTAATATGTAGTGTAGCATGTTGGAGACCACTATGAAATGGATCTGAGCAGAATTTAAAATTAACTAATTGACTCTGTATGTTTATCTGTGAGTCTGTCTTATGCCTAGGCCCCTTGCCTGGCAATGGGAGCTGATTCATAGTAAGAGACCTTCTATGAATCACTGGTCCCGCCTGAGGCCTGCAGCAGCCTGTGAGGCCAGAGATACCTCAAAGGACAAGATAAGACCTCAGCTGAGGACATCTTGGCTCCAGGACTAATTAAGTAAACAAACTTCAGCTGAAGGAATCTCACTCCTGCAGTATCATACCATAAATGTCATCATGGAGATAACATGGCTTTCCTAAATTAGCATAATTTACTACTTGGAGAAGTCTTTGAAGTGAGTCCCAAGGTGTTGCTCATTTCCTGCACTTTCCTCAGTTTTTCCACCCTTTGTTTGGACCTAATAAATCTGGGCAGTCCAGAGAAGTCTTTGTCTTAGCCCTCAGAGTCTTGAACTCAGCCAAAGGGTTTTGATCCTCCTGGAGCCCTAAAATCTTAGCACTTATCTCATTTATTTAAACCTTTGCTCTACACTCATTTGGGAGATTGGGGATCTAGGTTAGGACCCAATAGTAGCACATGCCTTGAAAATGCATATATAGCACAGTTGTAAAAACTATGTTTGTTTGGGTAGTTTTTACTTTTCCACAAATTCGCTTGTTTTAGCTAAGCTTTCAAATTTACTAATATAAAATCATCTGTGCTAATTTCATATAGTGCACCATATGTTTCATTTTTAGATTTTTCTCCTTTTTAATTCCAATTCTCATTTGTTTGCATTTGATTCTCTTTTTCAATTTATTAAGTCTTGTCCATAATTTATGAAACATATTAGTCTCAACAACAAAGCAACTTTTATCCTTGATGGCACGTCTTTTATTATTCCTACACATTCATTGTTTTACAGCTATTGTATTGTTTCTCATATTCTTCAGTTATTTTTAAATAATTTTAGTTCAATACTCAATACATAAATATTTTAGCCCTTCTTTTATTCCATAAGAATTTAAGGCTTTAAATTTCCCTCATAAATCACTTGGCCTGTTTCTGAGAGTCTTGGTAAGTTTTACTGTAGTGGACATTAGTTTTACCATTATGAGTTGTCATTCTTATTGGGACATTTTGTCCTTAAAATCTGTAAGTGAGTCATTAAAATAGAGCCACTACTGCTTCCATGGTTTGTAGATGTCATAAAAGTTGAAGCTCACTTGAAGTTTCTCTTAACCAAATATATTATTATTTTGTTTGTATGTTTTGAGAAATTCTTTTGTATCATACCACACATTTGAAAACAATAATTGTATCATGCATTTTAGATGTACTTTTGTGTAAGATTTTTTTGTGTATTTCAAATAACATTATTAAAAATAAGTTTCCCTGTAAATATCTGTGAAAACTTGAGCTTCCAAAGGGCAGAGGCACTACCTCATGGTTCATTCTCTTCAGTTGGAAGATCTAACCATGCCCTATGGTCAGAATTGTGAACAAACTAATGTATTATATTTGAAGATCTTGCTAGGTATTTATATACTTGATCATAATAATTCATGCATTTTATAATAAAATGTATTATTTAAATTATTTAGCATGGTTTTAAGTAAAAAATTCCAGAATCAGATTATTAAAGTGTTGTTGTACTAAAACAAATCTGTCTGATTTCTTAAAGAAAGCAATAGTTGCTGCAATTTTAATAGCTTTTGAAATAGACTAGACCCAATAACAAGAAAATAAATTTAAATATTCTTAACAAATGCACTTTTGAATTTCAGCCTTTGTCAATACTAAAACATCAAAGAGAGGAACCTTGACTCCTAACAAAACTAGGGAGACACTTTTCCATAACCTCAATACAATGATTATTTACCTTATATATACATACACCCAAATTCGATGTAAGACATTAATGTAATTTCTTTGTTGGGAACTCCCCAAAGAATAAATTGACCTGTCTTATGCTAATAAAGACACTATGATACATTTAATGATCATTATTTCTTATATCTCATCTAAGTGATGGGACCTCCAACTAGCTCAGTTCCTGTTATCCCTCTGAGATAGTGAATCATCACTGATTCACATACATACCCCCATGTGAATTGCTCACATGGTGTTTCACTTATCTATTTAAATCCTACAAATTGGGTAAAGTTACATAAGTAAAAGACTTACACTTAAGTTCTTTTTTTTCTTCTTGTTCAATCTGTCATTTCCTCCTGCATCCTCATTCTCCTTGACACTATTAAAAGAAAATCATTTTAAATTCTACTTCTTCCCTTTTTCTTTCCTTCACTTCCACCTCCTTTCTTTAAAAATACTGCATTTCTTTTTTTCTTACTCAAGTTTCTTCTCTGCTCATCTATGAGGTTGCTTGTTGTTAGCGTTGAAATTTTGTTTTTTCCCTTATCAAAATTCAGGATTGGTGAAAGGATATACAAAGAAACTGTCATTCTAAATCTTGCTTCCTGTTCTCAGGTTGAAGGAGAAAAACAGGATAAATTTAGGGTTAGTGTTAGAAGGTGTAATTTCCTTAGAAATTTGAGGTTCCCTTCAAGTTTTGCCCTAAAGCACATTCATTTCATTTCTAATTGATATGTTTCTACATTAGTCAAATTCCATCTTCTTAGGTCCTGGAATATCTTCTTACCTGCACTGTCTCTTGTCAAAATCGCAGCTAATTGCCTTCCATTGACCAGTTGGTCTCTACTTTTCTCTTCACATTTTCTATATTTTTTACATAGTATGGATCAATTTTTTTTCTCCAGCAAGGATTTGAGTCTCTAATTATGGCAATAACAATGTTTCTAGTGGATATGTTAGTTTTGAATTAACTAACTGTCATGCTTCTAGAAGTCTACAGAGAGAACTGAATTATCAGGTCTGTCCTACTGTTATTATTTGTGTAGTGTATCTTTACATCTATTCTAGAGAAAATTCATTTCAGTTTTATGGCTAAAAGCTATTAGCTTTTTTGAAATTTTGACACTTTTTTATATATCAGTACTAACTAACAATTAATGAACAGTTGCCATGTGTCAAGCATTGTCTTACACTATTATATTATTATGTTATACTAATATATCATTTAATACTGAAAGAGACTGTGAAGTTGATAAAATTACCTTCATTTTACAGTTGCAGAAGCATGAGGAAAATTCTAGGGTGCACACTATCTCAAATCTGGATTTCTAAAACCAACTCCAGAGTCTTAATCATTATCCCATAGCTGGTAGTTTGGATAATCATGGTGAGTTTCATTTAGTAAACTGCACATTTAGATAGCACATACCAAGTGTTTTCTTATGTGATTATTTGCTCTTCTTATCAACCTTCAGGAATACAGAAATACAAAATGGGTAGAATTGGAATGAAGGCAGTTAAATGCAAATGTCATCAACAGCTATGGTGATAAAGCAAATAGCACAATACAAAGAAAGTCAGATTCATTAACTCCTCCATTAACTAGTAATGCAGACTTGATCCCTACTCCTTTCCTATTAGCAAATTCTTCTTCAATAGTAAGGATAGAATTTTTAATTCAAATTGCATTGCCATCTTCCAAATATTTCAAATAATGCTTAAGATTTAGAATTTAATGAAGAGAAATATTTAAGTCCCAAAGTTACTTAGAATTTAGAAACTAACTTCAAATTTTCCCTAAGGTTCTCATTCTCATTTTCTCCCATACCAAGAGCTCATAATGGCTAATCAATAAATGATTTACAAGATTACCCATTCCCAGACATGCACTGGGCAGGAAGACTAAAACCTACTCTCCTCAATGAAGCCAACAACAGCATTTGTATCATGCTTTTTGACAGTTTCACCAAATGTTTGTCAATTTTATTTTCTTGGACTGTCTTTGTCCTACCCCTCAGTATATGAACGGAATTTGCACAACCATGAATTTATAATATTGCTGTTTACAGAGACAATGTCAGTGTATTTATCATTCCAGAAGAATTTAACACACCATAGTAGAGTTAGTCCATCTGTGTCTGCTCAGAAAAAGGCAAATGGAGTGCTGAAGAGATGAGATATTGAAGGAAGTGTATATGTTTTTAACAGGATGAAACAAAAGTCTGACTTTAATTCTCAGTCTTCTAGGAGTTTGACTTACGTTACACTTTGTCTGTAAACTGGATGATTTAATACATATAGTGCCATCCAGTCCAATTATCAACATAGAGTTTTCCTACCACAATAGTGAAAAGTTTATCTAAACTCTATAAAAACACATTCAGTGAGGGCAAAGCTCAACATAAAAAAGAACTACTCATCCCACTGCTTTATAAGTCTAACAGTTTAGAAAACAAATAAAGGCTTTCTTGTTTTTCAAAAATGTTCATTCATTTTAGTAGGCTCTGGACACACCTTGTGCATGAGATTGCATATAACTAGTCAAACTAAACATCCTGCATCTCTGTGTTTAAAATCCTTAGTTGCAGTGTTAAATAATTCAATTCTTTAGGATATTGTTGATAATATATTACTTTTAAATCCTTCACTCTCTCAGTCATTCACTTGGATCTGATTTTACTATGCATTTCCATCCAATAAAGATGTATATTGTGAGAAAGAAAAATGTAAATACTTTCAATCAAGAGCTGACCTGGGACTTACAATGAGGTGATGGTGATTTTGTGTTAAATGTCACCAGTTTACAGAATATCAACATAAGATGAGGTCACCCTATGACCATGATAGATTAAGCCAAATCCAACTTTAGTTTGTAGCCATTACACAAAAATGTGCTTTATCCCGAGTAGCTGCTGAGTTATTTTCTCTTTCCCTCTTAAAGATTTAATCACACTTAATTTCTCTTACTTTCTTGGAAAGACTTATTAAGGTATTCTATCATACATTTGATGACCAAGAAAGCAGCAAGGTAGAAAAATCCAAATCTATGAGCAAAAATTTGATATATTATCTGAGGTTAAGACAAAACATTGAGTACAAAATGCTGCTGGAATCCAAAGACATGTGGTCACGGTGAAGTTGAGGGTTGGCGAGCCTGAGGGCCTCGCAGGGAGGACACAGTTGTAGAGGGAAACGGTGGAACAGAGAACAGCACTGGCTTGGAGATCTGTACCGGCTCATGATGAGTACAAGTGCAAGGAACTTGGTCCTCCAACTGGAGTGGGTGATTGGCCAGGTGACATTTTGGGATCTGGCACGATAAACCTGGAACCAGAACTGCAGTGGGTTCAGGCAGCCACTCATGGCACAAAGCAGATTGGTGAGAATTGCTTGGAATGAGTCCTGCCCCTGTGTGCAATCCAATAGCCAAAAACAAGGTTTCCCTAAAAGTATCCCTAACTGGTCCCAACCGCGCAACATGCACTAATGTGGTGAAGACTCCCAGTGTTTGATCAGCTCAAAAGGGAGGATCCAGACTGCCCTGCCCCTGCTTGTACTTCAGTGGTCATCAGCAGGCTGGGAAGGGCAGCAATCCCTAGTCTGCATGCTTCAGAGTAACTGTAGCCAATATAGGAAGTGCCAGGGACCCCCATTATCTACTTGTCTGGAAGAAACCAGAAACATGACAAGAGGAAGAAACAAAAGGAAGTCTCCAGCCCCCAACCCAAATAGTATTGACCCAGGAGAGGTAAACATAGAAGAGATTGGGGGTTGCACACCTGAAGTTCCTAAAAAAGCAGCATCTGACATAAAGAATTATCTTCATGATATTATAAAAGAACTCAGAACAGAAATACAGGTAAAGGAAGACATAGGAAAAATAATAAAAGAAATGTTAAGTACCTCTCAAGAAGGCACAGATGGAAGAATAGAAGAGCATAGAAAAAGTAGAGAAACCTTCAATGAAGAATTAAAAAAATCTAGAATACATGAAACTGATTCAAAGAGATTACCAGGAAATTAAAAACTCCATTGAAGGCTGCCAAAACTGCTTGAAATAAACTAAAGATAGACTATCAAACCTTGAAAACAGGTTTGCAACATGTGATCATGAAAGAAAAGTTCTCTCTCTCTCTCTCTCTCTCTCTCTCTCTCTCTCTCTCTCTCTCTGGTACTGGGGATCAAACTCATGACCTTACACTTGCCAGCCAGGTGCTTATGCTACTGAGTTAAATCCCCAGCCTGACAAAGATTTCTTAAAAAAGCAAGGATCCAGGAAATAACAATAAAAAGGCTAGAAGATGACAAGAGCTATAACTTAAGAATAAAAAGTGTGAGTGAAGAAGCAGGGTAAACACAAATGAAATACAAAGGCTATTTACAGAAATAATTAAAGAAAAATTCCCAAGCATAGGAAAAGAAAGTGATATTCAGATGTATGAGGCATACATAACTCCAACCAGCTATAAGCAAAGTAGATCTGCACCCAGACATACAATAATCAAGATCCCAGAAATCTGACACAAAACAGAATATTAAAAGCTGTCAGAGAAAAGAAACAGATCACCTATAAAGGAAAACCCATCAGAATCATGACAGACTTCTTGACACACACCATCAAAACAAGAAGAGCTTGGAGTAAAGTAATCCAAGCCATGAAAGGAAATAACCTCCAACCCAGATTGATGTACCCTGAAAAAATATCTCTCAAAATTAACGGAGAAACAAGATGCTTCCAGGACAAAGAGCAACTGGGAGAGTTTGTGACCACCAATCCAACTCTACAAAATACTGAAGGACATTCTAGAGAGAGAGAGAAAAAGACCATGGTTTCAAGAATAGCAACAGAGGGGGCTCAATGAATGGGGCAGACAGTGGAATGAAAGGGAAAAGTAGACAACCAGTGGCAGAAAAATAGCATAGCAGAGATGAGGCAGAAAGGTTGGCCATAATCGCTAACATGGATGGCCTCAACACTAATAAAAAAACACACAGGCAGAGTGGATCATGAGATAGGGTCCATCAAGATGCTCCATATAAGAAATATATTTATCCTGAAAGAGGGTTTATGGACTAAAAGTCACAGATGAGAAAATAATGCTCTATGTGACAGGGAACCAGAAAACAGTGGGGGTAGCTCACCCATAAGCTGCAGATTGACTAGAAAGACATAACACTTTTATACAATGGAGAACTACTCAGCTCTAAGGAAGGAAAACCTTGAGGCTCTTGTAGGCAAATGGATACAACCTGAGACCAAGGTCAGGGGTAAAAATGTTCAGAACCACTTAGGTAAATAGCACGTTGCCTCCCTAATCTAAAAACTAAAGGAGTTTATGGGATGCAAAATGTACAATGCACCCTGGGAAAGTGAAAGGGGAGGGATTGTCTAAAAAAGGAATGCAGAGGACATTGTTAATCTTGTATCATGATTTGAAGCCCATATTTCTTTCATCCCTCTGTTTAGTTTGGTTATATTATGTTCCAGTTTGTCTACTGGTACTAAATTTGAGGGCATAGACAGCTATTCCAAAGATAGTAGGATATACTATGGTAACCATTTTTAATTTTCTATTAACTTAATCTGAAACCCTGTATTGCTTTCACTGCCTAGTTTTGACTGATTTTATTTGAATTTGTTTTGTTCAATCATTGTCTTGTCTTGACTGGTTTTATTTGAATCTGTTCCATTTGACAGTATCATGTCTGAGATTATTGGAAACTACTCTGAAGACAATAAGATTCACTATGATCCCCATTCTGGTTTGACTATTACCCTCTTTTGAAGTCCTATAATGTCTCCAATGTTTTGTTTTTATTGATTTTATTCCATACTACTATGTTCAAGTTTATTGTACCTGGTGATAGGGGTAATTATTTTGAATATAACAAGAGACATCATGGTAACCATGGTAGATCACCTTGTATTGTGGTTTTAAAGCATGTACTATGTCCATCCTTTTTTTTTTTGAATGACCCCATTTTGTTTTTTGTTTGTTTGTTTTCTCATTTAGTTTTATTCTTTTCAAAAAAAAACTATTATTCACTAAGTACTTGTTCTTAGTTGTGACAGGACATCTTCTCTACCATTTATTTATGTAATCTCTTTAATGTGCACAATTTTTGAATTATGTATATTTATTTAATTTATAGATTAAACAACAACAAGTCTTGTGTAAGTAATCAAAGAGATCAAGATCCCTGATTTAAACATTAACCATTAGATCTAGGACTTAAACCTCCAAATCCCTTAATTTTTCAGTCAGGAGATAGTAGTTAATAGCTGGCATTCTTCCAATAATTGTATGTAATGACAAGAAGCATATCTTTAAACTTTTCTGACCAGACAATATGCCTATTAGAAATTCTCACAAAAGTTTACATATGTCCTTTATGAATCTTCTTAATGTAGGAATAATACATGACAATGTTAGTTTAACCATTTCTTCTCTGAAGAATTATAATAGTTTGAGCAATCTTTATTATATCTACTAACTCTTACTTCTGAACGTATCTGCCAATTCTTACATGTTGAGTACTAACTAAACTAAAAAATTGTGCTATGTCAGTTAAATTGGTATTTTGTTCCACAGCTTTCTAAAATCTATATCATCAAAAGTTGGAAATAAAAGCATTATTGCCCAAATTCTACTCTGTAGTTAACTAGGGTTATTTTTGTCCCTATGATCTTGCTCTGTTCAGCAAGATGATGCTGGTTTGTGGAATCATTTCCCAACCTTCCTTTGGAAATTCAAATAATCTCTACAGTGATCTCTGTTAATGAAAATACAAAGATTATGATGCAGTAATTTAATAAGAAAAGGTCGGGAACAAAATTGTCTACCAAATACACATTTTTGCATTGCAAAAATTCACAAAATTATGAATATTACAAAGTAATTTGTAATGTACCAAAGATACTAGATGAAACCCCAATGCTAATGTTGAGAACAATCGATCTTGTTTAGAAAAACAAAACAGGTCTACAGTGAGAAAAAGAGAATGGTACTACTATATTGCCAACAAAACAGATTTGTGTTTCCATGGAACAGAAGATACAGAAGTAATTTAGGCACACTCAGTTATGTTATACTTGACAAAAGGGTCAAATTCTTTCTTTGGAGGAAAGATTGTCTTTTTAACATTGGTGTTGGGAAAACTATCCACATGCCAAAGACTGAACCTAGATTCATATCCCTCACCATGCACTAAGCTAAAATCAAAATGCCTCAAGAATCTAAACAGAATGGAAACATTCTGCTGGAAGACAAAATAGGTAAAACTCTTGAAGACATAAGTGTAGGCAAAAACTTCCTGAGCAAAATTCAGCTTGCATAAGAAATAATGCCAAGAATCAACAAATGGGATCACATAAAACTAAAAAGATGCTGCACAACAAAGAAAATCACTGACAAAATAAAGAGACACACTACAGGAAGAGAAAAATAATTTGTGAGATACTCCTCAGACAAATGACTAATATGTATCAATAATATATAAAGAACTAAAAATATTAGACCCCCCAAATTTAAAGATACAATTTAAAAATGGGTACCTGAAGTGAATAGGCACTTCTCAGATAAAGAAATCAAATGGCCAATAAATGTGTGAAAAAATATTCAATGTCACTGGCAATATCAAGAAATTCAAATTAAAACATTGAGATTGCATCAAGCAATCAATTAGTAACAAATGCTGGCAAGACTTTGGAGAGAAAGGAATCCTTCTCCACTGTTGGTAGGACTGTAAAATGATACAGTCACTATGGACACAGAATGGAGATGCCTCAAAATCTAAAAGTAGAAATTCCATTTGACCCAGCTACTTCCCAACTAGGTATCCTCCCAAAAGAGTTAAAAACATCATTGCAGAGTGACATACCTACCCACGTTGATAGCAGCACAACTGATAATAGCTCAACCTTGGAAAAAGCCTATATGTTCCTCCAAAGGTGAATGGATTAAAGTGTGGTATTTATACAAAATGGAGTACTATTTCACCATAAACAAAGATACATGGAGTAGTTTGTAGGAAAATGAATGTATCTTGAAACCACAATATTAAGAGAGGTAACTCAGACACACAAGTTGCATGATTTCTGTATTATGAAAACTTAACTTTATGGATAGATAGTTTACAAAATAAAAGATAGATAATATAAAGAAAGAAAAAAGGTATTGTAATTCAGTGTTGACAATGAATCGAAATGTATATCCTGACTTAGTACAATTATTTTATATGTTTCATATGATTTTCTTATCTATTGGCCTGGTTTTCACTCTGTATGTATGATAATTAAATTCACAAGGTCTTGTAAGATAAATAAATAAATCTAATGCTGGAAAAATAAAAGGGAGTGGAGGGAGGAGGTAAAAATAGAGAATTACCCATGTGTGTGTGTTATGTACATGTACCAATCCCCTGCAGTGAATGTAATCATTATGTACTCAAACATATACTAATGAAAACTAAAAAAAAAAAAAAAAAGGAAAACCAAACAGCAATACAAGCAATACACCCTTTACCGTAAAAGTCAAACAACACCACCAATGATTTCAGAAATATTGAAGATAACATCAGTTTCTGAGAAAGAAATAATTTGTGTAGTTACCAATATAGTGATAGATTTTTGTTTCCCACTTTTTACCATACTGATGCTTTGGAAAGCGAAATTATTTTTATGGATATTACTTGATCATACAATATAGAGGGTAGGTGCAGAGCAAATGGCTCCATCCAGAGCCTGAACACATTAGTACACATTAGCTTGACTGCAATGATCCATGGGAAATCAGGCATAATGCTGCATACAAGTGAGAAATGACTATATTAAATACAGGAAAGTGTCATGTTAAATGTCATAGAATGAAGGAACTGAAGAAGCTTCCATATAATTACATAGCTTTATTGTTTTTCATTTTAATGTGTATCATCCATTTATTGTAGGCTGCATGAAGATAAGGATTACATCAAGCTTAATCACAACCACATTACAATAACTTAGGACACCTGACTGAATAAGAAAACAAAAATCTATTATTCCTTTTTCAATACACAACTATTATTTCATGTGTGCAGCATTCGATGTACATTTGTCACATAGCAGAAACTTCCCATGAGGCCTACAAATGCTCAATGTCACAAGTCTAATTAAAAGATTCTTATGTATCCAGCCAGGACTTATTACCATACCTCATCTCTCTCCTTGCAGAAACTGAATTCTGAACATTTAGCCTAGGACTCTTAGGTGTGAGAAACTTACAAGATTTGAAGTAAAAGTTTTTCACTGAGAATGAAGCTAATGTAGACTAATTAAAAGCAACTAAAAATAAAACATGAATACACACACACACATACAGACAGAGACTGAGACAGTGATACAGAGACAGAGAGAGATAGAGACAGAGAGAGAGGGAGAGATTTCAGTTTCCTTTGCCTATTCTTGAACATTTGCTTATTGGGCAACCAGCTGTGCACTAGATACTGTATTAAATCCCTCAAAACTTACCTGTACATCTTTCCATGACTGTGTTTTACAAATAAATACAAGTTTTAATCACTTGTGATTAATAAAATTTCTCTGCATATTTCAATAAAAATTGCTTTTTTGTGAATTCATTTAATTTCATTTATGAGTTAATACACTCTGTTCAAATGGAGAAACTAGAGTTCAAAGACAGGAAAAGCCTTACATTTCCTAAGATTCTGTACATTGTAAAGAGATAATTTTGACTACAGCCCCAGTTCCAGTCTACCTCTACTTCCACAAGATGTACCCTTTTTTTTCAATTAGATTCTTCCAAATTAGAGTCAGAATTTGGGTCTCTGAGCTCATTTTGCCATTTAGGTTTCTGCCGAGGCTGCCAACAGAGGAGTAAATTGTGCCCAAAGGGTAGTCTATGAAATAAATTAAGTACAATTACTCATTGAAATTCTTATTACCAGCACCAACACTTGTCCATTTGGCAGGTAATTTGTAGTAATGTTTAGTAATTGATAGCAATTCCTAATAAGTAAATGCTGAACTATCTCTTCATTTAATATTAGATTCACTTAGCTAACCCAGTACCAAGAAAAAGAATTACATGTTGATAACTATGTCTGATATTTAAATGCTCCCATAAACTAAGGAAGTACAGAGTTAAAGAAAACATATTTAAAGTACGAAGTTGATTGACTAAGTCATTTCACACTGATGTAAATATCTCAGATTATTTGATAAACAAACATAAAAGTTGAGTGAACAGAAGAAAGGATACAAATCTGGAATACAATGGATCTTCAATGGATATTAATTTCCAGCTAATCTATTGTTTATAAATTAATTTCAATATCTCTGTATTTTCTCAAGATATGAAATACCTCAACCTTTCCAAAGGTCCTATGAAAGACTTCTGAGTCTATTTTTAAGGTACACAATTTCCATTGTGAAAATTTATAGTCAAGAGATAATGATTGGATGTTCCTTGCAATGTACTTTCACTTTAGAGAACAAAGTAGAACTGTAGTTGCTAATGTATCTGTATTTAATGGAATATTTTACAAATGTTAGAAGTTTCCGTGTAATCACTCAATTGACAATTTCAATTCTGTTTGGCATAAGATGCTATTAAACTGTTTCTTACAAACAAAACTTCAAATATAAGACTTAGTCAAAATTTGCAAGTACAGGTGTCACAAAGATACAGATTTTCAAAATTAATCACAGTATTCTATTACTCTACAAAGTGCCAACCACAATCTTCCTATTTTAAATGTCTTCTCCTTTCTCCAGTTCTCAATTTTTTTCAGCCCAACCCACTATGCAGCATCTGAACAGTAACATTTTTTACTGTTTCATGGCCTATTTCTCAATATTGTATTTTATCTTTGGCAAAAGCACTTTGGAAACTCACAGTTCTAAAAATTTAAGTACCATAATTTATGTTCAATGATAAATATTTCATCTTGAGTGGTCTGAAAAGTCCCCGTAAAATATGTAGCATTCATTTCCTCCACGTGTATAAGAAATTTTTATTGTGGTAAGTTGAAGTCTAAATATTTTTAAAGACAGGGATGAAGCAATTGTTCAATAGCATTTACCAGAACTTCCCGGAATTCATTATTATGGATGAATCTGTATAACTTTTCCCTCTAAATTTGATTCATGGGTAAGTCATTGAAATCATCAAAACAGTTCCTTTCATTATCTAAATATGTTAAAATTAATAATTTTGAGTCAACACTAAACTAGTTATTATTAAAAAAAAAGGAAGGAGAATTTCTTCAGGAAGTCACGGAATTCTGGAAATCCTTCTGGGATTTTTATCTATTTAAATGCAGACTTGTTGGGTAATTGTCAAAATGCACATACTTCTTGTGTCATTGAAATCAAGCAACCATATTTAATTCAAAAAAATGTAGCTATGTAACTCTTGTAAAAAGTAAAAGAGAAAAAAAAATTGAACATTCTATGGTACCGAATGCTTGACAGAGAATTACAAAATAAGAGAAGTTAGTGTCTAGTTCTGCCTGCATAGCTTCCCTTCACATCTTCCTCCTTCCTACTTGACCAGTCACTCAGTGTATTGATACACTGTCAGGTTATATTCAAATTCCTGGTTTCAACCCACAAATTGTATGGCTTGAGACAATTGCTTAAATCTCTTCAAACTTGGTGTCTGTCTTTCTTTTTTCTTTCTTTCTTTGTTTCTTTCTTTCTTTCTTTCCTTTCTTCTTTCTTTTCTTCTTTCTTTTTGTTCTTTCTTTCTTTCTTTCTTTCTTTCTGCTTTCTTGCTTTCTTGTTTTCTTCCTTTCTCCTTCTCTTCATCCATCTCTCCTGTTACCTTTGTTCCTCTTTTCTTCAGTAAAATAAAGGTAGGATTTATCACTGATATTACTTTAAAGAAAATGTATTTAAGTATTCAAAAACAAAACATTCAACAAATATTACCTGATTTTTCTCATTAGTAAGCAGATAGGTTCCAATTAAGGAAAAATTTTACCAATGTTGCTAATAATATTTATCACAATATTACTATATATCAATCATCTTTTTTTAGATTTTATTTAAAGAGAAACAAAAGCATGTAAAAGGTAGAGATAATACAGAATTCCAAAAAAAGACAAACAATAAGAAATCACTAGTTAATAATTACATATTATCCTCTTAGAAATAGTTGTTCAAGTTACAAAATTAAAGCATACAAAATAGATAGTCAAACAGTGAGAGTGTGAACAGCTATGTATGCATGAATCTCTATGTGTATTTCTATCCTTTCTGTATTAGAGGGAAAAACAAAACTTAGCAAGACAAAACAAAACAAATTCCTATAAAAACATGAAACCAAAAAGTCATATAAAACCACAGTACAAGGTTATCTACAATGATTACTGTGTCGTTTCTTATTATCTTCAATAGAATGTCTATATCATCAGGCATAACTGAATATAGCAGTATAATTGAGTATAACAGTAAATAACAATATTAGTAAAATAAAACATTGTAGACAGTATAAAACTTCAAAGGCAGGTAATAATCAAACCAGAGTGGATATTCTAGTGGATCTTGTCATCTTCAGTGCAGTTGCCTATACTCTCAGATTTGATACTATCAATCATAACAGCTTTGAATAAAATCTATCAATACAAAACAGCGATCCAACAAACCAGATTTGATTATGATCAGTCATGGTAAAACAGTGTAGGTTTTACAGAGCTTTAGATTAAGTTAATAGGAAATTAAGGATGATTACTGTACTATATCCTGTTATTTTCAGGATTACTATCTGTGCCCTCAAATCTAGTACAGGTAGAATGACTGGAACAGAATATAATACATCTAAGCAGAGTAGTGTGAGTAATGTGGGTTTTAAATCCTGGTGCACTATTAAAAATATAGTGTATCAAGGCCATCTATGTTAGAGATTCTAGCCATCCTTCTCTGCCTCATTTCTGCTATGCTAATTTTCTGCCTGTTTGTCTAGTTTTCTCCTTCATTCTAGTGCCTGCCCTGCTCATTGAGGCCTTTCTGCCACTGTTCCTAAAATCCTGGTATGTTTTTCTCTCTCTCTACAATGTTCTTCAGCATTCTCTGCAGGGTTGGATTGGTGGTCACAAACTCCCCCTGTTCCTCTTTGTCATGGAAGCATCTTGTTTCTCCATTAATTTCTAGTGACAGTTTTGCAGGGTACATCATTCTGGGCTGGTGGCCACCTTTCTTCAGGACTTGGAAGACTTCACTCCAAGCTCTTCTTGATCTGATGGTCTGTTTCAAGAAGTCAGCCATGATCTTGATGGGCTTACCTTTATAGGTAATCTGTTTCTTTCTCTGATGGCTTTTAATATTCTGTTTTTATATTGAATTTCTGGTATCTTGATTATTATATGACTGGGTGTAGCTCTGTTTTGGTTGTAGGTGGCTGGAATTCTGTATGCCTCACATAACCGAATGTCATTTTCTTTTCCCATGCTCGGGAAGTTTTCCTTAATTATTTCCATGAATAGCCTTTGTAATTCGCCTGTATGTAATCCTGCTTCTTCATTCACATTTCTTATTCTTAAATTGTAGATTCTCTTGTCATCTTCTAGCCTTTGTATTGTTACTACCTGTTTCCTTGTTATTTTTAAGAGATCTTTCCTTTCATGATCACACATTGCAAACTTGTCTTCCAGTTTTGATAGTCTATCCTAAGTTTCTTTTAAGGTGTTTTGCCAGCCTTCAATGGAGTTTTTGATTTCCTGGTAGTCTCTTTGAATCTGCTTCATGTATTCTACATTTTCTTTATATTCTTTATCAAATGTTTCTCTCCTTTTTTTGTGTTCCTCTCTTCTTTCATCTGTATCATCCTGAGAGATGCTTCATGAGAGCATTTCTTTTATTACTCTACTCATATCTTGCTTAACCTGATTTAATATTTCAGTTTTGAGCTCGTCTACAAGGTCCCAAAAATATCACTTAATGTCCATTGAAGCCATGTCTGATGTTGTGTATTTGCTGCCCTCAGTCTCCCTTGTTTTTTCTTCTCCTGGATCAGTGCCCTCAGGGTTCTGGGCTGGGGGTCTCCTCCTGCCTCTCTCTCCTGTCATGTCTCTGGCTTCCTCCACATGGGTTACAGTGCAGGTCCCAGCTTCCTTCCCTGTTGACCACGTTTCCTCTGAAGCACACTGGCAAGGGAACTCCGCCCTCTCCTGGCTGCTCTTGTCATTGAGGTGTAAGCAGGCTGCATGTGCCTGCCTCTCCCCACCAGGCCAGCCAAACTTCAGGGGTGATCACTTGGTTGGTGCTTGCTAGGCACAAGGAATTGATTTGGGACATCTCATTGGGTCCCAGCCAGGGGCGCAGCCCAGTCCAAGCAAATCGCATGAATCTGCTCTGGGGAGGAAGCAACCAACCAAAGTCACTGTCACTCCCAGTTCAGACTCCTCCTGCCCAATTCCAATATGTCACCCACCTGGTCATGCCCTTCCCATGGTGGGGGGGTCTCACTCCCAGCACTGCCCAGTGCTGGTTCCTCCACCTGCTCCGCTCTCCGCTGGGCTCACCAACCCCCAACTTCAGTGCTGCTGTGCTTCCTGTGAATGGCAGTGGGAATGAGTTTGGGTGGCTCTGCCTGCCGGTGCGGATTCAAGCTGGTGCAGACTTGGCAAGTCACCGTGAAAATGCTGTGTCCTGTAGTTTTTAGCTGTTTCAGTTGTAGTCCCAAAGTATTTGATGAGCTTTTTTAAGTCCTTCTGTGTCAAGAGGATCCATCTCCCTCTGTCTGGGTCTCTCCAGGGTGTTTTATTCTGGCATATAAATTGTTTCTCCTGGGAGGCTTTGTATTCTGTTGCTTACTGATTGGCCATCTTGTCTTCTCTCATCAATTATCTTTTAATGCTTCAACTTCCATAAAATATTTCATATTATTCCCAGTTACTATAATTTCTTTTTCTTTTGATCAACATAAATAAAGGTCTTTTATATATTCACATTTGTATTTTTCTATTTCATTCTCCTGCAAGATTACATGTTCTTGAAAATCTGGTCCATTTGATATTTTTTGTTTCATGTTTATTCATACAGTTTTAGGGTAGAATTGTATTCAACCACATAAAATGAATCAATTTGAAATTAAAGAAATTAAAAAACACCCCCATGCTGAAGTGTAATTCTTTTCATATAAATTCACATGAGGAACACGCCCTATGATGATGAAATTTCAGAGTTAAGACTTGTTGAAGAAAATGTTTTGGATTAATCCTGGTAAAAGAGTGGTCTCCTAGTTATATTCTACAAACTTAGAATTACATTCTACAACTATTATCACAATGCCTCTTTACATTGCCTTATAATGTGTCAACTATGGCCATTGTTATTTACTTTTTGTTTTTAGTGATTATCCATCTTCTGAAGTTCAGTTAGTCACTGAAGAAAATAACCATAGGTAGAACAACCTTCAATGTTTGAAATTGTCATCAAAGTTATAACCCAAACTATGATCCAGTACATTTTATAATGATTCTCATAAAAAATAGTCTTCTCAAAGATCAATCCATAGAAAGCCACTTTCCCAGGGGACAAAACAAGAAAAATTTCAGGTCTTTTTTCTAACTAATAAATAACATATGTTGTGATGCTTTGCTTTGTTTCTTATGAAAAAGTCAAAGCTAAATTTTATACTCTAGAAGTCTACTACTCTACCCCCAATTTACCATTTTGCTCCTTTTCTGAGTGTTTTCATTGTTCTTGGAATATCTTTAACTTCCAATACGGTGTACCAAATTCCTTAACAAGCAATTTTAAGGTAAATAAGTGACTACTGAGTTTACTATTATACATATCCTCAACTACAGTGTTGTCTGAAATGCTTTGGAACTAACACATTAAGCTCTATGACATCTTGAGAGCTGCTCTTCCAGGGATTGCGTCTCAGGGAGACAGACCTGTGACAGTTGCTATCAGTGATGCCCAAAGAAGTCACGTAGTAGAATTGAGTTGTTGAACGCGGTAATTCTCTTTACAGCAGGAAACACAGTAGAAGGTAATTAATGATGGTATGTGGTGTGCAAGTAGGTGCTGGCACAAGATCTCTCTTCAAGGGCCTGGAGGTTTAGCTCAGTGACTCAAGTACTTGCTTGGTAAGCACGAGGTCATCAATTCGATCCCCGGTATGGTAAAAAAAAATCTCTGTTTGATTGTTTAAATTTTACCATTTTTAAATGGGAATGGTATAATGATATAAAGGAAGGTAGTAGCTGGTTTAGTGCCTCCAAAGTTGAAGAAATTTGGAAGAAATAGTAATAATAAAAAGTAATGTATTTGAATGACTATTAAGCTCAGATGAATTTCTAATTAAGATATGATCAAAACTATTAATTTAACAGAAACCTAATTATGAAAATCAGAAAGTACTTGATAGCACACAAAGGAGTACTCAGTTTCTAAAGAATGAGGGCAGAAGGAATTGCGATTTAGGTCAAACACTATCCACTAGAATAGACCAAAGTTTCCAAGGTTGGGGTCTTATTGAGCAAAGGATGTGACACCAGTAAATAATCTAGACACATCAAGGACTGGGTCCATAAATATCTAGAATATTTAGAATCCCTTGAGTCTTCTGAGTTTGCAGAAGTAGACCACAGGGCTCTAAAGTTTGTATTATTTTCTTATCTAAAGATAATTCAGATATTAGTCAAGACAACATGTACTCCTCCTACTTCTGGAAAGCAAGACTACAACCAGTGTTAAATCACATCATAGATCAGCTAAAACATGACAAGAGGTACATTATAAATAATCTTATCATTGGCATAAACATTTGGGACTTTATGGCAGAGTGATGATAAAAGATGCCATTCAGGGATACCTTCTGAGAAAATCACAGCACTGTTGGGGTTCTAGAGCAAGATCATGCCATCAGAATCCTTATTTGAAAATTATTTGTATCCTACTGGCCTTGATACAGTGTGACTGACCACAGAGCAACAAATGACAATTGAGTCGCAGCTTTCTGTCATGAGCTGGATTCAGCCAACACACTGCGTTATAAAATCAAAAGAATACTGCAACATTCGTCGAGTATATCTAGACTACATTCAAGCAGGACTAGAGGAACCATGCAAGTTGCACAAACAAATTGCCAGGCCCCTGATGTCATTAGCTGATGTAGTTCCATTACATCTCCCTCAGCTCATATCCATAGCAGACAAAGGACCCATCAATCTATGAATAGTAGAAGTCAAAGTAAAAAATTGGTTCAGAAAAGAATAAGCATCAGTTCAGTACTTACTTAAAATGTTAAATTAGATTGCAACTTATTTACAGGTCTCCTTTTGAGAAACCTTTGAAGTACAGTATGGAGAAAAATCCTTCCAATGTGTAGAGTTTTGGGTGAGACACCTGGTTAGATATCCTGTGAGAAAATTGAAGAAGCCAAACTGCAGAATATGTTGGATTCAAGGACAGCAGAAAATGCCTTGGTCAGGAGAATAGTGTCCTGAAAGAAGAAAGACAGAAGACATATAAAATTACTGTGGTAGAGATACATAAAATGTTAAGTGGAAGAGAACATAAGACATGAAGAAGTTTCCATTATATTCTTTTTTTTTTTTTTTTGTCTTTTTGAGACAGGATCTCTATGCAGTTCAGGTTGGCCTTAAGCTCACTTTGTAGCCCAGGTTGGTCTCGAACTCGCAATGATCCTCCTGCCTCAGCCTCCTGAGTACTGGGATTACAGGCATGAGCCACCATGCCCAGTCTAATGTAGTACACAATTTGTTTTTTTTTTGGACTGGAGATCGAACTCACAACCTCGTGCTTGCCAGGCAGGCGCTTAAGCCACTGTGCTAAATACCCAGCCCTCCATTATAGTCTAACACTCACTAGAGATTACTAATTGATGGAAGAGAAACTGAAAAATCAAAAAGGGGTTAAAAATTGGTCAATTGATGCTAGTCTTGTCATTAATTACCTTAATGCCATCATCATGACAACATGAAATGGCTAAAGAGCTAAGTATAAAGACTATACATGAGTCCAACACCTTGAAATTAAATTACATTAATGTTACCAATCAGTTGAGTGTTCTTTTGCTCAATTCAGACAGATACAACAAATATACAAAGTGCAATTCTCTTAGTGTTAGTCACTCTGAGCTTTAAATGTCTGTCTTCCAATGTTAATAACTCTCCCCACCACTTTCTTAACAACCAGAGGTAGCAAGTGTCAGGCCTTCCCTAGAGCTTTTCTTACGACTGTCAGCTCTCTGAAATTCTCCCAGAAGCCAGAGCTGGCAGCTCTTAGCTTTACATTTCCTTCCATTGCTTCCTGCCATTCTCCAGGTGCTGGCTGTTCTCAGTGTTGCCATCCCTAGCTTCTGGCTGCTTTCGGTGTCAGCAGTCTTTAATGTTGCAATCTCTCAGTTCACCAAATGCAGCCTACTATCACCAATAGGCAAAACAAGATCATCATAAAAGGCATTATTAATTCTTATACTGCAACATAAAAGGAAACAATGCAAGAACTGATCAATAAGCATAAGAGAAACTTTGCTTCTATAAACAAAAAGGATGGACTCCAACATGATTCACTGTCCTTTTTGTTAATCACAGAATTCCTGCTTTGTCACAGAACAAAGTAGGGACATCTAAAGCAGATGTAGAGAGGCAGAAGTGTCCAAAAAGGATGCAAGATAAGAGTCCTTTGGGATGGACCCATGACCAAAGTTGCTGTAGCCAAAGCTAATGTCTCTAAGTTACATAACTTGTTTGGAGCAGCTATGGCTCTCAGGAGAGAAGAAAGAAAAACAAAAAAGGATCTTTCAGGGAACTTCATGTCCTCCAATTAAATTTTGTTATCAAGGCTCATATTCCTACTGTCAATACAAATATCCAACTGTCCTCAATAAAGTCCCCAGTGTGGAAGCATCCCTAAAACAAGCAAGCTAGACAGTTTGTGACAAGACACTAGAAAGGCAAATGATTTATCCTGGTAATAATGAATATGAATTTTAGATATGGGGTCCATTTTCTGATTTCAGGACCTTAGCTAGCCTTATTATTTGAAACTTAACACATACTAAGTACTGGATTTCATATAATGTAGTGTGTAAAAAGAAACCATGTGTATAGTAAATGAGTTCAAAGACTACTCTTATCACATGAACCATCATCATGAAACTAAACTGAAACATTAGGTTATAAACAATGCTGAATGAGAATTAAAGTCAATCTTCTGATCTATTGCATACTCAACTCAGTAACACCTTATATGTAACTGTGTTTTGCACCCCACCCATATATACAATAGGAAGAATTTATAGTTCTGGAAATCAAGAGTTGGAATCATGAATGACATTAAATCATTTTGAATAACAACTTTGTGATTTGTAATTCCTATGCTTTTAGTTCTGGATGCTGTAAGTTTAGTCATCTTGGTTCCCAAAGGCAGAGTATTTCTTCTGGGGGATGTAGCAAATGTTTCCTTGCAAGACAAGCTGCTATTGCTACTTGGAAACTTCAGGCTTGGCCTTCAAGGGACAGGAAAAAGCTGTGGATACTATTACACAATGCAAATGGAAAGAATATGTATATTGAGGTGATCTACTTGGACACCTCTGGTATTTCCTGACCTATCATCTGCAAGAATAAATGTGCAACACTAACAACTTTAATGTGAGAAAGGCATGATGCCCAGGGACATTGAACTCTTAAACCTCAGCAGAAATGCTAAACAGTGTGTGGAAGAAAGACGCTAAGAGTATCAGTTGCCCCTGTCTACCCAAACTGGCTGAAACGACAGCAGTAACAGCATTTTACTAACCTTACTTTCAATTTTTCTCATAAATTGACATCTAGAAGAATGTTGAAACAAAAGTTTACAGAATTGTTATGAAAAAGACAATCTAACCAGACAACAGATGGACTGTATCAGATGAGCACATTTGATCACAGGTTGCTCCCACTTCCATTCGGTAAAGAATTTGTTTCACCAGAAATTGAGAGGGCTGATAGTTATCAATTTTTAACTGTCTGCCTGCTCTAGGGTTATCGCAACTGCAAAGAGTTTTCTTGTCTAAGAAAACAGAAAGATTATCCCTGGTGAACCAGCATCTAAAACTAACAGATGAGGAACTGTTATTGTCAAGCTATAAATACAATTTGGAAAACATCTATGGGTGATCCAAACTCCAGAATTTCCCAAAGTATCAACTATGGGTGTCACTGAGACTGCTTCTAACCTCAACTCTAACACTAACTCTAACCCTAATCTTTGAGCTGTTGTGATCCCCCAAAATATTTACCATATATTTGAATGCATATTAAGAAGAAATAAATATTATCAACTTAGATTATTTTTAAATTATAGAACAGATATGCACAATATAATGAAATATAAAAAGACAAGAATTCAATCTTTTACAATGAATATATTTCATGTATTATGCTTTAGGTCAAACAAGATGGCCCATTGATTCCTAATCTTAAACGCTTGGCAATTACTGTCTGAAATTCCAATCTGAGGATTTCAAAGTCCCTGAGGCTTAGATAAAATAGATATTGACACAGTTTAGGGGAGCAAGGTAAAAAGGGTCACCTTATCATATTTATATATATATATGTCTTATTTTTGTTAAAGATGACATAGTAAAAACTTGCACAAATGCTACCTCAAAAATTTCATAAGGCCCTAATACATTGGTTTAATTCTCATGTTTCAGATAAGATAAATAAAGTCACTGAAGCCCTGGCCCCTTCTTGCCACTTAGTGACTAAAGAAACAATAATGACAAACCAATTTACATTTTCTAGTTACATATGCAAGAAAGATAAATGATGGAGCCACTGTTCTAAAATTTCCAGAGGGTTGTGTTAGGTAATAATTATTGTGCCATCATTACTGAGTTGTGTGGTTGCCCTTCTCCTTACTCTAACTCAAAGTCATAGTCTCAAGCAAGTGATGCCTACAGCAAGCAGACGTCTACCAAGCTGCAGGAAAGCATGGAGAAAGTTAAAATGGAAATACTTACTACCTTTTCTCCTTACAAAAGTTAAAATGGAAATACTTACTACCTTTTCTCCTTACAAATTATCCAGAAGGTAGCAGCTGTTCTGACAACAGTTCACCAGTGTTCAATTTTGTAAAAATATAGTACTTTCCAATTAACCTGGACATCCAGAGTTGGACACTTTATATGATTATAAATATTTTCTTTATATGCTCCATCTGATTTTGAACACCAGAAGTGTCATCTGGTAGCTATATGAAACACCTTGCTTTTTTGTTTAATAAATAGTCAAATATTTCTACAGTAATAACTTGTTCCTTGACACTAGTGAAAATCTTGGTGAAATAGCTATTAAAAAAACCATTTTCCCTACAACTATTTCTTAATACTCAATAATCCTAAGCACAAGGAATGCAACTAAACAATTAACTTCTGACAATGTATAAATTTGTGCTGGCTAAAAACAAAGATTGTTGCTATCCCATTGAGTTGTCATCCTGGCCAGACTTACTCAAACATAGAGTGCAATAAGATACAAATAAATCACAGCCCTGTAGTTTTTTTCTCATGTACAATGTCCAAGGAACCAAGAAAACAGATGAGACACAGAAAGAGAGAGAGAGAGAGAGAGAGAGAGAGAGAGAGAGAGAGAGAGAGACAGAGAATATGAAGCCTCATTAAGAAAATGTCATTAGCTATACTTTTAGTTAGGATTTTCCATTATATTTTAAATCTAATACATGACACTACAATGACAAGATGATGTTGTACTCATAACAGAATGACCATTAGAATTCTAGAAGCCTCACCTTTTGCCTATTTCTTACTTTTTTAATGACCTCTTTGGGCATCCATAATAGAAAAAAGTCTGAAACACTTAATTTTGTAACTAATTTAGTGCCCTCATCTGTCTTGGAGATAGTGTTATGGCTGAAGAACTGTGGTTCCCTTATATACACTTTTTCAGGCACAAAACAAAAATGTGACAAGCCCAGCAGAGAAACAAGGCTGTACTGGGAAGAATACTAGCTTAGCATTTGAAGTTTGAGCTTAAAACTAAGATTTTTTCATCGACAAACTGAAACTTTCATGTCTCAAATTCTTTGGACCTCAGTTTCCTCATCTACAAAATAGAAAGAGTAACACCTGTGCCATAGTGTTCATAGATTTACTCCAGATCAAGGCAAATATTCATAAAGAGTAATACGTTTAAATAATAGTTACCTTAGGCAATTGTATAGTTATATCAAGTATAAGATGTTTTGTATTGATAATAAGGGAGTAGTTGCCTTAAGTAATCACATAGTTTTATCAAGTATAAAGTGTATTGTAATTATATCTTAAGTATATTGATTGTTGAGAACATAGTAAGAAATAAACAAATTGTGGTTACTAGATCTATTATGTATTAATTATCCTATTTACTGGATGTTCAACATTTTGGTGAGCCAACCAGTAAAATGTGAAGATTTTTACAAAGTTAAACACATATACACACATACAATAAGGTCAGGGCAGAACCAATTATTTGGGATGAACATTGTTATATTTAACTAGAGATTTTACCCCCTTTGAATTTTTTTGTTTTCTTCCACTGTAGGTTGCAACTGTTGATACTTACAATGAGGTGAAGAAGCACAGCAGTGTATACCACCAATTAAAGGCCCTTCATTTAGACAGTAATGAAGTCCTCAATTATCTTTCTGCCTGAAAAAAGCTTTATAGTTCATTAAACAAGTGAGATTTTGATCCAAATCCAACTTCTCTCTTCAAACAGCTCTGCATTTTCCTGTTCTTATTTACTTTTTCGAAAGGATTTTTATAAAGGAAAGAGCCACAACTCAACATATTTAGAAAAAGCCCAGACTGAGCACTTTCTCCAATCATGAGTGTTACTTGGAAGAACTTTAATGAAACAGATGTCTGTCCTCAGTGTCAGCTTCCTGTTTCTCATCAGTTTGCCTTTCTCCACCTCCAAAATATAAAAGAAATAGGAAGCATCTAGAGACAGTCATATTTTTTATTCTATTTCACATGCATTTGTTTCCAGCAATGTAGTAGTATTCCTTACTAGACTCTTGGACTTGCAAATCCTCACATTTAGTAAATATAATCTATTCTACATACATCGCAGTAAGAATTTGGACAATATATACTGGCTTCATTTGTTTTTAAAATTGCCATTTGCCATTTACTTGTACTGGACAAGCATCTCTTGAATAAATAGGTGTATTTTACTCTCTGACTTAAAGAGTTTATGGAGAACTGTGAAGGAGGCTCTGAGGAAAACCATGAATTGATTACCAGTTTAGAGATAAAGTTAATGAACCTGGATTCTGTTTCCAACAAAACAGACTGAAAGACTGATTTTGTACTCTTGGAGTAAGGGATGTTTGGAAAAATGGTAACACGTTTTATTTGCTCTCTCAACACATAAATAAAGCAGGCTTAGATAGCAGAATATTATGTTAGGATCCTTTGTGAAAGTACCTTTTACCAGACAAGATGCACACAAGTCTGGGGACTTGCGCGGAAGTATATAGTGTATTCCTGCTACTGGTCATTTTGGGCCCTGCGAAGACAACCTGTGAATCTACAGGTAATGAAAAGAATAAGATAGAGATAAAAAGGGGTAAAATAAATGAAAGTTGAAAGAAAAGGGAGAAGTGAAACAAACTCAAGATTTGCTTGCATTAAAAAATGATGCCTACTTCTTCGATGTCAAGACGCAAGAGATAGTAAAATTCACACAGCCCTGGAACTCTCCCTCCAATCCACCTGCAGAAGTCATGCAGTCATCAGTGAGCAAGACAACTTAGACACGTCCTGAATCCATTGGTAGCACATGCCTGACGTCTCTGAAAGAGCAAGCAAATGACTCACTGTGGTATAAAACACCACTAACAAGATAATGAAACTCATCATCGCTCCGTAGGTTGATGAGAACTTGTGGCACAGAAAATTATATGAACCTTAAAAAACACACAAGCAGACAGCATGTTTGCACACGCTTCTATTAGTAAAAATTCGGAACAGAAGATATGCCTCTAGAATGCAAAAGTGCCTGAAATTACCAATCAAAAGTAACATCACTGAAACCTCTCTCCTCTGCTAAAGATAAACAAACAATTCAATACCAGCTTCGTAATGACCACATATTTTCAGCCACAGCAGGTTGCTGCCTAGTCCCTGCAGGAAAATGACAAATGAATGCTGTTTAATATTTTGCTTGAGCAGTTTTTTTTCTTTCAGAAAACTATCTGCAATACGATAATGAGAAGAGCAGAGCCGCCGAGAGTAGCATTTTGTAAGGATGACTACCTTTCTAGGGCATATCATCTGATACACACTTTGTTTATCCAGAGTGAATTCAGTGGTTAAAATGATTAATTGAGCCCATTTTCTGTTACTCATACCAGCCCTTGAAAAGGAGGTGATTGCTATTTTTTCTTAGTGACTCATACAAAGATGCCAGCAGTTCACTGGCAATAACAAAATGACATTTCTAAATATAGCAGTTCATAAATCTTATAAGATGCCAACCACATCCAGTGCCCCTCCCCCATGCTCCTTTCTCAGCACTCGCTCAGAAGTGCAAAAGACTTAAGTGTGTTGGGAGGCAGGACAGAGACTTCCTCAGGGCACATCTATCTATCTGTTTCTTCCTCCCTACCTACCAACACGACTGTGCCTTTCTCTGGTAGGAGCAATGTGTATATTTCTCAAATGATAGCTTTTATTATCCCATTAAGATGCTAAATTTGTCTGGTAAAAACGTACACAGAATATGTGCACATTTCCAAAGAAATCCAATTCAATGAATTACTTTCAAGGGGCGCTGTGGAAGCTAGAAAATTTCCTCCAACTCTCTGTGTTATCTATTCTGTGACATGAAAAATGCAGCAACTGTACAGCTGCAGGAAATGAAAAATTTCACCTCTATCATTTTGTGTGGTTTACATGTGGTACTTACCGAATGTATCGTGCCCTCATGGGTTTGCTTATTGTTCTGAAGATTTAAAGATAACTACTGACTTCAGACATTTCATTAACAAATGACTCAGACAGGTAGTATGCAACACAGAATGTAAAAATAATAGTGTTGACAAACTTAAAATCATCACGGCCAAGATGAGATTACTGAGAAAAGAGGCAAACAGGTATTATCTATAAGTATTTTTCACTTATTCTAATCCTCCTTCTCACAACCTCTTCAATATGAAGATCTCCCCATCAGTGAACGAAGGAGTGCATATAGTACTGCTTTCCTACTATTTAAGACAGTTTTCTAAAAAATGATAAGTAAATGGTTGCATTATTGTTACCCTCTCTCTCTTACATCTCCTGTTAAGAATTATACCTTGTTTTAGGCCAACAGTGACAAAAATATTACTTAAGAGTAAGTATAATCATCAAGTAATAGATAATTATATCTAAACCTATGATCAATAAAAATCTCTTTATAAAATATTAGTTTTATAGAGCAAAGCTGAAGAGTAGAAAAGTGCTAGTTTTAAGGAAGCACAGATCTTATTTAAAGTAGTGAATGAGTGTTTTCAGATTGTGCAGAAGTGTAGACAATCTTTTGCTCACACTTTTTAAATATGCTTATAACATTTTCTGCTTACTTAATGATGACTCCTGGGAAACATTTTTAATGCTACTTTTATGAAATAGAACCAGTAGAAATAATTCTCATACATAAAAATTGTATTTAACTCACTAGTACACAATATTTAGAAAAGTTTCTTGAACAAATAAGTAAATCACTCCAAAGTGATGTAACATTATGGAAGTATATATATATATATATACGTGCGTGTGTGTATATACATATATATAATGTGAATTTTTGGTTGAAAGAAGTGTGTAGATTGTCCTGAACCTTTATTTCTTTGATATATCTTACAACTTCATCGATAGAATTTGTATGTAAAACAGAGATATTAAAGTATATATAAATAATTTTGTACACTATGCTTAGTGTTTATGTTATGTCAAATATAAAATTCTAAATCTGGAAGCAATTTAACTGAACAAACATTTCCCAACTTAGATTATTTGTTATAATAAATTTCACAGGGTGTGTGTTATTATACCTAGTAACTGACTCAGTTAAGTATCTCTATGGGAAGTATGTAAACTCCAGTGAATCAATTGAATATCTTTACATATTCAATGGTAAGACCTCTAGAAAGGTGCATATATAATAATGAAGCTACTGAGTCAAACACCCCTTCTGGTTTAAGAAAATATTCAGCTTTCCCACTGAGCTTCAGATAGTGGTTCCTTCTTGACTGGGCAGCAATAAGGTCAGACTATTTCTACAAAGAATCAGGTGATTTTCATGATGAAGATCTACTAGGGATAAAGAATGTTTGCAAGTATTCTCAAAGACATGATGCAGGGAAAGACAAGCCCAAAATACATCTTTAAAATGTTGACTTTGCTTAAGTATGCTACTGCATGTGTGGCAGCATTTGAAGTTTGCACTAGTTGTGAACCATTTGATTGATCTTAAAATATGGAAATAAAGTGATATTGCCCTGGATTTATCAGTGTTGCTCTCACATCTGAAAATACATGCATATGTACTATTTTTAAAGATTTGGGGTATTGATAAGTCATTTAAAATGAAAGCATGAATCAAGTTTCATTATAATTAGTTTATCCAACCCTGATCTAACAATAATTTACTAAACAAGAGCTTGGATGCTAACTGTGCAGTGATTGTGTAGTTCTGTTTTTGTGTTGTGGTTTTCCATTCACATCTATGGTAATTCCTGCTGTGAAATAGTAATTTGGGTTTCCAATATATGCTAACAAAAACTTTTCCTACTCTTCTGCCTTTCATTCTCCCTGAGGGAAAAAAAGTTAGTTGTTAGCTGAATGATGGATGCTGGAGATACCAAGGTTGATAGAAAATAGCAACGTGGGCTCTTGTCAATGTAGGACTTTAAAGGGAAAGAAGTTGAATTTTCATCTATGAAATCTCTGGATACAGGTGGCAATCCAGCAGCAGTTGTGTGAGGGTAAGGTGGGAGGAGTAAATACTGCCACAGGTCACAGGTGTTGATGGAAAGACTGTGTCACTGGAAACAATGATATGACAAACGAAGCTACCTTGATTACGTTGGGCTATTTTTACAGCTAACTTTACTAAATTTGGGGCAGCTGAAAAACTAAGCTGTCAGTGCAACTCTAGCCCCCGCCCCAGACATCACCTTTGGCTCCCAAATTCTCAGAGATGCAGATGCCCACTATATTCCTCCTGCAATGTCACTGTTTACTGGCACCAGCGTAATTTATGTAGGCTGCTGCAAAATCCTTTGGATGCAAAGCTTTCATAATAACCAGGGAAATAAACAGACATGGCTTGTCATAACCAAACTCCTCAATAAGTGGGAGGCAAAATCCCTTCCATCTAAACAGATGTTGCAGAACTAATATGTGAAACCTGTGTGATTTTGTGTTCCTTTTCTACTGCCCATGGTAGATCCCCCTGTCTCACAGAAATTCTACATCTCTATAGTACAAAAATGAGGCCTTTGATCTAGTATAGGTATAATGTACATCAAAAATATCCTGCCTCTTGAATAAGTTACATCTGTTTGATTTTTTAAACGTGAAATCTAAAATAGTTAAAAAGCAGCTCAATGAACTATCCAAATTCTAATCTCTTTACTGTATAAGAAATGAGACCAACTGACCTCTTATTAAATTAGTCACAAATAAAAAAGGAAAAAAGATGAAATCTCACAATACTGAAAAATATAATTTAGTCCTATGTCAATAGCAGGTAGTTGGATTAAGAATTTAGTTAATAGCATGCCTCTTCGTTGTCAAAGAGATTCCCTGGTAGAGGTAAGGAAGCAAAAAAAATCATACTGCTCCTTATTGGTTAAAAAAAAAGAACTTGAGATGTAGGAAACCTCAGAAATAATATAGAGCAATATCTTACAAAGCAAAACGAGACAAAGGAGAGTTAGCAATCTGCATAGATGCATTTACTTATATTTAAGATTAGAAGTAACACTCGAGAGAACCAGAGCTCTGGTGCTTGACAAAACTTTATCTCTTTCTGAAAAACATCTCTATCTTTAAAAACATTACTAAAACAGTATAGAATCTCCAGTGATAAAACAGAATTAATACCTATGGTGGTCGAAATTTGGAAAGTTACAAAATAAAATGTGATCGATGATACAGAACCCCACAGAAGATATTAATAAGAAAAACAAATCAGTTTAGTTCAAATTAAAATGTAAAAAAATTCACCCTAACTAAAAAATAGTGAAGTTATTATCTTGTTCATAAAGGCAGATCAGAGTTAAAACTGCACTGCAACAGTGGACACGCTCTTTTTGGTGCTTACGTTTGTCGGTACAAACACACAGGAAAAAATAAAGAAGAGTAAAGTAATCATTAGTTGTGAGCATTCATGTAACTTCCCAGAAAAAGAGATAATTTGCCAAGATGACCTAAAGATTTGATATCCTGGACTAAAAAACACATGTTTAGAAATGGACATGGAAAGTCTTGAAAACCTAACACACTGAGCATTAAAATCTTACAGCCAACTCCTGCTACTGAGCACACTTCTGGTGCTGTGCCGTCCTGTGATAATTTGGTTACTGAGAAAAGCATCTCTGTAGGTTAATATATTTCTACAGGACACAGTCCTTGTAAGAACTTCGTTAGTGTGAGTTGTTCCGTTTGAATCTGTTCGAGTTGGGAAACCTGGTAGAACTTCCTTTTTGAGCCAGTGTGAGTAAAAGACTAGCTATGCTGGTGAATGCACAACAGTCTAGATTACACTACATATCCATAGTCAGCTGACAATCCCTAGGTGACTCTACTTGGTATTTTCATGTACTATATAAATCTTTTTGAAATTTCACTAAAAAGCAACTTATGAAATTGTGTTTGGAATGATTTAGCATATATTTAAAGCAAATAGTACAAAGCCTTGGCATTTAAGATGTCTTCCTTTACATTTTTGATCCACTGTACTTTCTCTCCCACAGAGGGAGAGCAGAACCTAGTCACAGGAAAGAGAAAGAGCTTGCTGAAGGAGGTAATAATTGCAATTTTATAATGAAGAAAAAGTCCTGGGAAAAAGTGCTTAGAGTGAAAAAAGGAAAAAAAGAAAAGGAAGGAAAAAAGGATAAAACGAGCAAAGAACTGAAGTTGCAAAAGAATAGAGGACATAAGAGAATTTACAAATATCAGGGTGATTTAAGATTGAGGAATTTCTCCTGAATGAGTAGGAGCCCGCTTTAGGATACTGAAGAAGCACAGCAACAGGGCAAGATTTCCTTTCAAAACACTGACTCCAACCTAGATCTTTAAATGGAAAGGAGGAATGATTAAAACAAAGAAGGTAGATTAATGATAAAGTCAAAATGAGATGACAAGTTGAAGGTATGTCATAGGTCACAGGAATACCAACTGACTTAATATAGGTTTGGTTTCTAGATTCCTCAACAATTGTTAGTTGTTTTAAAGGCTGAATATTAGACTAATTGAAGGTTTATGTTTTTTCACAATTGGTGAGAATATTTTGTTCTTTGCTGATGTCAGGAGCAGAATAAAAATATTGGAATTAGAAGTATAAACAACCAAAATGCCCATCAACTGCAGAGTGGATGAAAAGATGTGGTATTTTTATACAATGGAATATTACTCAGCTATAAAAAGGATGATCTTGAGGCCTTCATATTGAAATGGAGGCAACTTGAGCCTATTCTCATAAGTGAAATAAATAAAAATTGTATTTATAAATATCACATTGTGTCTCTAGTGTAAAAAGTAATAAGAACTGTAGGAGTAATAAAACCCAAAATGTGTAATTGCTATTGTTAGAAGGAGAAGGAAAGAAAGTGCTCTAAAGAATATAACTGCTTGTGTGTTTAAGTGTGTAGGACTGATAACCATATTACTAAGTGTTTGTTGAATCGTTGAACAAAACTGTTTGCAGTCTCACTGTTTGAATGTCCATTTTTTGTGCTTTAATTTTGTAACTTGAACAACTATTTCTAAGATGACAGTATGTAATTTGTCAACTAGTGATTTCTTAGTGTTTATTTATTTTACTCTATTTTTGGAATTTTATATTATTGCTTCCCTTTTTTCTGTTTTGCTTTTTTTCCCTTTAAATAAATGTTTAAAGAAAGAAGTAGAGAGGGAAGTATAAAATAGAAGTGAGAATGAAGTATGCTGCATTTGAAAATCAATAGATACTGAGATTTATGAGGAGACAAACATCTGAGCTAAATATAAAGATTTTTAGTTATCAAGAAATACCAATATTGTAAATAAGACATATATTTACTATCTGAATCAGTAAGTCCATACAGAGTGGTTAAACCTATCTATCTTTTGATGTGTTCCAAAGTTGTATATTTTAAATTCTAAAATAGTAAAAGTGTATTAAAATGTGAGATCATCCCACTTCCTTTCAGTGAAGTACCATCGGTAAATTACATGGAATTATCAATTTAACTTTCTAGTTTCCATAAGTAAGGAAGTCTACTTAAGTACATTTCAAACAAGAAATGATTTAAGATTATATGGCACCCTGGAATGCAGATTAATGCTCCCATTCTCCCTGAAATGTTCATGTCCTAATCCAGTGAACTATGATTATACTACCCTACATGACAGAAGGGACTTTTCAGATGTTAGTAAGTTTAAGGTCCTTGTGCTGGAGATCATTTCATAATGGTGAAGATTAGCCTGTTATAATCACATAACTAATTAAAAGTGAAGAATCTTTCCTGGTTCTAGTCAAAGAAGTAGATATGATAAGAACTAAAACTGGGTGAGAAGGTTGTGGCAGAAACAGCCAACCCAGTTTTGGGTTTAGAAGATAGAAAACATGGCCATGAACCAAGGAGTGATGTGCTCTTTAGAAGCTGGAAAAAGTGAGAAATAGAATTTATTCAAGGCCATCAGAAAAGCACATAATCTAGAGAACCTGCTGAGTTTAGACCAAAGAGTACCATGTCAGACTTCTAACAAATAGTGATAAAATAATAAACTTGTGTTGCTTAAGCCACTATATGAGTAACATATTTTATACCTGAAATATAAAAGTAATATAGTAGCAGCAATGTCATACTGTAAAGTGTGTATTAGTTCATAGGCTGAAATATGTACCTCTGAACATATCTTTCCTTTATTTCTATAACTGACAAACTCATTTTCACCAAACAAAATGTGAACCAGGCACCACTCCTTTATAAAGTATTCCATATCCTTTTATTTAAAAAAAATTTGTGGAAAAAAGTCATAACAACATAATAGGAGAATAACAGTAGTTAATATGTTATACATTGTTATCCTTAAAGCAGTTACTCAGAATTCAAGATATGGGCACAAAAGTTGTCCAAATGATTGAAGAAGATGTAATTATGCCTTTCCCTCTATTTGTATGCTTGGTAAATGCATTCAACACTTTATATATTTGGGAGTTTACCTGTCTGTCTTCTCATGCAAGATTAATGCAATCAGTATAGGTATTTTTAAGTAATTTTCAATATCTTAGTTTGCTAGAAAATTTTCTATTGGATAGTATGTGCCTAATAAATGTTTATGAATTAAATGACTTCTGAATTGGGTGAGCTGGAACTTATTCTCTCCAAACTTCCATTTATTCATCTGTAACTGATGAAGCTGATATTGCCAGCTGTGAGATAATGCATGTGAAAAGACTGATAAAAAGGGAGAATATAGTACAAAGCAATACAGCTTATCATTTTAAAAATTTATTTAACTATTAGCATCCATTAATTGATTAGCTATTCATATCATTGAAAAAAACTTAAAATAATTATTAGAAGTTTACTTAACAGTAAAAAGAAATTTAAAAATCCTCTAACTATGGAAGTTTTAAAAGCATGATATAAGAATATTACTGAGAGCTAATACTATTTTAGCCATATTTTTGCATGCATAAAAATCCAGATGAAGTGAAAAACTAATTCTGAATGTCTTTGTTACACCAAGTTATTTTTCTGAAGACAAATGAGGAGTGACACATCCCTAATGGGGAAAGAAGCCATATAAAAGTAAATGATCTAGTGAACACAATTACAAAGATCAGTGAAAAACTGGGAATACTTTGCTAACTATTAATTTAAGCATTGCTGTTAATGTGAATTTACATAACTTAGTTTCTACCCATTGTTCACAAAGTAAGCTATTTTTTAACATTCTATTTTCTCCATTTCATCTCACTGGATTCCTGAGTAAAGGATTTTAGTTGCAATGTTGAGAAAACCTTTGAATATTTTTGTCCATTTTACTTTGAATATTATATCATATTTTATTGTTTCCTTATGCTGCAGTTATCCAGTTACTCAGGATATATTCATTTTCTTTCTTGCATTCTGTCACATACACAAAGCCACTTATCTCAAAATAACTAATCTTTCATTTTCCTCCACTCTATATTCTTCATGAGGAATGCTTCCATTGGTAGTAATGTTTTCATGTTATTGTTATCTTCTGACTATAAAACCGAAATTACATGCCAATGGAGCAAACTTTTCACTCTGCACATAAAAGTTAATGGCTTTTATAACTTTATGCATTTCAATCAGATAGTTTTGTAGCTAACATTAAGTTGGCTTCTTGGATGGTTGACTAGAATATCAGCTATTCAATGTGATGATGCTAATTCAAATAGAAAACTAAAGTGATAATTATCACTCATCAATAACTACTTATGAGAAAACTATAATTATGGGAAAAGGCTTTCTCTTTCTCCATCTGAAGAGATATTTAATGAAAATGTAAAAATATTGTTTCACAGTAGCTATTAGTTTTCTGAAATGTGTTAATATTTGAAAACATCACAGAGACAAATACAAAATTGAAAGATGTCCAATTTCCAAAGAAGACGTATTTTAGCTTTTTGAACTAAACATTTTTATGTATAATTTTGGGTTTTATGGCTACTGTTTTTTGAAAAACTTTTGCTTTTAAAATTTTTCTTTCAATAAAATTAAAGGTATCTCCATTCTTATAAGAGTTCATAAATATTGCACAGTTTTTAATATACCTGTCAATGGATTTTTAGAAATAGAATATCAGAATTCATTAATTCTTTATAGGAACATAGAACTGACCTCTTATTTATAATCCAACCATGAAAACACAGGTGTTCATGCAATCAATAACTGGTGTGAGAAAACCGGAAAACATAGATACTCAAAACTGACCAACAGAAAATTTGACTAGATCAACACCACTTTACAGAAATGTACTCACACAATGTAGTAAATAGATAACTCTAAAAGTGAAGTAAACAGTGAGATAACAGAGACAAGTTTAGGCAGGTGCTAAAAAAAAATGTAACATAGAAAATATGCATTTGTATTTCTTTAAATTCAATCTATTTAATGTATAGATAAATACAAAACTAGACTATAATTTACCCATAAGCTCTTATCCTCTCCCCCATACCCCAATCGCCTCTTTGTTTTCCTCTTCCTCTCCTTCTCACCGGTATATGGTACTGTGGCACTTAATAAAAGAACAATACCATAATGTTCTTTTAATTGAGTCAGATTTTACTTTTAGAATGCTACTTTCTATAAGGATTGAACAAGATAAGGTTTGAGATATTAAATTTATTGATAATTATTTAAAATTTCTGATAAATGTTTTACCAGAACCTGACTGTGGTGCATTAGCTAACGGTCAGTTTGTAACACCTAGCTGACCTGAATCCGCATGGTTCTGGGTGTGGAAGGCCCAGCTGTGATTCGTTCCCGGCAGCATAACAGGAGAACTGGAGAGGAGGGTGGTGTGCTGTTCATTCTCCAGGAGCAGCTTGTCCTGCTGGCTTTCCTGCTGAGAGCTCAGCTGTTCTCACTGGGGAAGCCCAGTCCTTGTTGTCACTGAGGATGGTGCTGATTCTCTTTGGGGCAACTCTGGTCCTTACCTTGAATATTGCTTCTTGGCTCTAGTACGGATTCTTCAACCTGCTGGCCCAGACCTTTATCCCACTGATGCTGACTTTCTAGCTCCTACCACTGAGCTTTGAGTCTTCCCAGTGGAGATCCTTAATACAGACTTGCATGGGTCATTGTTGTGGGCTTTAGGCTTCCAGTTGGACTCTTGGAGAACATTGCTATGGGTTCTAGGTCTGCAGCTGGCCTGTGGCAGGACATTGCCATGGGATCCAGGTGTGTGGACAGATCTCCCACATTCCTTTGCATTTGTCTCTTTTGGTAAATATTATAAAAGAATCCTATAAATTATGTGTCCTGTATTAAATCTTTTCTCTTATAAAACTTGACTATAGTACTGACATATTTTTAACTTACTTTTGTACTGCTTTCTACACTATCAAAACCAATGCTCTGTTATGCAATCTACTGGTATTTTTTTCATCTCCTTATCTGAAAAACAAAAGTTTGACATGAAAAAATGTAAATCTGACTGAGTTATTGTTGAAATTTTCTACTTAAACTGTTGAGGACAGAACCTATTCATCCAATTACCAGCAATAAAGAGAAGTGGAAGATAGGCAAGGGCTCCCTCAAAAAGGAATGAGAATCCCAGTAAAGAGGGGTCTGAATGCTAAATGTCAAATGTCCTGTAGCTATATGAATTTCCAGGAAATGAAAGTCCAAACAGAATGTGTGCTAGAATTGAAGTGTGCTTATGTAAGAGAAGGAAAGGAAAGAGGACAGGGAGGGAGGGAGGAACATGGAGAAAGGGAAGAAAAGTGAAAGGAAGAAAGGGAAGAGAAGAACTAGAAGACAAACAAAAGCTAAACTACTAGAATATTTAATAATCACTGGGTTTATGATCTGTTAAGGTAAAATTGAACAGAAGATTTTAATATTACTAATGATTACTGCTATATGGTGTCAAATTCATGATGCAGTGTAAACTAACAAGTCCAATTTTCATATGTGAGTGATCATATGTGTTCCTTTAAGTAAAAGAGTGATTTTTTGTGGTCTATACCATCTAAGCATAATATATTGGATGGTGTTTGTCATCCATATCCTTCAATTTTGGTTAAAATTAATTACAGGAGATCTTTTACTTCAGACTTGATAGTCAAATTAGAAAAGCACCCTTGGGAAAGGCTTACACTCTATTTTGGAAGGCCTTATAGGCATTTCACCAGATACTTAATATACAGTGAGCTAAGATTACTGTCAGTGAACATATAATGAACATCCTAGACAAAATGCTGGCAATTATTCTATAAGAGATTAATACTAGTTTATGAGCACTTTAAAGACAGGAGTAGCATAATTTGAAAGAAAAATTTCATTTGTCTAGTGTTAAATACATATACATAGTCCACATAAATATAATCAGAAACTAAAAAATGTATACAATTCAATTCAAATATCTATTTTAATCTCTTTCCAGGACAGGATAACAAAACCATCTCTGTCTTTTTCCCAGTTTAAATCATTTTTCATCAACACAATTTTGCATTATTCATGAAACTTCTTCAATGATCCATATAGTTCCAATTTGTATTCCAATGATCACTTTCTTATTATCACATCTTTCACATGTAATTTCTAATATCCCTGTCATCATTTTGCCTGTGTTCAAACTTTCACTTAATCAACTACATATTAGATGCATTAGCTACTGCTGTTCTCAGTTTTCTATTACACAGATTTAAGTAAGACTATTATGGAAGGAATTATATGTTGCTCAAGTATTCTCTGAAAATACTAGATATGAATTTTCCAGAAATAATTTCCCCTTTACCTTGGAAAACTTCACTGTACTTTCTTTGAAATAACAAGGATGAATATACAGATCATCTTTTGTTTGGCAATTAAAGAAAAAGTATCTGACTGATTAAATTCAATTCTCTCAAATAAAAGCAAAATATATACTTCTCTACTGTGAAGTTATCGTTAATCATTAATATTTACTATTCTGAAACATAGAGACCTCCCACACCTCTAGTAAAGAAGGTCATTTTATTGAACATAAGGACTGTAAACAGAAATCCCTTAACTTTAACTGTGGATTTACCACTTCCTGTGCCACTCTAGGCTAGGAAGCTATGTAATTCCATTTGTAAATTGGAATAATAGTTTTGTGAATAACTCTTAGGATATGATTTGCTATATACCAAGTCCTCAAAAAAAGTTGCCCTTGTTATTTTTTTTGCCACTGACTCATAATGTCCATCAATTATCTTTCTAAACATAGAAAGTTATCAACAACTTACGATACTACTGAAGTTATATTTTAAAATCCCTTTTCCTAACTAAACACAAATTTGAAATAAAACAAGATTCCTGCTGCAATTTACATAAAATATGAACTGTTCACTATTCAAGTATAAACTATGATATCAGATTATCTAGAAGAATATTTGCTAATCTCTAATTCCCTGATAAGTGTTTTAGAAAAAAAACATAAAGCTCTTTTCAGAATATTCACTGGTTCTATTTAGCCATGTCAAGATGAGAATAACTTTTGGCTATGTCACCATGATACTATTTCTGTAGGTTATAGATGTCAGTTATATCATGATCTATAGGAATTGAGACAGTGGTTTCAGGCATTTTGGGAAAATTCTGAGGGCTAAGAGGGGTCAAATGAGCTTAGCAAACTGTTTCAGTCACTTCTCAAGAGAAAAAGAATAAAATTCAACACAAAATAGGGGCTGGCATGTGTGGGCAGGCAGAACTCATCAAATTGACTTCTCTTGGTCAGTGTCATGAAGTTATACAGATTTAGTATCAACACGGGTTTTCTTTCATTGACAGTTCATTCATGCAAGAGAGCAGAACTTCTCACTCTTCAACACAGTCTTACATCCTGAAAAATTACAAGATACACAAATGGTGATCAATGTGAGAATTGTCATCAATGATTTTTTTTGCAATGACAATATATTCATTCATTTTTACCTTATCACTAAACTTCCAGATCAAAATGAAACTAATTTTCTGAATAATTGCTAAAAAATTGTAGTAAAAATATGAACCTTTAAATTATTTACTATTTTATGATAAATAATTTTAAACAAGAATATTTTGTCACATTTTCAATAAAAGGTTGAAGAAGCACACTTATATCCATAATACATAAATATATACACATCATAGATATATATTTATAGTAACAGTACATGTGTGTGTTTATTAGTGTGTTTGAAGTATTAAAAACCTAAAAATTTGAGCACAATTTTGAAATTTTAAAACTCCATGGAGGGAATAAGGGCAAGGAAGTGCAACTATTTATCTTTTTCTTTCACTATAACAACAATTCATTCTCTAACATGATAAAATGTCAGGTCAGTGGTGTGAGCGCATGGACAAATCCACAGAGAATACATTTGATTATCTACAATTCTCACAGAAACTCCCAGGATATTCAAAAAAATTGAAAATCTTTGATTAAATGCTTAAATTTCAGAAATATTGAAATGTTGTCTTCTACTTTTATTAATTTATTTACTATATAAGTTTTTGATGAGTGGTTATCGCAAGTAAATGTTTAAATAATTTACTATACTGAAAGACACATTATTGTTAATCCCTATCAAAACACTTCTGGTTTTTAGTCTCATCATTTTTGCCACACTCTGAAGCAGTTCAGAAAGTTGTCTTTCTTCAGTGTCTTTATGAAATATAATAAAACATTTGGGTAAGTGCTGCTGTGTAGGGCTATCCAACAGAAAAGCAGACTAGTAAAAATATTACTGGATTGCCTCATGCAATTTATGCACAAGATAAGGTACAGTGTGACTTCTAGATTTTCTCCAAAGTTAAAATGATCGGGGAAGCTAAACATTTAAAATCTATTCAGGACCTTAAGGCAGCTATGACAGCACAGCTAAAGATATGAAAGAGGACTTCCAGAACTGCTTCAGAAAGTGACAAGAATGTTACGATACATGCATTCAAAGGGAAGGGAAGTATGTGTAAGGGGAATTAATAAAAATGTGCTATTTACTGTGATAATTTTTATTTAAACACACACTATAGTTTTCATCATACCTCACATGCTTTAGAGCTTATGCTATATCTAGAGAGAGAAAGGAGAAATATAAGACCATGAAATTGGTTAGGCTTTTGTCTTTTAAATGAAACAGTTACATAGGAAGAGTCACTACAAGATGTGAAAAATGGCACAATGAAAGCATACAAATAATGAAGTGGACAGAAAAAAGGCTTTTTTTCTATACTGAGCATGAAGAAAAGCTGATGAGCAAGATGAGTTAAAGAATGGAAAGGACTGTGTGATAGAAATTAGGAAGGGACAATAAAGCAGAGCAAAAAGCAAGCAGGAAGCTGGAGAACATACTGGTCATGTGGGAAATAGTAAACATTTGATGTCATGGAGAGTATATGTGGTAACATCACAATAAATATGACTATAGATAAAGCGAGGATATTTTTGTGTGTTTAATAGTCTATGTATCATAGGAAAGAAAAGGAACATATTTCTCTATACCCTAAGAATCATTTTATGTGGGCCAGAATAGCTCAGCAATTATGAACGTGGATTCCAGAATGGAACTGCCTTGTTTGGATCTTGGTTCTGTGACTCATTAACCAATTTTATCAAATTTCTTTTAACTCACTGTTTCACATATCTAAAATTTTTAAAATTTGTTTGAATTTTTAAAGATGCTGATATGTATGAGATGCTGTTGCAGTGCACAACCATGGTGTCAGAGAGAATGAATGATTCCTAAGAAATGAAATTTAGTTCAGTCACCAACAGAACCAAGAGCTACAGAGACTTCCAGGAGTAGCAGGGAAGCTAAGAACTCTCAGGCTTTTATTTAGAATATCAGTGTGAGAAGAAATAAGCAGGAAAAAACATTTGGGGCAAAAATTTGTATCAAAGATCAGCAGTTTTCCTGTGGAAAAGGGGGATGATGAGATCCAGGCACAAAAAGCCTCACTAACCTAAACTTCTTGTTGCTTAAACATTCACTCCTCAAAGAATTTGCCTGTTTTCCCCCACTGTTTAACCACTCACCCTTTGGTCAAGTCCCCCAAAAGACATTTAAATAAGATTTGCTATAGTAGTGTTTTGCTATGTCTATAAAGAGAACAAAAGAGAAAAAATTCAGACAAGACCAACCTATTTTGTATAGTATGTCATGAAAACTAATTTTGTTGGGTCAGAATACATTATAGAATCTTCTGGATAGATTACTAGGGTAAGTGAGACAAACTCTACCCAAAGTATACTCAAAGCCTTATTGATTATCTACACATTATCTATTATTTTAAAAGAAATTGATATTGAAAAAAAAGTTGAAGAAAATAAGAAATTTAAGGTACAACATAGAACAACATAGGAAGGACAGAATACAGATCCTGACTGAGTTCTGCTCATCTTCCTCAATGATTTACTCATGGTATCAGCTTGTGATTTAGTTTCTGTATAACTTACACTTACATCAGGAGAAAATCGTAAAACCTTTTACAAGTCTTCACTAAACTCCAGAAAACATGTACCTTAAAGAGATTAATGTCATATTTCTTTCAAAATAAGACCAGTTCTTGTTATAATTTTTGTTATAAAAGACTCAAAAGCCATAAGCATGTCATTACAGGATATATTACTTTTCATGTACAACAATCTACATTTATTTGTTTATTCATGTACAAAATCTATATTTTTCATGTATAGTATCTACATTTATTCAAATATGGTCATGTCACCTTTTTCTCGAATATTGTCATAACTCTCTAAGCCCAAAATTCTGGACTGAATTGCTTGCAATTCCATTCCTTTTAGAATCACTGGCCCCAATCTCTAATGTCCAGCAACAGAGAATTCCTTAAAGATGTACTACTTGTGCGTGTGGTTTGCATCTAATGAGTTGGCTGTCAGTGATTTTATCCCATGAATTCTTCATCCAACTCGCCACCTGTTACAGGCTGGGCTTCGCAAAGTTCCATTAATTCAATTGTTAATTGAAGACTTACAACACAGAAGTGACAACAAGAATGACAGGTATGAATTATTGCACACAAAAGTGATAAATTTCAGGCCTCATAAATCAGAAAACATTTATTTATTTCACACAGAAACCTAAGGGTATCTGTCACAACACATGATGCACTGAGTTATAAAGATTCATTTTAGACACAATCACATCCTTTTGTTATCAAGTGTGGACTTAATTCATGCAATGTGTCTGTACCCAAATTGTTCATTCAATAAAGGTTCTCAAGTTTATCTGTTTAAAAAAGTGTTTAGCTTTCAAAAAGAAAGTTTATCTTTCATCCAAAGGCATCCAATTGGGTATTTACAAATAATTATAATTTATGTTGTCATTTATTTTAAGTATTAAAGTAAAAAATGTTATCTACTCATAATCATATATTAGTATTAGTGTTATTTTATAATTCAATATGTCCATATATATCTCAAAATCTTTACTAAATTTGTCCATGTGGTCAGTGATCTTGCCTGAGGCTTATTTTCACTATAGGGCTTATATTAAGACATTATAAAAACTCAGGTTTTATTTTCCAGCTAGGAAATATTTTGGAGAAATATGGTAGTACCAGCTCTGTAACTACTCTGCTTGAAGTTGATTATGCCAAAAGAACTAAATATTTCAAAAATTAGTGATTTAGAGACTTCCAGGAAGATAGTAGTGATGAGGAGCAGAAAAACAATCTCTCCAAGGGTATCCAGACATGGAATAGAGCAATATGAGGAACCAAAGAATAAGGAGGAAGGTGGGTCCTTGGGACCTAGGAAGGATCTGAAGCAAGAATTTAAGCCCATGGATGAAGAGAGAAACCTCATCAAAAAGAAGGACATAGAAGATGGCACTTTCTCCTCAGACCCAGAGTCACTGCATGGGCGTGACTGCTGGAGATTCTAGAGGCCTCCACAGAGAAATTCCCTAGTGGAACTGTTAAGTGGATGCGGTGGATTACAGTGGTGGATGAGACGTTCAGGTTCAGATGTCCCAGGTGATTGGCCAAGAGCCATTTGGAGAGGGGTCACCTGAACTCAGAACTCAGAGCAAATGCTGGCTCCACCTAGGGGAGATGCATACACTGCTGCGGGTTGAGTGGGTCTAGTTCCAGCCTCGTGTGCAAAAAAACAACCTGAACTTCTGTGGAAATAAAGATGCAGAAATTATTCACTACTCCAATTTAATGCTACTCCTGGCTTGCTGAGATTAATCAACACAGGTCTGGACTCTGTCTGTCTATATTGTCTATCAGTGACAGCAGAGACACATGGTAAAGTAGACATCTCTTTCTTCATTTTTCTTTTTTCTTTCTCTTCTCATTTTCTGGGGGTTTTTTTGTTATATATTTTCTTTACTGTTTTTTCCTGTTTTTATATGGCTGTGAATATGGTTTCTAGTTTATTTTGTTGTTGTTTTTCTGTTCTGTTTTTATTTAAATTTCTTTCTTCTCTATTTCTCCTATCTTCTGCATGAGTTTCCCAAATCCGTATGATCTTCCTTTGTCCTGCAGCCTTGCTACTAATCATTCTTTTCTTCTATTTCTCTATTTTCCCCTAATCATTTTTAAATTTCCTTCCCAGAGGGCAAAATTGCCATATTGAGGTGTTTATTTACTGCAAATAAAGTTCTGTTTCATTTTAGATGTTGTTATGTAGCTACAAATCTATTTATTGTCATTAAAGATGCCAATTACCTCTGTTTGTCATTTTCTAGGCTGTTTTTTATGTTATTATTATTATTGACTGTACCATTTTAACCAAAGTGATATAATTGTTCTAAGCTGTTGTTCATCCTGGTATAACCAGCTAGACTGAGGCTGCCTAAGGGACATAAACATTACTACATGCCAGTGCCTAAGAACCAGGGGCTGGGTCAAGTAGGCAACAATTTTTCATTCTCAGTAAATTGAAGAGGTAGGATCTTGTAATAGACTTGGAACCCAGAAGCCAGCTATACCTGGAAGACCCTCTGAGAAATAGTCATCTACTAATGGTTCTAAGTAAGAGCAATAAAGCTGCTCAGCAGAGGCAATTTAAAATCAACTTAGGTGATAAACTGGGAAGAGAAACAAATACAATTAGAAGATACTTAAAAGGGATAGAATCCCAAATGTTCATCTCACCAAAGGAAAACCCAGTGAACAGTAAGGTGGAAAAATCTGAAAGCCACTCATCTAGACTGTCTGGAATGTTGACAGTGGAGGTAGCAATGCAAATGAATGAGACTAGGAAAAAAATCAAATGAGAAATAATTTATCAAGAAGGGAAAAATAGGAGCAAAGTTTTTGTGGTAAGTATGGGAGGGGTAAGGGTGGCTGAGGAACTTGGAAAAAGGAGGAATCATGTTATATTACATACAGACACAAATTTCCACAATGAATATGACCATTAGATATACCTAAAATGTACCAATATACTTAATTAATAAAAAAGGAAAAACACTAATTTCTCAGATAATTACAGAGATGGTGACCATAAAGAAAGACATACTTAGTGAGTCTAGAGCAGACACAGACATAAAAATAGAGGACCTTAAGAAAATGTTAGAAATAATAAATGCAAAACATAGGGAAAAATAGAATCCATAAAAAGATTCAAACAAATATCCAGGGGATTAAAAATTTCAATGACAGTATACACCACAGAATGAGTAAAAATGAGGACAGGATTTCAGACATAGAAGAAAGGATTTTAGTTAGAGATCATAAAAAGAAAAATTTCTGCAAAATAACAAGGGACCAAGAGAAGTCAATCCAGCAGCTGCTAGATGTTAAAAAGGAAAGAAACATAAGATTAATTGGAGTTAATGAAAAAGCAAGGGAGCACAAGGACATAAAAAATTTTGTTCATTGATACCATGGGAGAAATCTTCCCCAACAAGGAAAAAGAATTTGACATAAAAGAATATGACATACAGATAAGTAAGACATATAAAACTCCAAATCACCCATGATTAAAAAAAATCCACAGGAAGATATATAATAGTCAAGATTTCAAAAACTCAACAAAAGAATAGAATATTAAAAGCCATTAGAGAAAAGAAAGAAATCATCTATAAAGGAAACCCCACCATAATCACAGACTTCTCAACACAAAACCTCCAGTCAAGGAGAGCTTGGAGGGCAGTATTTCAAGTCCTTAAAAGAAAAAAAGCTCCAGCCCAGATGAATGTACTCTAACTCAGATTATTGTGGCCTGAAAAACTGTCCTTAAAAACTGATGGAGAAATAACATATTTCCATGACAATGAACACTTGAGGAAAATCAGGAACACAAAGACAGCACACCAAAATATTGTGAAGGACTTTATAGAAAGAGAAGATAAGGACTACAACTCCATGACTCCCATAAGGATGAATCCACAAGGCAAGACATACAATTAAACAAGAGAAAAAGGTGGCCAACAGCAGGAAAATAACAAGACAAGGATAAATCAATACATACCAGTTGTAATTATCAATGTTAATGGTCTCAATTCACCAATCAAAAGAAAGAGACTGACACAGCAAATCAAGAAGCAAAATCCAACATTTTGTCACATACAAGAAACTCATTTAATTAAAAAAATGCACACTGAGAACCTAGTGGAAGCCTGTGCCAGGTGTAAACTGTCTGGAACCTCCCCTGTGGGCCCACCCTGTAACCTGGAACATCTCAGAGACCCACCCCAGACTGAAAACTGCCCTACACTGCTTCTACTGGGCCCGCCCTGCCCTCCCACCAGGAACATCAGAGGACCTCAGCAGATTCCAGTCAGTGTGAAAAAAAATTTTGGAACTTTGTCCCAGGCAGCAAACCTTGTACTACAGCAGATTAACTATGTCAGTGTGGTGAGTATGCCCCTAAAATAGAGGTGCACAGTGGATAAACAGGGCCAGTAGTAAAACCCTCTCCAACTAACTGTAAGACCTTGGTGAGTCTGAAAAAAGTGTGTGTGACCACCCCCACACACATAGAAAACATCAGGCAGAGTGAAAATGACAAAACATAAAAGCAAAATGCAGTCTCAAACATCTAGTCCACTAGAAGCAAGTGCAGGAGATATTGAAATAGAGAACCCCAAAAGTAACACACTTGGAACCTCTGAAAAGATAGCGAGTGAAATAAAAAAACAACTTCATCAGGAAATCAAATTAGAAGTACTCTCCCATGTAAAGATAGAAATAACAACCTTAGTAAAGGAATTGTTGAATGCAGCTAAAGAAGAAATAGAGAAAAAAGTACATGAGCATGGGAAACTGATTGAAACCTTGAATGAACAATATAGAAAACAAGCAGAATTCATGAAACAAACTCAAAGAGACATCCAAGAAACAAAAAATTCTATTGAAAGCATGCAAAACCACCTAAAGGAATCTGAGGATAGGATTTCGGACCTTGAGGATGGATCACAATTAGTGATCAGGAAAGGATAGAACTTTTAAAAATAACAAAACAGCATGAAATAACAATCCAGAAGCTTCATGATGGTACCAAGAGCAACAATATAAGAATAATAGGGATTAGCAAAGATACAAGTCCAGGCAAATGACATGAGTAAAGTATTTACAGAAATAATAGCAGAAAATTTCCCAAACATGGGGAAAGAATCTGATATGCAGATAAGTGAGGAATATAGAACACCAAACAGTCACAATCAACATAAATCCATACCCAGACACATAATAATTAAGGTCTCAGACATGCATAAAAGCAGAATACTAAAAGCTGTCAGAGAAAAGATACAACTCACCTATCAAGGAGAGCCCATTAGAATCACAGCAGACTTTTCAGTATAAACCCTCAAGTCAAGAAGAGCTTGGAGTGAGGTATTTCAAGCCCTCAAAGAAAACAACCTTCAACCCAGACCAATGTACAGAGCAAAATTTTCATTCAAATTTAATGGAGAAACAAGATACTTCCATGACAAAGAACAACTGAAGAAATTCATGCCCACCAAACCAAAGCTAGAAAGAGTACTGAAAGACATACTAGACAGAGAGAAAAATGACCATAATCCCCAAAACAACAATAGAAAGAAACCACCAGGTAGGATAAGCAATTAAATAAGAGGAAAAGCAGAAAGAAACAACTGGAAAATAACATGGCAGTGCTGAGCCAGTTCATATCAGTGATATCCATAAATATAAATGGCCTCAATTCAACTATAAAAAGAAATAGATCAACAGAATAGATCAAGAAACGGGATTCCACAATATGCTGTATACAAGAAACACATCTGACCCAAAAGGAAACTCATAGATTAAAAGTCAAAGGATGGAGCAGTATTCCATTCAGCAGGAACCCAGTAAAAAGCAGGAGTGGCTATTCTATTTGCAGAAAGCATGAACTTCAAACCTAAAATGATTAAAAGAGATAGAGAAGCTCACTACATATTTGTTAGTGGAAAAATTCAAGAGGAAGAACTAAAAATTATAAATATATATGCACAAAATACAGGAGCACCCAACTATATAAGACAGATAGTAATGGACATGAAAAACCAAATACACAAGAACACAATTATAACAGGATCTTAACAGCCCATTGTCACAAAGAGATAGATCTAGAACTAGACAAAAAGTCAGCAAAGAAATAACAGAACTGAATCATACCTGTGAGCAATTGGATTTAGTAGATGTTTACAGAGTGTTCCACCCAACCAAGTCAGAAGACACATTCTTCTCAGCTGTACATGGGACATTCTCCAAAATAGATCATGTATTATCCCATAAAACATTCTTAAGTAAATGCAAAGGTATTAAAATCATACCATGCATAATATCTGACCATAGTGCATGGAAATTGGAAATTAATGACAAAAGAAATTGTAAAACCTGCATAAATACATGGAAATTAAATAACAGCCTTTTGAACAACCAGTGGGCTACAGATGAAATTAAAGAAAAAATAAAGCAATACTTGCAATTCAATGAAAATATAGAAACAACATACTGTAATCTGTGAGATGCAATGAAAGTGGTCTTAAGAGGGAAACATATAGCAGTAAATTATCATATCAAGAAAACTGAATGAGCACAAATAAACAGCCTAATGCTCCATCTCAAGCTTCTAGAAAAAGAAGAACAAGCTAAACCCAGAGCTCATAGAAGAGAGGAAATTGTAAAGATTAAAGCAGAAATCAATGCAACCAAAACTAATAAAGCAATACAAAGAATTAATGAATCAAAAAGCTGGTTTTTTGAGAGAATAAAAAAATTTGACAAACCCATAGCTAACCTTATCAAGAAAAACAAAGAAAAAAACCCAAATTCACACAATAAGAACTGAAAAAAGAAAAATTACTACAGATCCCATGGAAATTCAAAAGATCATGAATACATACTTTGAAAATCTCTACTCATATAAAGTGGAAAAAAACATAGAGGAAATGGACAGATTTCTAGAAACATATGAGCTACCAAAGTTCGACCAAGAAGATATACAAATTGTGAACAACCCAGTATCAGCTATTGAAATTGAAAATGTAATTAAAACTTACCAACAAAGAAAAGCCCAGGTCCGGATGGATTCACAGCTGAGTTCTACAAGAAATTTAGAGAAGATTTGATGCCAATACTCCTTAAACTCTTCAATGAAATTAAGAAGAAAGCAATCCTCCCTATATCATTCCTGGAGGCAAGTATTACACGATACCATAACCAGAGAAAGATCCAACCAAAAAGGAGAACTATAGGCCAGTCTCACTAATAAACACTGATGCAAAGATTCTCAATAAAATACAGGCAAATAGAATGCAGCAAATCATCAAGAACATTATACATCATGACCATGTGGGGTTCGTTCCAGGAATGAAAGTATGGTTTAACATACACAAATAAACAAATGTAATACACCACATCAACAGAGCCAAAAACAAAAACCACATGGTCATCTCAATAGATGCAGAAAAAGTTTTCAACAAAGTCCAACACATGTTCATGATAAAAATCCTTCAGAAACTCAGAATACACATTGTATACCTCAACCTTATAAAGGCCATCTATGACAAACCAACAGGCAACATTTTACTAAATGGACAAAAAAATGAAAGCTTTCACTTTAAAATCAGGAACAAGACAAGGATGTCCACTATCACCACTCCTTTTCAACATAGTTCTGGAAACACTAGCCAGGGCAATCAGACAAGAGAGAGAAATAAAAGGAATAAAGATAGGAAAGGAAGAAGTTAAATTATCACTATTTGCAAATGACATGATACTCTACATAGAAGACTCAAAAATCTCCATTAAAAGATTACTAGAGGTATTAAACAAGTTCAGCAGTGTAACTGGATACAAAGTCAATGCTCAAAAATCAATAGCATTCCTGTACACAAACAAAAACTCACTGAGAAATTACTGAAATATTGCCCTTTACAATAACATCTAAAAAAATGAAATATTTAGGAATCAACCTAACTAAAAATGTAAAAGACCTATATGCTGAAAATTATACTACACTGAAATGGCCATACTCCCAAAACTTTTTTACAGATTTAATGCAATCCCAATCAAAATACCATTGACATACCTCACAGATCTAGAGAAAACACTCCTAAAATTCATTTGGAAACAAAAGAAATCTAGAATAGCTAAGGCAATTCTTGGCAACAAAGGCAATGCAGGATGCATCTCAATTCCTGGATTGAAACCATACTACAAAGCCATAGTGATAAAAACAGCATGGTACTGGCAAAGAAATAGACCTGAGGATCAATGGAACAGATTAGAAGATGCAAGCACAACTACAAAGACGCTCAGCCACCTGATATTTGACAAAGGGGCTAAATATGTCCACTGGAAGAAGGATAGTCTCTTTAATAAATGATGCTGGAAAAATTGACTCTCCACATGCCAAAGGCTGAAATTAGATCTAAGCCTATCACCATGCACAAAACTAAAGTCTAAATGGATCAAAGACCTAAATATTAAAACAGAAACACTAAATCTACTAGAAGGCAAGGTAGGTAGAAGTCTTGGAGACATAGGGGTAGGCAGAGAACTTATAAACAAAACACAAACTGCACAGGAAACACTTCAAAGAATCAACAACTGGAATCTCATATTTTTGAAAAGTTTCTGCATTTCAAAGGAAATCACCAACAGAGTGAAAAGAATACCCACAGATTGGGAAAGAATTTTAGCCAGCAACCCCTCAGACAAAGGACTTGTGTCCAGAACATATAAAGAACTGAAAAACATCAAGCTCCCCAAATTCAAAGACACTGTCCAAAAATGGGCATCTGAGATGAACACACAGTTCTCAGATGAAGATATACAATTGGCAATAAACACATGAAGAAATGTTCACCATCACTGGTCATTGGAGAAATGCAAATTAAGACAACATTGAGATTTCACCTCACTCCAGAAAGAATAGCTGCCATCAAGAAATCAACTGATAACAAATGTTGGCGAGGCCGCGTGGGAAAAAGGAACACTACTCCACTGTTGGTAGGAATATAGACTGGTGCAACCATTATGGAAATCCATATGGAGAATTCTCACAATACTAGGATTGGAAGCCCCATTCAATCCAGCTATTCCCCTCCTGGGTATTTTCCCAGAATTGAAAAGTTCATTTCACAGTGATATATGTGCACCCATGTTCATAGTGGCACAATTTGTGATAGATAAATCTTGCAAACAACCAAGATGCCCATCTACTGCAGAGTGTATGAAAGAGATGTGGCATTTTTATACAACAGAATATTACTCAGCTATAAAAAAATGATGATCTTGAGGCCTTCATAGGTAAATGGAGACAACTTGAGACTATCCTCATTAGTGAAATAAATAAGAATCATATTTATAAATATCATATTGTGTTTCTAGTGTAAAAACTAAATAAGAACTACAAGTGCAATAAAACCAAAATGTGTAATTGTTATTGTAAAAAAAGAGAGGAAAAGAAAGTGCTCCAAGGGATGTAACAGCATATATGTTTGAGTGTGTAAAATAAAGGACCATATTTCTGAATCTTTGTTGGATCTTTCAGAACTGTTTGCAGTCTCACTGTTTGAATGTCTACTATGTATCCTTTAACTTTGTAACTTGAACAACTACATCCAAGATGACAATACATAATTTATAAACTAGTGATTTCTTAGTGGGTTTTTTTCTCTTTTTTCCTTTTTTTTTTCTTTTTCTTTCTTTCTTTTAGAATTCTGTATTATTGCTACCCTTTTTTTCTGTTTTGCTTTTTTCTTCTCTTTTAAATAAAATTTAAAAAATGTATAATTGCTATTATAAAGAAGAGGAAATAGGAAGTGCTATAAAAGATATAGCTGCATGTATGTTTAGGTGTGTGGGATTGATAACCATATTTCTAGGTTCTTTTGGATTGTTGAACAGATCTGTTTGCACTCTCACTACTTGAGTGTCCACTTTGTGTGCTTTAATTTTATAACTTGAAAAACTATTTATAAAAGGACTCTATGTAATTTATCAGCTAGTGATTTCTTACTGTTTATCTTTTTTTTTGTAATTCTGTAATATCTCTATCCTTTTTCTGTTTTTTTCTCTTTAAATAAAAAAATTTTAAAAATTGACAGACTGAAAGTCAAAGGATATAAAACAATATTTCATGCATTAGGAACCTGAAAAAATGCAAAAGTAGCTATTCTATTTGCAGTAAAATTGGACTTTGTGCCAACACTGGTTAAGAGAGAAAAAGAAGCTCACTGTATCTTTGTAAAAGGAATAATCCAAGGCAAAATTTAATAATCATGAATATATATGTGCCAAATACTAGTACATCCAACTACATATAACAAATATTAACAGATATGAGAATTGAAATAAGCACTAATTCAATCATAATAAGAGACTTCAATACCCTACTATCACAAATAGATTGATTGGACAAGAAAACAACAATGAAATGTTAGAACTAAATGAAATTGTTGAACAAATAGATTTAGTAGATGTGTAGAGCATTCCATCCTATGACATCAGAATATACATTCTTCTCAGCTGCATGTGTGACTTTCTTCAAAACAGACCACATACTAGCTCACAAAACATGCTTCAGTAAATACAAATTAACTGAAATTATTCCATGCTTAATGTCAGACTATAGTGCAACAAAATTGGAAATCAATACAAAAGAAATCACAAGAGCTTCATACATCAAATAAAACCCTCCTGAACAGCTCACAGATCATAGATAAAATTAAAGAAGAAGTTAGACAGTTTCTATAATTAACTGATAGTACCAAAGCAATGTCCAGAACTTATGGAACAAAATCAAAGCAGTCATGCAAGAAAACTTTACAGCAGTGAGTACCCATCAGGAAAGCAGAGTGAGGTCATATAAAAAACTTAATATTGAATCTCAAGCTTCTAGAAAAAGAACAAGTAAATACTGAAGCTCATAAAAGGAGGAAATTATAAAGATCAGAGCAGAAATTAATACAGTGAAGAATACAAAACAATAAAAAGAAATCAATGAATCACAGAGTAGGTTATTTGAAAGCATAAACAAACCCTTAGCCAACCTTATCCAAAACAGAAATGAGAAGACTCAAATCCATGCAATTAAGAATGACAATGGTGAAATCACAACAGGTCCTACAGAAACCCAGAAGATAACCTATACCTACTTTAAGAACTGGTACTCTAATAGTATGGAAAATGAAAGATAAATGGACAGATTCCTAGATACATATAAATTACCAAATTTGAATCAAGATATAAAAATTCTACAAAAACCAATATTAGTCAATGAAACTAAATTTGTAATTAAATACTTACCAACAAAGAAAAACCCAGGCCCTAACAGATTCACTGTTGAATTCACACAACATTTAGAGAAAACTAATACTACTACTTCTTAGACTCTTTAATGAAATTGAAGGGGAAGAAATACACCCAAATTAATTCTTAGAAACAAGCTTTACCCTGATACCAATGACAGACAAGACTCAACCAAGAATGAGAATTACAGGCCATTCTTTCTGATGAACATAGATGCAAAAATCCTCAACAAGATACTGCAAAATGGAATGCAGCAAATCATCAAGAATATTGTCTACCATGACCAGCAGGATTCATAACAGAGATGTAGAGATGATTCAATATATACAAATTAATAAATGTAATACAGCATATTAACAGAGCTAAGGACAAAAACCATATGATCATTTCAACAGATACAGAAAAAGCATTTCACAAAGTTCAACATTCATCCATAATAAATGTTTTACTCCTTTATTGGAATAAATGGTCTTTATTTCAATTTGATAAAAGTCATCTATGACAAACCAACAGCCATCATAGTACTCAATAGACAAAAACTGAAAGCTTTCACTCTAAGATCAGAAACAAGACAGTGAGGTCCACTGTCACTATTCTTATTTAATAGTTCTAGAAATATTATCTGTAGAAATTAGACAAAAGAAAAAAATAAAAGGAATAACACTAGGAAAGGATAAGTTAAATTATCACTATTTGCCAATGAGTTAATACTTTACAAAGAATACAACTAAAACCCTCCAAAATACTTTTAGATTAAAAATTTCTAGAAGTATAGCTGTAAACAAAGTCAACATTTAAAAACTAATAGCTTTCCTGTACATGACTAACAATCTCACTAAGAAATTTGAGAAACAACACTTTTCACATCAACATCCAAAAAAATGAAATACCTAAGAATCAATCTAAATAAGGAAGTAAAAGACTCTAAACTGAAAACTACAGAGCTCTGAAAAATGAGGTTGAAAGGATATTAGAAAATGGAAATACATCACTTACTCTTGAGTAGGAACAACTAATATAGTGAAAATGACTATATTTCAAAAATTGTTACACAGACTTAATTCAATCCTGGTCAACATTTCACCATCATATCTGACAGAATTAGAGAAAACATTCCTAAAATTCATTTGAAATAAGCAGATACCTAGAATAGCATAAGTAATTCAGGGCAATGAATGCAAGGCTTGAGTTGAAATTATACTGCAAAACTACTGAGATAAAAACAGAATGAAACTGGCAAAACACAGACCCAAGGATCAATGAAATGGATTAGAAGATGCCGAAACACCTCCAGACATACTCAGCCAATTTCACCAGAAAGTACTTTCACCAGAAAACACTTTCACCAGAAAAAAGACAACTTTTTTTTTAATAAATGATGTTGATAAAACTGGCTTTCTACATGGCAAAGATTAAAACTAGACCCATGTCTTTCATCATGCACTAAATGAAATTTGAAATGGATCGAGGTTCTAAATATTAAAACAGAAACTCTAAACTTGTTGGAAGAGACACTAGTTAAATTTATTGAAGACATTAGTATAGTGTTTTGAAAAAAACTCAATTACACAAGAACTATCCAAAAGAATACACAACTGGAATCTCTTCTTAATGAAAAGTTTTTTACGGCAAGACAAACTGGCAACAGAGTGAAGACAAAACTCACAGTTGGGAAAAAATTTTTTCTGGCTTTCCTCAGACAAAAGACTACTATCCAAAAGATATAAAGAACTAATATATACAATGAGCTAAAAAAATCAGACTCCCTCACCCCAGATTTAAAGATCTAATCCAAAAATAGGTATGTGAAATACATGGATCAACATTACTGGTCATTTGAGAAATGAAATTTAAAACAATGTTGAGGTTCCATTTCACCCCAGAAAGAATAACTATTATTGAAAAATCAACCAATAGTAAATTATGTCAGGGCTACAGGGAACAAGGATGCCTTCTTCACTGTTTAAGTATAGGCTGTGAAGCCACTGTGGCAATTGTGAATATTCCTCAAAAAATTAAGACTAGAGGTTTCATTCTAAACAGCTATTTCTCTTCTTGGTATGTCTGAAGGAATGAAAAGCATTTTAGCACAACTATATGTACACCCATATTTATAGCAGCATAGTGTGTAAACCTTGGAAATGGTCCAATATTTATTTCACTTAATACTCTTAAGTGAAATAAACTGGACACACACATGTAAATACAGCATTGTGTATGTTGAGGGAAAGCAAAAGTGCAAATAAAGACCAAAATGTATAATAGATATTGTAAAATATGAAGAAAGCATTAAAATGGGAAGAAGATCTAGTGAGAGGGAGAAGGAAAGAAAGGAAGGAGAAAGAAAAAAATGAGAAAGGATGGAAAAATAGGAATGAACTTTTTGTAAATTAGAAGAAACTTGAAGAACAAGAAGGGAAATGGGAAAAGCAGAATCAAGTTATATCATGTACAGATACAAATTTGCCATGATGAATGTGATCGTTATGTTTACCTAAAATGTACCAACAAACTTTATTAAAAAAAGCAAAAATTAGTGATTTAGAATCTTCTTTAGGACCATTCATTAAAAACTAAGAACAATTAATGTATTTCCATGCTTATGGATGTGCTGCAACATTTCAATATTAATACCAATTGCACATGTAAAGGGCAAGATTCCTTTTATTTTAGATGCTCTCAGTTCATGAGTGTCTAACCCACTTACATTTTGGATCAAATTGCTACTTATCTGGGGGTTTCATAATTTCCTCAGTTCTGAAAATTCACCCTGAGTAACTTATAGAATGCAGGAAAACACTATACTTTATACCATTGTATTATAAAGAATGAACAACAAAGTTAACTAAAGAAGACATAGAGACTGAGAGTATCTTCTCATATATAGAGAGATCTCTCTATGGTTTTAAGTATGCCTCCTTCTCAGTAATAAATGTACTTCTTTACCCAGAAGTTCAACTGCACCTTGGTGTCCATAGTTTTGTTGCCTATGTAAGTTCTTTACATTGATTAGATCATTTATCACATGAATGAACCTAATGTCCAGTCATTCTTTCCTAACTAGGAGAGCAGACTGATACCAGGTGATTCAAAGCCCTATATGATTGGTCCTTCTGGTTTGATATACTCCCATCCTAAAGTGTTCTATTTGTGTAAGTTATCTAGGAGGCTATTATAAATCATCTTACAAGCATAAACACAGATGTGGTCTCAGGGAGCAATCATAAACTTTTAAAATACTCCTATCACTTGTTAAATCCCAATGTTGTAGGAGATTTATCACAGGAATCTGGAATAAAGCCCATAAACTTGTAATTATACAACATGCATGGAATATATATATATATATATATATATATATATATATATTACATGTGTTACAAGTAGTGATACAGATTCCAAGAGAATAACAAGTACTTAGAACTAACAAAATTTGAGAGTATGGCTAATAAACTGTAATATGGATAGAATGACTCCAAAGTAATGATAGAAATGAAAGCAAGCAAAATGAAAAATACCATGAACAACAGAGCAGATGCCCATTAAGGGCATGAATACTTTTCCTAATACTGTACCAATTTTAGTGAAGTGATGATTAATCTTAATTCTCAACTTGATTGGCTTATTTGATGCCAAGGAGTTTAGTAAAGCACATTTGAGTGTGCCATAGGGATGTGACTTTGGGAATTTTATCTTGTCCTTGGCCCTTTTCAGTCCTTTTCTTGCCTCTCTATTTTTGGGCTATCACAAGGTGAGGAGTTTTCCTCTGGCAGGTCCTTCTTCCATGTATTTCTGCCTTAGAGTCAGTCAACTATCGACTAAAACCAAGAGGTAAAACAACTTTTTCTCCAATAACTGAATTTTTCAGATTGCAGTGGCAAAAATATGACTAATAATACAGGTGACATCTTTGTTCTTCTTTCTCTAGCATAAACCTAGGCAGAAAAGAGAATATGATCAGAATTTCATTTTCCACTTTTCCAGCAGGTTTGTTCTGTTTGTCATAACTTCTCTTTATAAAACCAGGAAAAAAATTACAACTTTTAGAAGCATTAAAATTTTGATTCACTTGGAAGCTTTTATTAAGATGTAATTAATAGTCAAGAAGACTTTTCTAGACATTTAGAATGCAATGAATCATTGCCTAATTATCACAGTAAGAATTTTTTTAAATACTTGAATGTTTAAAGAACTTAGAGAACTTAAAATACCATTTTAAATGAACTTTTTGTAGTGTGTATACATTGAAGCTCTCCATACTATAAACTTAAGGCTTCTGGGAAGATGGTGGAACAGTAAGCAGCACAGTGAACAATCTCTCTGAGAGAAACAATACAGATGCTGGAATATAGCATCATGGGGACAACAATAAGGAAAGAAGTGGATCCCCTCGGCCCAGGAACAATCCAAAGTGATAATTGAAGCCCACAGAAAAGGTAAAAATGTAAAAATTAAATAAAGAAGAAAGTGTGCTGACAGCACCTTTGCCTGGAGCTAGACCCATTGAGTGAAAGGAGCTGTTGGAACCTCGGGATGTACAGTCACAGTGACAGTGGTAGCTGGCAAGCCCAGAGGCCCTTGCAAGAGATGTGGTGGTGGAGGGGAGCAGCAGATGCAGAGGACTGAACTGTCTTGTTGTGAGTGTAGAGAGTTCAGTCCTCCCACCGGAAAGAGCAACTGTCCAGGAGCCATTTTGGATTTGGGATAGATAAGCCCAGAAAAAGAGCTGTAGCTGGCTTCCTCCAGCAGCTCTAGCTGGGAGCATACATGTGACAACTGCTCGGACAGAGCCGTCCCCATATGCATTCCAGTAGCCATCACTACTGGTTCCCCACTAGTAACCAGCTCGGCGTGGAAGTGGTGGCCATCCCTACCTGCCATTCACATTCTGGTAGCCATCATCAAAGATCACCCCCACCAGGAACCAGCTAGGAGACAATGGCCAACCCCACCCGTGAATGCACTCCGCTAGCCATGAGTGAGCCAAATCAGACTGGGAAAAACAGCAAATAGCCATGCACCAGTGCACCCAATGGCCATCATCAGATACCTGTAGCCAGTACTGGCTAGAAGAACCAGGCTCAGAGAAATTCCAGCCAATGTGGGAAGTGCCTGGGACCCCAATATCCACTTGTATGGAAGAACACAAGTATGGAAGAATACTTCAAGAGGAAGAAGCAAAAGGCAGATTCTGGCCTCCAATGCAAGCAGAGCTAGTCCAAGAGATGTAAACATAGTAGAGATTGGGAGTCACAGATCTGAAATTTCTGAAGTGAAGGCAACTGAAGAAAAGAAATAACTTCCTGAGGCTATAAAAGAAATTAAAACAGAAACTATTTCAGGTAAAAGAAATGAAAAACATAATGTAAGTATTGCTAAGCACCTCTAAAGAAGACATAGATGGAAGAATAGAGGAGCATAGGAAAATAATGAACAATACAAAATTGAATGAACAATATAAAAAAGATTTAGAATACATGAAACAGATTCAAAGAGATATCCAGGAAAATAACAACTCCATTGAAAGCTGGCAAAACTGCTTGAAGGAAACAAAAGATAGACTTTCAAACCTTGAAGATGGATTTGAAGCTCAATCACAAAAGGAAATTTCTCTTAAAAAATAACAAAGAACCAGGAGGTAAAATTCAACAGTTTCAAAACAACCCAAAGAAACATAACTTAAGAATAATAGGTGTGAGTGAACAAGCAGGGGTCAACGGGAATGACATTAAAAGTCTATTTATAGAAATTATATCAGAAAACTTCCCAAGCATGGGAAAAAGAAATGATATTCAGATAAGTGAGGCATACAGAACTCTAATTGGCCATAACCAAAATAAATCTATAACCAGACTTATAATCAAGATCCCAGAAATTCAATACAAGAACAGAAAATTAAAAGTCATTAGAGAAAAGAAACAGATCACCTATAAAGGAAAACCCATCAGAATCATGACAGACTTCTCAACCCAAATCATCAAATCAAGAAGAGCCTGAAGTATTTCAAGTCCTGAAGGAAAACAACTTCCAACTCAAATTGATGTACTCTGAAAAACTATCTCTCAAAATTAATGGAGACACAAGATACTTCCATAACAAAGAACAACTAAAAGAACTGTTGACCACTAAACCAACCTTACCAGAAATACTGAAGGACATTCTAGAAAGACTTTTAAAAAGACCATGGTTCACCTCACAGGGCCCAGAAACTCCAGCCAGAGGAATGCACAGAGGAATGGGCCTGGCTAAACCTGGGTCCCACCTGCAACTCCCACCATCTCCACAGACCAACTTGTGGGAACCAGGAACTTCAGCCAGAGGCAGGCATGGGGCCTGGCTAAACCTGGGCCCCTCCTGTGACTCCCATAGTCTCCACAGACCACCTCATGGGACCCAGGAACTCCAGCCAGAGGTGCGCATGAGGCAGGGCCAGAACCTGGCCTCTCCCATGTCCCACAGTCCTGGCCACCCACCTCAGGACCTAAGAACTCCAACCCATGATGAGTGTCCCTGTAGGGCCACCACTGCCATCAGGGATCCCCCCACTTGCTAGACCTAGCATTGCTGTTGATCTTTGGCTTCCCCTGCAGAACCTTGGAGTGCAGTGGATTAAACCATGCAGTATCAAGGGGAGACTCAGTAAGAAGAACTCAGCAGGCTTCCATCAGTGAGGTGAGTTTGCCCCTAAAATAGGAATAGTTTGCACCTTCAGTGGGTAAACAGGAGCAACAGAGAAGCCCCCTCCAGAAGTAGGCCATAGGTGAGCTTGGCAAGTGGGTGAGTCAGTCCTTTCTCCACAAAGAGAATATCAGGTAGCTTGAGGATGGTGCCATCAAGGCCTCTCCCAACCTGGAGAAAATTAAAAGGGCCTATGAAACATCCAGAGACAAACACTATAAACAAGGGATATCTGGTGACTCTGAGCAAATTGAAGACAAAATAGCAGCAAGAACTAAGGGTTGATTTCCATCAATACTTTTAGTCTTCTCAGTCTAGGAAGATTATAGGACTTACCAAATAGGCCCTGAAGAAGGAATTCAGGTGAGTGGCCCACTTCATTGTAGGACCCAGCAATTGGAAAAAAATCAACCTTACAGTAGGACCCTAAGATACACACTACCAACAATTGACACTAGTGGGATTGAAGGACCAAATATTAACCCAAAAGGGGAAAATGGCAAAATGAAAAATTAAAATGCAATCTCAAACATCTAGTCCATCAGGAGTCATTGCACAGGAGACATTGAAATAGAGGACTTCAATAGTAGCACACAGGAAATCTCTGAAAAGACAGCAAGTGAAATAATATTAATAAAAAAAACTCCATGAGGCTATAGAGGAAATCAAATTAGAAGTAATCTATCATGTGAAGACAGAAATAACCTTAGTAAAGGAGTTGCTCAGTGCAATGAGAGAAGAAATAGATTTAAAAAAGTACAGGAGCATGGGAAACTGATTGAAACCTTGAATGAACAATATAGGAAACAAGCAGAACTCATAAAACAAACTCAAAGAGACATCCAAGAAACAAAAAATTCTATTGAAAGCTGGCAAAACCATTTAAACAAAGCCAAAGATGGAATTTTGGATCTTGAGGAAAGGATCACAATTAGTGATAATGAAAGGATAGAATTTTTAAAAATAAAAAAGTAGCATCAAATGACAATCTGGCAGCTTCAAGATGATGCCAAGAGAAACAATATAAGACTAATAGGCATCAGTGAAGATCCAGGAGTCAATGCAAATAACATACATAAACTACTCACAGAAGAAATAAAAGAAAATTTTCCAAACATGGAGAAAATAATCTGATATGCAGATAAGTGAAGCATTTAGTATGCCAAACAATCACAACTATCATAAATCTACACCCAGACATATAACAATTAAGATCCCATACATGCAGCATAAAAGCAGAATGCTAAAAGCTGTTAGAGAAGACACAACTCACCTATCAAGGAAAGCCCATTAGAATCACAGCAGACTTTTCGGCACAAACCTTCAAGTTGAGATGAGCTTGGAGTGAGGAATTTCAAGCCCTGAAAGAAAACAACTTTCAACCTAGTCTCTTATACCCAGCAAAACTTTCATTCAAATTTAATGGAGAAATTTAATGACAAAGAACAACTGAAGAAATTCATGTACACAAAACCACTCCTAGAAAGAGTATTGAAAGACATATTAGATAGAGATAAAAATGACCATGATCTCCAGAACAACAACAGAAAGAAACCACCAGGCAGGACAAGCAATTAAACAAGGGGGAAAGCAGGAAGCAGAAAGCACACACCTGGCACATAACATGGCAAAGTTGAGATAGTACATATCAGTTATATCCATAAATGTTAATGGCCTGAATTTACCTATCAAAAGAAATAGGCTGACAGAATGGATCAAGAAACAGGATCCCACAATATGCTGTATACAAAAAACACATCTGACCCAAAAGGAAACTCATAGATTAAAAGTCAAAGGATGGAAAACAGTATTCCAGGCAACAGGAACCCAGAAAAAAAAAGGGGTGCATGTTCTATTTGAAGACAATGTAAACTTAAAACCTAAAGAGATAAAGAAGGTCACTGCATACTTATTAGTGGAAAAATTCAAGAGGAAGAACTAACAATTATAAATATTTATGCACCAGATAAAGGAGCACCCAACTATGTAAGACAGATACTAATGGACCTGAAAAAGCAAATACACAAGAACACAATTATAATAGAGGACCTTAATACACTATTGTCACAAAGAGATAGATCAACAAGACAAAAAGTCAGCAAAGAAATAAGAGAACTGAATCATACCTGGGAGCAAATGGACTTAATAGATATTTACAGAATGTTCCACCTGACCACATCAGAATACACATTCTTTTCAGCTGTATGTGGGATATTTTCCAAAATAGACCATGTATTATCCCATAAAACATTCTTAAGTAAATACAAAGATTTTGAAATCATACCATGCATAATATCTGACCATAGTGCATTGAAATTGGAAATTAATGGCAAAAGAAATTGCAAAGTGTGCATAAATACATGGAACTTAAGTAACAACCTTCTGAACAACCAGTGGGCTACAGATGAAATTAAAGAAGAAATAAAGCAATACCTACAATTCAGTGAAAATCTGGAAACAACATACCATAATCTGTGGGATGCAATGAAAATGGTCTTAAGAGGGAAATATATAACAATAAATTGTCATATCAAGAAAACAGAACAAGCACAAATAAACAACCTAATTTCTTATCTCAAGCTCCTAGAAAAAGAAGAGCAAGTAAAACCAAAGCTCATAGAGGAGAGGAAATTGTAAAGATCAGAGCAGAAATTAATTCAATTGAAACTAAAAAATAATACAAAGAATTAATTAATCAAAAGCTGGTTTTTTTGAGAGAATAACCAAAACTGATAAACCCCTGGTCAAGCTTCTCAAGAAAAAGAAACAAAAACCCAAGCCCATGCAGTAAGGACTGAAAAGAAGTAAATTATCACAGATCCCATGGAAACTCAAAAGATCATGAATGCCTACTTTGAAAACCTCTACTGAACTACCAAAGCTCTACCAAGAAGATATAGCAATTTTGAATAACCCAACATCAGCTGTTTAAATTGAAAACATAATTAAAAACTTACCAACCAAGAAGAGCCCAAGTCCTGATGGATTCATGGCTGAATTCTACAAGAAATTTAGAGAAGATTTGATGCCAATACTCCACAAACTCTTCAATGAAACTGAAAAGGAAGCAGTCCTCCTTAAATCATTGCTGGAAGCAAGTATTACTCTGATACCCAAATCAGAAAAAGATCCAAACAAAAAGGAGAACTGTAGGCCAGTTTCACTAATGAACATTGATGCAAAGATTCTCAATAAAATACTGGCAAATTGAATGTGACAAATCATCAAGAAGATTATACATCACAACCAAGTGGGATTGATTCCAGGAATGCAGGGATGATTTAACATACACAAATCAACAAATGTAATACACCACATCAAACAGAGCCAAAAAACAAAAGCCACATGGTCATCTCAATAGTTGCAGAAAAAGCTCTTGATAAATTCCCAACAAATGTTCATGATAAAAACCCTTGAGAAACTCGGAATACACAGTGTCTACCTCAACCTTATAAAGGCCATCTATGACAAACCAAAAGCCAACATTATACTAAATGGACAAAAAGTCAAAGCTTTCACTCTAAAGTCAGGTACAAGACAAGGATGTCCACTATCACGACTCCTATTCAATATAGTTCTGGAAATACTAGCCAGGGCAATTAGACAAGAGAGAAATAAAAGGAATAAAGGTAGGAAAAGAAGTTAAATTATCCCTATTTGCAGATGATATGATACTCTATATAGAAGACCCAAAAAACTCCATTAAAAGACTACTAGAGATAATAAATTCAGCAGTGTAGCTGGATACAAAGTCAGTGTTCAAAAATCAATAGCATTCCTGTACACAAACAAAAAACTCATTAAGAGACATTATGGAAATATTGTTTTTCACAATCTAAAAAATGAAATACTTAGGAATCAACCTAAGGATGTAAAAGACCTTTATGCTGAAATTTATGCTAAAATAAAAAAGGAGATTGAAGAGGATATTAGAAAATGAAAGGCTAGCCCTTGCTCTTGGCTAGGAAGTACCAACACTGTGAAAATGGCCATACTCCCAAAACTGTTATACTGATTTAATGCAATCTCAATCAAAATACCCTTGACATACCTTACAGATCTAGAGAAAGCCTCTTAAAATTCACTTGGAAACAGAAGAAACCTAGAATAGCAAAAGCAATTCTGGGCAACAAAGGCAATGCAGTATGCATCTCAATTCCTGACTTAAAAATATACTACAAAGCCACAGTGATAAAATCAGCATGGTACTGGCAAAGAAATAGACCTGAGGATTAATGGATCAGATTAGAAGTTGCGCACACAACTACAAATACACTTGATATTTGACAAAGGGACTAAACATGTTCACTGGGAGAAGGATAGCCTCTTTAATAGTGTTAGAAAAATTGTCTTTTCAAATGCTGAAGACTGAAACTAGACCCATGACTACCACCATGCACTAAACTAAAGTCAAAATGGATGAAAGATCTAAATATTAAAATAGAAACACTAAATCTACTGGAAGATAATGTAGGTAGAAGTCTTGGAGACATAGAGGTAGGCAGAGAATTCATGAATAAAATGCAAATCGCATGGGAAACACTTCAAAGAATCAACAACTGGGATCTCATATTATTGAAAAACTTTTGTACTTCAAAAGCTATCACCTACAGAATGAAAAGAAAACCCACAGAATGGGAAACAATTTTAGCCAACAATCCCTCAGACAAAGAACTTATATCCAGAACACATAAATAATTGAAAAACATCAAGCTCCCCAAATTCAACAACCCTCTCCAAAAATGGGCATCTGAGATGAACATACAGTTTTCAGAGGAAGATATACAAATGGCAAATAAATACATGAAGAAATGTTCACCATCACTGGTTATTCAAGAAATGTAAATTAAAACAACATTGAGATTTCTTCTCACTCCAGAAAGAATAGTTGCCATCAAGAAATCAACTGATAACAAACATTGGAGAGTCTGCAAGGGAAAAAGTAACACTGCTTCACTGTTGGTGGGAGTGTAGACTGGTGCAGTCACTATGGAATTGCATATGGAGAATTCTCCGAAGACCAGGATTGGAAACTCCATTCCATCCAGCTATTCCCCTCCTGGGTATTTTCCCAGAAAAATTGAAAGGGTCATGTCACAGTGATATATGTGCACCCATTTTTATAGCAGCCCAATTTGTAATAGCTAAATCTTGGAAACAACCAATATGCCCATCAACTGCAGATTGTATGAAAATGATGTGGCATTTTTATACAATGGAATATTACTCAGTTATAAAAAAGGATGATCTTGAGGCATTTATAAGTAAATGGAGATAACCTGAGACTATCCTCATAAGTGAAATAAATAAGAATCATATTTATAAATATTGCATTATGTCTCTAATGTAAAAATTAATAGGAACTCTCAGAGTAATAAACCCAAAATGTGTAATTGTAAAAAAGAGAGGGAAAGAAAGTGCTCTAAAGTATATAACTGCATGTATGTTTAAGTGTGTAGGATTGATAACCATATTACTAAGTTTTTGTTACATCATTGAGCAGCACTGTTTGCACTCTTAATGTTTGAATGTCCACTTTTTGTGTTTTAATTTTGTAACTTTAACTACTGTTTCTAAGATAACAACATGTAATTTATCAACTAGTGATTTCTCAGTGTTTATTTATTTATTTTTCAGTGGTACCAGAATCAAACTCAGGACCGCGTGCTTGCAAGGCAGGCACTTATGCTGCTGAGCTAAATCCCCAGCCCTTATTTTTTTGAAATTCTGTATTATTTGTACTCTCTTTTCTGTTTTATTTTTATTTCTTTTTAAATAAAATTAAAAAAAGAAAAGTTCTCTGCTCCTTCCATACTGTGAGCTGTTTTTATAGCCTTGATCTGGCTAGAACCTCCACTCCTCCTCAAATTGGTTCTACATAGGTAGTGAGGATGTAGAGTAAGTCTGCATTTTGAAGCATGGATTTTAGAATAAACTAGTTGGTTTAGGTGCAATGATTCATCTAGTTAAAAGTGATCTACTCAAGTTCTCTGCTCATTTTAAAATCAGATCATTTGATTTTCTATTGTTGAAATTATATATATATATATATATATATATATATATATATATTCTAGATATTGACTCCTTAAATGATACATAGTTTTCAAATATTTTCTCCCATCCTGTAGGGATGCTTGTTTTTATTGACTCTAGTCTGTTTTCTTTCATTTGGTTTTATTCTCTTCAAAATAAAAAAAAACATAAATTTAAACAATATTTTTAAACCACCATCACACTTTCTTTGTTAATTGTATAACTTTATATATAGTAATAATTGAGAACAGCTTATGGTTTTCATGAGATAAGCCAGTTCAAATTTGAAATTTTGTTGTATTGCATTGCACTTCTAATTTATTGGTTAGTATCATGTTAACACATCTATTTAACTTTCAACATTTTTTTTCCAAATTCTTTTTAACTTCCACAAAATCTTTAAAACAAATTATAGGGCATTGTGAAGACACTGCATTTCCACTTGTCTAATTTTAGATGAAAAGAGACATAAGTGAAGATAATATTCATTAAAGGATATTTTACAGTTGGCTGAGGGATTGTTATGACTGGGATGGGAGGGACATTAAATTGCACATTACATAAAGCAGAGTATAATGATATATTTTACAAGTTAAAGAGGTTTTGTGTTTCACAAAGATCATTTACAGCAATATGGGAGAAACAGCTGAGAAATTTCAGAATGTCTTTCTAAATCTGTTGGATTTAAGCATAATTGATCTCTAATAGATTTGGGGAGTTTAGTACAAATTTCCACTAATAATGTAGAACCTATACAAATATGTACCATTGTAACAAAGTACTCTACTTATGTGTTCTGGGCAAGTCTTTAGATCAGAAGTCTTCTTCTAATAGAGACACCTATGTGAAAGCCTACCAGTACAGTAGGCTTTCAAAACCTCAAGGAACTTTGAATAAACACTATGTTAATTGTCACAGTATTTGCCATCTTTAGCCTTCCTTTTGGCTTTTCTTGAAGTATCTCTTTATGTTAAACTGGTCCCAAATACACTTTTATATATCATTGATTTACATGTTTCCTATGTAGAAGAGTAGTACTACCGACAATTTTTTTTACAGCAAAAAGCTACAGTTGTTCAATTTTGTTATTGTTGTTGTTAATCTCTTCATGTGCTTAATTCATAAATTAAACCTTTATCATAGATATATATGCACAGAAAAATATATATATATAGGATTCAGTACTGTGCATAGTTTTTAGACACCACTTATAGTCTTAAAATTCATTTCCCATAGAAAAATACTACTGTAAGAAAGGAAGAGAGCGGTTGATTACAAATGTCATAGTGCTTTGTAGGCACGATAGATTCCTTTCTGAGTGTGACAGAATATCATTGTGCTGTCTTAAACAGGAGAAATACAAGATCCAGCGTATATGCTGAAAAGATCTCTTTTTCCCCTCTTGTATATATAATGGATTGTCAGGGAACAACTACTTAGGAACTTAATTACAATAATATACATTTGGAATTTGTTGTCTTGACCTACATGGGATAAAAGGAGTTCAAAAGATGATGAATCTGGAGTCCTTGCTATAATGAAAAGTCTTACTGATAAATTATATGTGATTCACGTGAGGGAAAGAGAAATCAGGGTCCAATATCAAGTTTTTCACGTTGAGTAACTAGACAAACAGTTAATTCATTTCCTAAAACAGCAGATAAGGAAGATAACATATTGGGATAGATTTGGGACATTAAGATTTTGTTTCACCTCCCATCTGAGCTATTTATCAGACATCCAAGAGGAAATATTAAATAGAAAATTCAAATTCATGTCTAGAAATCTGGACTAAAGATAAAAATTTGGCAGTCATATCTATACTAATAGTGTTCATGTGGAGTGGGACTGAATAATATTAAGCAGAGGTCACATACAAAAAATGGAACTTAATCTAGAATTAAAATACTAGCTCGAGGTGTAGCACTGTAGTATAGCACTTATCTACACGCACGATGCCCTACTCTCAATTTCCAGTATCAGAGGGAAGACAAGAGAAAGAAAAAGAAATTGGACTCAGATACAGGTAAAAGAGCAGTAAATGTTATGAGAAGAGACAGCCTCTGAAGTAAGTGGGAAACCAGAAATACAAATTTATTTTCGAAATGTGAACATTCTCAGGATAAGAAGGGTGTTAACTGTATCAAATATAGTTGATGTTCCAATAATAAAAGGATTTGGAAAAAACTGTTATCCAAAGAAGATATACAAATGACCAATATGAATATGGGAAAATGTTTACCATCATTAATCATTAGAAAAATGTAAATCAAAGTCACAAGAACACAGTCTGTCCTCTAAGAAACTAAAATCAAAGGAAATATATATATAATCAAAGGAGTTAAAGAAGGTGAAACATTGCTGGTGGGTTTGTAAAATGAATGCAATACTTCAGAAAAGTTTGACTATTTCTCAAATAATTAAACACAGACTTGCTGTATGATACAGAACTTTCACTCCTCTCCTTCCAAATGAAAATATATGTTGGAACAAAAATTTTAACAGATTCATTCTTTATAGTGCTGGAAATATAAAAGCAACTCAACATTTGTGAACTGTCAACTGATGCATTAATAAAATATGGTATGACCATGCAGTTAAAGATAATAAAAAGAAATTTAATATTGATATGAATAAAGGAAGGAATTATAGTGAGTGAAACAAAGCTAGATTGTAACAACCATATATTATGTGATTACACTTATGTGAAATGTCCAGAACAGATAAATCCATAGAAAACAGATTGGCTCCTCCCATAATCTAGATGAGGGATGGTAGAATGATGTAGCCTTTGTTATGAGCAACGAATGTCTTCTGCAAATGACTGAAATATTAGACGTTAAGTAGACAAATTATTTTTTGCATACTTCTATGAAAGTGCAAAAGTTCTGAATTTATAATTTAAAAGGGTAAAATTTGTGGTATGCCAATTATAAATCAAAACTAATTCAAAAAATTCATAATTTTGGATACTAATTAAAATTACTCAACAGAATCTTATGATTTAAAAATGAAATTAATTACTCAATTGAATAAATATGAAGCAGTATGAATCCTGGTTGCAACAAATATGGCCCTCAAAAAAGTTTATTTGTTGAATGTTTTATAAAAAAATAACATTATTTGAAACAAATTAGATGATGTCCCAAAACCCAGAAAAAATTTCAGAGTAAGAGACACTGAAAGAAATGAAATAGATGATGGTAGATATATTCCCTAAGAGAAAGTTAACTGAACAGGATGAAATGTTGTTAATTTATTTTATTTTATTTCATTTCATTTTATTGTATTTGGGGGGTGTACCAGGTATCAAACTCACTACCTCATGCTTGCCAGACAGGCACTTATGCCACTGAGCTAAATCCTCAGCCCTTGTTGTTTATTTAAAAATATTGATCAAGATTTGCAATATGAAAAATGACTTAAGTGAATAAAATTTCAAACAAGTGCACAAATAATTACAGGTATAGTAAAGAATATATAAAAATGTAATGAACCACTTATTTACAATTTGTTCAGTGTTTTAAAATTTTGAATGTAAAGGTCTTTTGTACCATTGATTAGATTTATTCCTAGGTTTTTATTTTGTTTTATTATCTTTTATTTTGAATCAATTGTGTATTAGATTATTTTATTGATTTCTTTTTCTGTGAGTTCACTATAGGTATATAAAATATTACTGATTTTTGTATGAAGATTTTATGTCCTGCTACTTAGTCAATATTTTCTGACAAAAGTTTGAAGAATAATTTCAAAAGTCAAAGCAACAAACAAAAGAAAAAGCAGTGAATTTGATGGATAAATTTATCATACATGAAGGATAAGGCAGAAAAATAACAAACAGCTGACACACTAAGGAAGTCATAATATTTGAACAGAGGCTACATACATACCTAAAACACATCAAAAATTCTAGAATATTGGCATGAAATACTTAATAAACTCAAATGAGGAAAAGAAATATAGGAATGTCTGACCTCATTTACAGAAGAGAAATGCTAAGTACCTGAAGAGAGTTTAATTCCTTATCAATAATAAAAATGTAAACAAGAGCAATGAGTTACATCTTCATAATTATCTGATCTGAAAAAATTACTAGAAAATGTTGGTGAAAATATAGCAATTTGAAAATTTTAATTTTATACATCCACTTTAAATGTGATTTCAAAGTATTTACCAAAATGACATGAATACCTATGATTCAGTGACTTGTCTGTCTGTTGGTAACATACCTCAGAGAAATCATACATTCCTACCAAAGTGACATCTCAATAATGTCATCTATGGTATTTTGTAGTACTGGGATTGCTTTATTAATTTTCTATGTACTGCTAACTCTTTGCAATCTATTTTATCATTTGTCCCAATTTCAACTTCTGAAAATCAAGCTCTGGTCAAGTTCAAGTACAAAACTGTGAAGACTTCTCACACTTTGCTAAATTAACGAAAAACAATGCATTTACCAGCCAGTCAGCAGTGGTTTATATATAATGATGAATTAGATATTATATATGAATATACTATGCATTCTGTGTATATTTACACATATTAGACTACATGTATACTACATGTATACTATTTACACATAGTATACATGTATACTAGTATGGATGAGTAGGTAGGGTATAATGTTCTAGTTTTGTTTTGTCCCTTCCCTATGATTTTTTTTCTTGCTATGCATTACTTTACAACCCACAAAATTTAGGACCTGCCAGAAAATGTTAAAATAGTGCTTATTTTAGAAATTTGATTTTTTAAATATTCTTAGAAAGTTTTTCTTAAGCTGAAATTAACAGGTAAGAAAAAAGCATGTTTAGTCATGGCTACTTTTTGCCATGGAAGTTGTGAAACAAGTAGAGCATAAGAAACATTGTCCTTCTTGAAAGTTGAATTTTTCATGTCATGTGCCTTCCCCTGTTGGCCTGTCAGACATACCTACATTTGTCTAAATTCCAAGTACAGACATCATTACATTTTTATCCATAGAGACCTTGGGACCCATAAACATCAGTGAATGTAGAGAAATCATCAAATAGGATGAGTATGCCCAGAGCATAAGAAAATATATTTTCTTGGTTTTGTTTTCCTGTCACAAGAAAAAAAAATGACTTAAATATCAAGGTAAAATAATGTACCAAGCAATAAACTCATAGAATTTGCCAAGGCAAATTCAGTAACTAGGTACTCAGAAGTGATAGGGGGAAGAGGGAAGTGTAATCTATCTCCAAATATCAAAATAGCCAAACTACAGGACAGCAACTCACTACTAGAACAGTTTGTGTCAGTATCACACTTTACCATACAGTGATTTGTATGCATTATCTCACTTACTCTTATTTTCCATTACATTTTGATAGCACTGTGATGCTAGAGGGGTCTACATCTTAATTTACATAAACTTGTACATGTTTGTTTATATAAAAAAGGGAACTATGATTACTGATGGAACTAAGGAAGATTAATTTGGACATACAGCTGAATCCATGCTATTACAAACTTCCTTAAAAGTGGAAGAAGGAAGCATAAGAAGAAAAACAGAAGATGATGTGACTATAGAAGAAAGTCAGAGATAAAAGCATTTGAAGGTGGACAGACAGACTAAGAGCCAAGGAATCTGGATATGATCTAGAAGTTACACACAACAGGAAACAAATTCCCCTTTGTAGTCTCCAGTAGGAAACACTGCCCTGAAAGTCACTTGGTTTTAGTTCAGAAAGACACATGCTAATCTTTGATTTAGGTGAAATATGAGATAGAAAGAGCTGGGGCTGTCCCTTATTGCTTTGCTACTGCTACCTGCCATTAACAGTTTCCCATCTGTGATACCTTTGTGCCATGTGTCACTCTGCCTTGGAGCCAGTCCGCTATGGGCTGAAACCTCAAAGAGTTTTAAGCAGAATAAACTTTTCCTTCCTTAACTTTGGGTGTCAGGTATTTTGTCTCAGCACTAAGAAAAGTAACTAAGATAGTACTGCTTTAAGAAAATAATAGTTATTTGTTACCTCAGTAACGAGAAACTAACACCCTTGGGAAATTATTGATACACACCTTTGAAGACTGTTTCCAATACTTCACTTCTCTGCTCCACATATATTTCACGTGAGCAAGGCTGGCTTAACCATTTTAGCTTATTTCAACCTAGAGCATTTAATACACTATTCAATTCTGAAGAGTATAAGTGTATTGCTTTATATGTATTTTAACTCTCACACCTTTAATCTGGGACTAAATTTTAGTTTGAGAGTCAAACTTTCAGGCATTTGGTATCATACTTTGGTGTTTATGTTACCAATTCCCACTTTCTGTGACATCTGAGAAAGTCGAATCCATTTTTCATTCATGTAGTGCCTACCTTACAGAAAAAACAAAATATATAGCAAAAAAAGGAAGTCACGCGGGGAGGGAAGGGAAGGAATGAGCAAGCTAGGAGGTTATAGAAAAGATACCATATTATAATTGTGAACCCAGGGTGTGATTACAAGATATGGTGACTGCTACTGTCTAGTGCCATCCAACAGAAAGGCAAGAATCTTCAGCACTAGATGCAGCACCTCTAACCTTAGTAACTGTGTGACAAGCTTGAATTTGCTCAGTGCAGTGAGTCAGTCGTGAAATATAGTTGAGAGATGCTGTTTTCTCAAATGTACCGTAAATCACACACTGGGAATACGTTAACATGAATTATTGTTTGAATCTACAAATAGTGCTAAAGAAATATGCAAAAAAGTTAAAACTAGTTTATGGTGATATGCAGCAACCATGAAGACCACTTATAATTGCTTTGAGCAGTTTCATAATGGCTGTGAATTGGTGGCAGACAAGCAGATACCAGTAGGTCTTTCAGTGTTGGAAACTCAAGAGAATGTTGAAATAGTAAGCAAAATGATTTGATAGAAAATTTTGACTACTATATTGTCTGCTCTGGAGATTTCCAAAGGTCTGAACATCTCTTTCAGTTATTTTCAAAGTATTTTAACAACAGATTTTATTATGAGAAATAGGTAAATAATCTCTTCTTTCTTTTTTTAGCATGCAGAACTTAGATGCTTGTTTAAATTATTTTTATTTGACTAAGTTAGATGATAATCAAGTTTACTCATCTAAGCTTTTTATAAAACAGAATACTTTATTAACCAACTGCAATTGCATTTCATTTCTTAACAACAAAGTTTAAATTCATAGCTTTATTCAATGTATAATAAAGCAATGCCTGCCTAGCCCAAAATAGGTGTTCTTTATGTATTTTTTGGCAGATTCTCTATATTTCTCTAAGTAATATTTTTATTAAATGAGTACATATCAATGTTTCTTAAATTTCTTCAATCACCACATTTAGGAATACTGCATATTATTATTGCTGAATACTTACTTTTTATACTTTTTATAAATGAGTAATAGATTGATCAAATGTGCTAGTGAAACCTGAGTAGACCAGTGATAAAATGGTAACATTGTGAAAACTAAAATTATCTTTAGCTCTTCTTGTAAAAACAACTCATACCATATTTCACTCTTATTTAAAGCTAAAAACTTGCAGTCTTATGTTGAAAGTGAGAAAAATCATTAAAAGCTTGTCAGTCTTATCATAAAAAGTTCACCTTAATGTGAACTGTATGATGTTCCAAGATTGTGTGCAAATTCTTTTCTTATACCTCTGATCCTTTTAACAATATTTGCAATAACTGTCAAAATGCTTTTTGACTTATTGTATGAATTACTGACTCTTAACTCTACCACAGATGTAAATAAAATACTTCAGGTAATGTTTTGAAGGTTTTGAAGGTTTTTTTTTTTTTTTTTTTTTTTTTTTTTTTTTTTTTAATTTTTTTTTTTTTTTTTTTTTTTTTTTTTTTGTCTTTTCAAGACAGCGTCTCTCTATACATTTCAGACCAGCCTTGGACTCACTAACCCAGGATGGTCTCAAACTTGCAGTGATCCTCATGCCTCAGCCTCCTTAGTGCTGGAATTACAGGTATGTGCCACCCCCCCCCAGCTCAGGTAATGTTTTATGGAACATTAGCATACCAAATTGTTTCATTGCTTGAATTTTTCCTGTTAGCCTTGTCCTTGATCTCTCTCCCTCTTTCTTTCTTTCTCTCTCTCTCTCTCTCTCTCTCTCTCTCTCCTCTTTCTCATCTCTCATTGTTTTATGCAAAATTTATTTGCTTCTTCAAGTAACTGTCACATTTTTCTAGTTTATCTTATAACCAAGTTTCTACTGATCTGAGCTTTCTATAAAACATAGCTGTTAAGTCACTAACTACAATTCTATTTTCCTTTCTTAGTGATTAAAATTTTGAGAGCCATATGTTTGTTCTCATAGAAGTTGTAGCCTTTTGGGTTTTACCCTTAGCCTTCCCTGCCATTGGTTAAACAAAAGGAAATGTTTCCAATATGTAGGGCTCCCCTCCAGTGAAACCTATAAACCCAAAGGAGACACTCATTTCTAGAGGTGGATTTACTTTTAAATTACCTTTCGAAACTAGGTAATTCTCCAGACCCCCTCTCAGATTGATCTGCCAAGCCAGTCACTTTGTTACAATTAGCATGTCTTCTTGAATTTGATAGCTACTGATGGTGAAAGCATATACACTTAGTGGCAGGAAAGTCAGGCTTCTCTAAGTATACCTAACCAGCATGTGTTGTGAACATCTTACTCACTTGCTCTGATAACAAACAGAATATGAAGCTTAAATGATTCACTGCAGAAAAATCTATTCTTAGTAACTTGTGCAACCATTTTGCACACAGAGAGAAAATCATTTCTAGGTATGTCACAGATCTGAATACTATTAACAAGTTAAGCATAATTTTTAAATAAATTTCTTACCAGTGCAATTCCTTCAATCTTTTTACATCTCTATTTGTTTCCATTTTACCACTGTATTTATAGCACTCACAAGAAAATACATTCTTTTGTCTATAAGTCATGTTTCTCTGATTCCTTTGCTTCTTGCTCAACGTAGAAATTTGCTACTGATTTATAATTTTAAGTCTTAACCTTCCACACAAAAATCAGAAAGGGACATTTTTCATTAATTTAGAATTCTTGTGTCTTTTCTTTGAATATTTACTACTTCATCAAATAAATTATTTGACCTCTGGTTATTTGCATCATTTCATAAATAATCACATAACTTGTTTTCATACATTTCAAAAGGACCATGAAAATAAATGTGATCTGTAAATTTAGGATTATTTAATTTTCTCATCAAGTCATTATGTGCTTATTGACATTTTTATTTTCTTTTCGTTGTTGTTGCTTTGTGACAAGGTCTCACTATATAGTCCAGATGGTGTTAAGCTAGTATATGTAGCCCAGGACGGCCTCAAACTCATGGTGATCCTCCTGCCTCAGCCTCATGAGTGCTGAGATTACAGACATGCACCACCACATCCTGTAACAATTTAATTTTCTTAAAGTTTAAAGGCATTCATATTAGGATTTGAATATTTGCCACAATGGACATGTGAAGAACTTCATTTATTTAAGGAAGTCAATAGGTCTTTTGTGATAATGAAAAGATTTTATTTCATTGTTTCTGCATATAACATAATTGAATCCCTATTAAAAATAAAGAAATCCATTATGAGGGAAAAAACATTTTTTCACCAAATTGATTCCGACTACCATTGCCTCAGAATGGGTTATATTTGAAAAGATGGAGGCTGAGGTCAATATCTCTGTTGCACAATTGTTTAAAGAACTAAATATTTTTAAATTATTCTATTCCCAATCCACAATTCCATGCATTCACAGGAGAAACAAATATCTAGACCACTTAGCATACCTATATAATAACTATATAGTTTTTAAGACTATGTAAAACAAAAGCAGCTTTGAGATTTTCACAGGAAATATATCTATTTTAGAAATCCTAAAATATGCACATAGTTATATAAAACTTAATCCTCACAAAAACTCCTGTGAGTTAGGTAGCATCATTATTCCTCTTTTATTACAAGTACAAAGGACAAAAGCAGAATTGATTCAAAGTAAAAAACTATAGCTGGTAGAGTAACTGAGCATGAAATGTTTCACTTTGCTTAGCACATTGTTTAGATATTTTGTCAGTCTGCAACTAAGTTTAGTTTTGAGACCCAATATCAAATGCAAAATGAGATACATTTTACAGAGAACCTTATATTTCTTTAACTTGATCTTTTAAAAAGTAATCATAATGTTTTTATGAACATTACCATGACCTACAAGGCTCTTGAGGTTCTTAGGGTGAATGATCATGAGAGGATGAGAAAATAAGCAAGTAGCAAAGCTGGGGTCAAGTGGAGCCCTTACTTTCCTGATGGAAGGAAAGAACTGTCCCTTCACCGTAGGGGCATTTATTTATACAGGTTAGCAATTTAATGTCATACCACACCCCATTGTCCTAGCAATCCACTGTTTGGATTATCTTGGGGATAGGTGTTCTCTGGGCTGGCCATGCCCAAGCCCTGCCTGTGTGGTCAATTTCCAGCTTCAGCACCTCTCAATATAATCCTCTTTGTTGTTTTGTTGTAGCACAGGATGAGTGGTCAGTTGAAGTTGGAGAAGCTGTGTTTGGAGAACTCTGTAAAAGGTTTTTTCATTTTTGAACCCTTTTTGTTTTAAGTGCAGTTCAAGGATTTTAAGTTCTTGCATTCTGCAGTTTAAACCCTGTATACTACATTAATCTGTAACAGTAGTCATTACCAGTGTAGCCAGCAATTGTCAGAAGGTGTTAGTGATTTGAGCTTCTGTTATAGCTAACATTTAATATGGAATTGCATTATATATTTTGTGGTTATAGTTTTCTGTTGGATGCCCAAGACCAAGTTAGGGTGAGGCCTGCATTAAACACAGTTTTTTCTATCCATCAAGGTCTATTGAGTCTCCCCTGGAATTACCTTGGAACCATGCTTAGCACTTCTTAGCTCTTTTGTCAGTGTCAGCCATCTGGAAGAGTCACAGCCATTACTTGATCAAGTTGCTTTCCATGAAAGCTTGAGAGACCTTTTTTCTCCTGGTGAGTCTCCTTAGGAACACTGTACACTAATGATCACTTTCCCTTGTGGTCTCATAATCTTTGTGATCAGAAGACCAGAGATTCACTGAGTACTGGATGACACAGCAGAAGTTATCTAATGTTCGGGCTTCTCATTGACCTCAGAGAGCTAGGGCCAAAGTATTGGTTATCCTCTTAGCTCATCTAGCTCTCTAATTTTTGGCCTCTAAACATCAGTTGTTGAACATACAGAAGATTTTTAATGGTAAACTGTGGTGACCACAGTAAGCTTAATGTTACCATCTTATCTGAATATAAAGCACCTCAGAACATAAATTGAAACCATTATTTTTAGCAATCATGGATGTTTTAACATTTGAATAGCAAGCAGTTACATATTTTACAGAGAAAATTAGAAATCAAAACCATACCTAATATGAGAGGATGACAATCATGACAAAATTTTGCGAAACATCTGAATTTCCATTTTAACATAAAATACCCCCTTTCAGCAAATCATTCCTCTCTAATACTTAAGAAACTTTGTCTATCTTGCTTACCTTTCGTGGGAGGTACATCTCATAAGTTTTTGTTAAAAGCAGGGGTCTGAATCTGAAACAAAATTCTATCACCATAAACAATCCCTATTTTACATTTTGGAAGAACTGTACATCTGGAGATCTGAACATATTAATACACCATGAAGTTAATAACAATCGTTTCTCACAGCCATAGGAAAACCTTTCTTTCAGAGCATCTTTAAGTCAAAACCCTTATTGCATTATTTCTTTTGATGATGACCAATGTGAACATATTACAATAATATATTCTAGTAACTTTAGTTGGGATATCTCCTATAAGGCTATGGAGATCAGTGGGGTCTCTGATAATGAACAAAAACTGGTTAAATGTTACCGAACAGTTGCTTGTTTTTTTTCACCAATTGGAGTCTTATCCAATAATCTCCCTTTACACTAAAGGATTTGTATTTAGTTATTTTAATAATAATTTTTTGATGATTTACAAAAAAACAAATTATAACTCTTGACTCATTAATTTTACTGGGGATCGAACTCACGACCTTGTGCTTGCCAGGGAGGTTCTTATGCTGCTGAGCTAAATCCCTAGCCAACTCATTAATTTTTAAATAATTATCACTTCTTGACCTTTTGGCTAAGATCAAGTATAATTTTTTAAATAATGAAAGACTCCCAAGTCAATAATAAACAACAATATACATTATGTTTCTATAACCAATTTTGGCATCATTTTGACTAGGTAGGAACTTAGGTGGAAACATGTTTTTTAAATCTATGACCCAAATTAAACTTTGATTAAATGATCCAAAAATGCAAAGCAAGAAAAAGAAGAAAGAAGAAAGGAAAGAAAGAAAGAAAGAAAGAAAGAAAGAAAGAAAGAAAGAAAGAAAGAAAGAAAGAAAAATAGTGAGTTCAATTAAAAATAACAGCTATTCACAGAATGGACAGATGGACAAACATGGACAGACAAAGGTACAAATTAGGACCAACACAGAAAGAAAAACACAGCTTATCAGTGTCTGTGAGAGCTCTCTAAGTGACAGGGGATGTTTATACATTTGTATCACGCCCCTTTGCTGAACCAGCTCGCTTCTTATGCCCCGCATTTTCAGGGCTGGAGCATATATTTATCTCAGCACCCCATGCCCTCGGGGCAATTTTAGGCACTCTGTGTCCCTTTGGGCACTCCTGTATGGGCATTTGTGCTTTTGGCTCCACATGTGTGAATCACCACTAGCTCAGTTGACTCTCAACAACAACTTCACAGACTGGACAAACAGACAACAGATACAAAGGCAGACTGACTAACATCTTACAAAATCAGAGTGCACTCAAATACATTTTTAGTCAAATTGAATTACGATAACCTTTTACAATTGTTGAATTTATAATTATAAATTCAAGTCAGATTTTGATGTTGGTCAATTAGCAGAGATGTCATATAAAGAATTTGGAAAAGACAAAATCTTATCTATAATTAACATGTATTTTTGTGTTTTAAGAATATTTGTAACCTTTGTGTCCCCTTCATATAATCCTATCACCTATTTAGACCTTTGTGCTTTGTTTTTGGTCACCATCTCCTAGGCATCCTGGGCCAATTAAGGCTGGTTTCAGTTTCATCCTTTTCTATGGATTGTGGCATGGCCTCTGATGTGTCACTGTCATAGCATTAAGCATCAATTTCTTGAGCTTTAATCAACCCCTTTTCTAGGTTTGGGTAAATGATGCACTGGAGAGCATTCTCTGGCAGCCAGATAGGCCAGTTAGCTTTTCCTGGAAAAACATAAGCATACTCTCAACACCAATTTAGCACTAGACTAGGTGTTTTTGTTATCCAGTATGAAGATCTTTCCAAACAACTGTTTTTAGCCTTTACCTGATTGCACTGTCTTTTTGTTGTGGTAGTTTCATTTTTATTAAAAGTGAAAAATTTTAAATTGTATATACTGCCAAGTAAAATCTATTATGAGGTGAACTCACATTTTGTTTTGTAATTTGAATTGTGAAAAGGTTTAGCAATTTTTAGACCTGGGGATTATAATGAATTTCTGTCGTAAGAACCTTAAGTACAGAGGAAAAAAAAGAGCTGTCTGTATTTTTTTTTCATTTTAAAGAGAATAAAACCAAACAAAATAAAACAGAATAAATCCAATCAAAACAAAACAGTGAGAGTGGTACAGAACTTCAAAACAGGATAATAGGAAACCAGCAATGGCCACCATAATATATTTGGTTATCTTCACAATAGTTGTCCCATACCATCAGACATAGTAAAATCAAACAAAACAAAACAGAGTAAATCAATCAAAATGGAATATTAAATAAAGCAAAACAATAAATTGGAACAAAACAAAACAGTGAGAACAATATTGAATTTCAAAAACAAAACAAAAATCCCCCATATTTTCTATATTGCATACTGTTATCTTCATAGTAGATGCTCAGACTACCTGCCTTAGGCCTGCAAAATCAATCAAACAATATGAGCATTTAATTGTATTTGTGTCTCAGTTGCTATCCACTCAGCCTGTCTCCAGACCAACTGGTTGCTTATAGGGTGGGGGAGTCTTGATTCTCAGTGCATGTGCAAGTCAGCTCTTGGGAAGGACAAACTGGCTTCTCTCTTCCTGGGTCCCACATGGTTTGTGAAGTTCATGGGAAAAGCAAACTGCCTTCTTGTCATACTCTTCTCAGACACAGCATGGCTTCTTCTGACTTGTGGGAAGGACATTGTGTATTTTGGCACTAGGGCGCGGCGCTCACTTGCAGTTTATTTTCCTCCCCCTTGGTGAGTGGTGATGCCAGTGGTGGCTGGTTGGATTTAGTTAAGTGGTGCGAAAATCCCAGGCCTGCTGTGGGAATGTGCACAAGTATCCAGTGTTGCTTCTTGATGACCCCAGGCTCTGGGAACACAGATTGTGCTCCCTCTCTAGCCTGAAGGCCGTGTTGTTCTTTGCGGTTTGTTCCCAGGTAGTGCCACATAAACTTCCATACATATGAAGCCACTGTGGCTTGAGCACACCAGAGAGTATCTCATCTTTCTGGCCCCAGGCCCCAGGCCCAGTGCTTTGGTGCCATCAGTGGACTGGCCATTAAAAGGCTTGGCAGGCCCTGGGCAGAGTTCACTCTGTAGCACACAGGAGGTAAGGCTGCAAACCCTACCTCCACAGTGCAGATCCTGCCTCAGCAAGATAGGTCTGGCCAGGCCACTGTGGGGAAGTTCTCGGTGCCTTACACCATTTACATGTATTTTTAAAAGCAAAATCCAGAAATGGCTCTAGACCCCAATGATGATTATAAATCAAATCTAGGGATGTCTCTCTCACCTATTGAGGGAAGTGTCCTCCACACCCCTGTGGCTGCTATTCTAAATTGATCATAAATTTGCAACTCAAAAGCAAGTTGATTGCAGTAGCAAAGGCACTCTGTATCCCCCCAGGTTAACAATTTAGCACTTCTATCAGAGTGAAAAATATGCACATCCTGTAGATCTGTAGTTGCCACATCCAAAGGCCACATCTTAGGCCAATGGTATTGGGCAATAACTGAAACATTTGTTCCTGTGTCTAAAAGCCTTTTAAATGTTTTTCCTTTAATTATGAATTTTATCTCAGGATGATCCTTCTTAATCTATTGAAGTAAGTATCAGAGATCCAAAACCCTTGGATCTCCATTCTTTGTTTATAGATTTTCTAGTTTTCATCAAGGGAAGAATAACCAATTGAGAAATACAAGAATCTGGGGTGATTTAAATGGTGTTTTGAGTAGATTGAACCATAACCTTGATTTCCTCTATATAATCAGCATCTATGACACCTGGAAAAACCTCAAGACCTTTTTTTTTATTTATTTAAAGAAAAAAAAACAGGAAAAGGGTAGAAATAATACAGAATTTCAAAAAAAGATAAACAGTAAGAAATCACTAGTTGATAAATTATATATTGCCCTCTTAGAAATAGTTTTTCAAGTTAAAAAATTAAAGCATACAAAGTAGACATTCAAACAGTGAGACTGTATGCATGCATGAGTCTCTACATGTATTTCTATCCTTTCTGTATTAGAGGAAAAAACAAAACATAGCAAGACAAAACAAAACAAATTCTTATAAAAACATGAAACCAAAAAGTTATATAAAACCACACTACAAGGTGATCTACAATGGTTACTGTGTTGTCTCATTATCTTCAATAGAATTGTCTATATCATCAAGCATAATTGAATATAGCAGTATAATTAAATATAGCAGTACATAACAATATTAGTAAAAACAAAACATTGTAGACAGTGTAAAACTTCAAAGGCAGGTAATAATCAAACCATAGTGGATATTCTAGTGGATCTTGTCATCTTCAGTGCAGTTGCCTATACTCTCAGACTTGATACTATCAATCATAACAGATTTGAATAAAATCTGTCAATACAAAACAGCGATCTAACAAACCAGATTCAATTACGATCAGTCATGGTAAAACAGTGTAAATTATACAGAGCTTCAGATTAAGTTATAAGAGATTAAGGATGATTACTGTACTATATCCTGTTATTTTCGAGATAACTGTCTGTGCCCTCAAATCTAGTACAAGTAGACAAGCTGGAATAGAATATAATCCATCTAAACAGAGTGGCATGTAATGTGGTTTTTAAATCCTGATACATTATTAGCAATATCCTATACCTTCTTTTTTTAGACTATTTCTCCCTTTCACTCCCATAGGATGCTGCGTATTTTGGGTCCCACCAATTCCCTCAGTTTTTAGATTGGGGGAGCAACCTGCTATTTACCTAAGTGGTTCCAAACCTTCTCACTCCTGGACTTGATATCAGGTTGTGTTCCTTTACCCACAAAAGTCTCAACGTTTTCCTTCATTATAGCTGAGTAGTTCTCTACTGGACATAAGTATCCTGTCTTTCCATCCTATCTGCAGGCAGTAGTGGAGTTGCTCCTATTTCTCTCTGGCTACCTATCACATAGAGCATTGTTTTCTCATATCTGAAGACCTTTTAAAGTGAGACTGCTGCAGCTAGAGAGAGAGACCCACTGTTCCTTGAGGCAAAAGCCCAGAAAGCCCAGTAAGAATAGCTTGAGGTCTCATTTTAGCAGTTAGTATTAACCTAGAGGAGGGACTGAGATCTAAGCCTCTGCTGTCATTCATTGCTCGTCAAGGTCAGAAATATGCATGGCAGAGGTTGGGGCCGGGGAGGAGCTGAGGAAAGCACCTTCATTGTTATATGGGGTCAAGGCAGGCTTTACTAGAGGTTTCTTGGAATGGGCAGGCCTTCCACATCTATTTCAGGTTTACATTCATTTTCCCAATGATATCCTCATTGACACTTTATGCAGATACTAGAAGGTTTTGTTGAAGAAACAGATGGTAGCTGTGTTGCCCCAAAAGTGCAACAGAACAACTTCTGGCAAAATACCTCCTGCCCCTTCAATGAAAGCAAGTGGCTTTGTTTCTTCTCTTTTCTTTAAGCTGTGAACTGATGATCTGAGTGATTATAATTTGTCCTAGATTGTTTGGGATTTGAAGTTCAGTAACTGGTTCAATATGTTGAAAATGCTCCATATACTCCCTACCTGTCTGGCTTCTTTCAGTACCAATTGCAAGGAAAGTATATAAAATGGTGCTACTCCCTCAGAGGCAGAAGTTCCAACCTGTGATGCAGCAAAATTTCTCTGAGCTGAAAAGGTGGGGATAGTCTTTTGTGACTCAATTAAAAATAACAGATATTGTAAAATAGACTTTGCCTCAAATCTCTTCTCTTGTGGGAAACAGTTACTCTCCAACTTTTCTTTTTTATCTAATTGAGTAATGCCAGAGGATTTAAACTCTATCAGGGTTTCTGTTGTTCTGTCATCTTTTTCATGCTCAAAACTTGATTTTTAAATATTGCTGAGTCAATTCCCTTGTGGCTGTCTCAGCAAGCTTATAATCACTAAGATACTTCCTAATCAAAATACATAAAATAAAAGTAAATACTGAAATCAAGAATACAACAAATAGTTCCATACATATTTGTGATTCTTTAGAATTTGTACCTCTAATGAAATTAATACACTGCTTTTTTTTCCCCTTTGGGGAAAGGGTTTCTCACAAGCCTGTTTATAACTGTGGCCCTAGAGAATAAGATTTTGTTTCAGTGCCCCAATCTTCACACCTGATGAGACCAATATCAATACACTCCAGTGATGAATATTGACCTGTACCAATGCACTTCTCCCCCTTTGTTGTATGCAAATGAGAAGTATTCCCTTGCCTTCTACGTCTTATCATCACTGTTCATGCACCATGTTGCCATGACCTGAGCAGTTCTTGAGGCTCTTTGGGTGAAGGACCATGAGAGATGAGAAAATAAAGAAGAGACAAATTTGGGGTTAAATGGAACCCTTACTCTCCCAATGGGATGAAGGGAACTGCCCCTTCACTGTGCAGATGTTTATTTACACATTTTAACAACTTAATATCATATGACAACCTGTTATCCTAGCAACACACTTTTTGGATTATCTTGGGGTTAGGAGTTCTCTGGGCAGAAGCAATTTCATGTGGCTTGCCCCAGGTGCCCTGTTCTTGGGACAGAGATGCCCCAGCCCTGCATAATTGGCCAAATTCCAGTTTCAGTGGCTCCCAATAGAACATATGAGCAAGAACTTTTCTTCCATAAGCTTTCTTGATAATCGTCCACATTAAAGTTCATTGGGCTTTCTTTTGCACTCCATAAAAATATTCAAGTAACAAAAAATTGTATAATTCCAGAATATGATCTTATTTAACTTCATTTTGTCTGAAGAAACAGAATGGCTATTTTCAGAATTTAGTTTACAAACATCTCATGCACAATATGGTATAACACATCAAAAATAAAGAAAGAAAGAAAAAGAAAAAAGCAAAGCAAAGAAAAAGCAGAGAGGGGAGAAAGGCTCATGTGGTTGCCAGCTGAGTTCCAGCTCGCACAGCAGCAGGGAAGTTCCAGCTTGCTGGCGTTGGCTCCAGGGAGGTTGAGAAATCACTCCAGGTGCTTGGGTGCACACCCAGCCCCCTAGGACACTGGACTAGCCTGGAGAGGTTTCACAGGCTTAAGTGGACCACGCCCAGTGACCATTATTCAACCAGAGGAACAAGCTGGTGCTGAGACGGGAGGAGGGCCTGCGCAGCAGTGAGCATAGATCCAGCTCCCTGGCTCTGGCCCAGGAGTTTTTGGGACATTGCTCCAGGTGCTTCGGTGTCCACCCAGCCCGCTAGGACATTGGACTACCCTTGAAAGTCTTTGTGGGCTTGAGTGGACCATGCCAAGTGACCTTCATTCAATCAGGGGAGCCAAGACCCTTGAGCCAGAAGCTGAGGGCACAGGAGGTGATTCCCAACATGTCAGGGAATCACTTCCTGTGCCCTCAGAACATCGCTTGAAACACGGAACATCGTGTTTCAGAACATCACTTGAAACACGGAAATATAGGAAAATGACAAAACAAAAGACCAAAATACAATCTCAAACCTCCAACCTATCCCAAGAAAGCTTGGGAGCCACATACATAGAAAAAAATACTAATCATACACCTGAAATACCTGAAATGATACCAATGGAAATAAAGAAGCAAGTATGGAAGGTTATGAAGGAACTCAAATCACAAATAATCTCCCAGATAAAAGAAGAAATGATACAAGTAGTGAAAGAAATAGTGAATGAATCTAAAGAAGACACAGCTAAAAAATTAGAGGAACTAAGCAAAAACACAGAATCACTGAATGAACAAACAGTATAGGAAACAAACAGAGGGGCTGGTGATTTAGCTCAGTGGCATAAGCACCTGCCTTTTAAGCATGAAGTTGTGAGTTTGATCTCCAGTACCAAAAAAAAAAAAAAGAAACAAACAAAATACATGGAGCAGATTCAAAGAGCTATACAGGAAATCAAAAATTCTATTGTAAGTTGCAAAAACCACCTCAACAAAAGTGAAGATAGAATTTCAAACCTCAAAGATAAGATTGCAGCTAGTGAACATGAAAGGAAAGATCTTTTAAAAATAACAAGGAATCAGGAAATAACAACTCAACAGTTGCAAGATGATGCAAAGAAAAACAACATAAGATTAATAGGGATAAATGAAAAAGAAGGGGACAACACAAATGATATCAAGAGGCTATTTACAGAGGTAATAGCTGAAAATTTCCCAAACACAAGAATGGAAACTCACATTCAGATTAGTGAAGCATATAGAACTCCAAACAGCAGTAACCAAAATAAAACTGTAACCAGACATATAATAATCACCATCCCAGAAATCCAATATAAGAACAGAATATTAAAAGCTGTTAGAGAGAAAAGACAGATCAACTATAAAGGAAAACCTATCAAATTCACAGCAGACTTCTTAACACAAATAATGAAGTCAAGAAAAGCACAGAGTGAAGTATTTCAGATCCTAAAGGAAAACGACTTCCAACCCAGACTGCTATACCCTGCCAAACTGTCCTTCAAGATGGATGGAGAAATAAGATACTTCCATGACAAAGAACAGCTGAAGAACTTCATGATCACCAAACCAACCCTGCAAAGAATACTCAAAGACATTCTAGATACACATAGGAAAAAAAAAACTAAGCAAGGTAGACAAGTAAACAGAAGGGAAAGATAAAGATACAACAGCAGAAAGATAACATGTCAGCAATAAACCAATATATAACAGTTATAACCATTAATGTAAATGGCCTCAATTCACCAGTTAAAAGAAACAGACTGGAAGAATAGATCAAGAACTAATGTCAAACCATATACTGTTTATAAGAAACCCATCTAACCCAAAAGGAAACTTATAGACTGAAATTCCAAGGATGGAAAACAATAGTTCATGCAACAGGAACTCAAAAAAAAGCAGGGGTAGTTATTCTGTTTGCAGACAATGTAAACTTCAAACCAAGAAAGGTCCGAAGAGATAAAGAATGCCACTACATACTAGAGGAAAACTTCAAGTGGAAGAGATAACTATCTTGAACATATATGCACCAAATTCCAAAGCACCCAGGTATACCAAACAAGTTTTGGCAGAAATTAAAAGTCAAATAAGCACTAACAAAATTATAACAGGAGACCTGAACATGACATTGACACAAAGGGACAGATCAGCCCAACAGAAAATCAGCAAAGAAATATCAGAACTGAATCACACCTGTGAAAAAATGGACTTGGTGGACATATACAGAGTATTCCACCCAACAACATCAGAATATACATTCTTCTCAGCAGTACATGAAATATTCTCTAAAACAGACCATATACTAGCCCACAGAACATACTTAGGTAATTGCAAAAGAATTGAAATTATCCCATGCATGTTATCAGATCATAGCACCATGAAACTAGAAATTAATAATAAAACAAACTGCAAAAACCCCACAAACACATGGAAATTGAGTAATACACTCCTGAGCAATCAGTGGGTCACAGAGGAAATTAAAGAAGACATTAGTCTGAGAACTTTTTCATTTCTTTTTTTTTTTTATCAGTACCAGTGATAAAACTTACAACTGTGTGCTTGCAAGGCAGGCGCTTATGCTGCTGAGCTAAATTCCTAGCCCGAAAGAAGAAATTAAACAGTGTCTACAAGCAAATGAAAATACAAATACAACTTACCAGAATCTGAAGGATGCAATGAAAGCAGTCTTCAGAGGAAAATTTATTGCAGTGAATCCCCACATCAGGAAAACAGAACAAACACAAATAAACAAACTGATGCTACACCTCAAACATCTAGAAAAAGAAGAGCAAGTCAAGCCCAAAGCCAAAAGAAGGGAGGAAATTATAAATAGCAGAGCAGAAATCAATGGAATAGAGACTAAGAAAACAATACAAGGAATCAATGAATCAAAGAGTTGGTTCTTTGAAAGAATAAATAAAATTGATAAGCCCCTAACCAACCTTACTTATAAAAGGAAAGAAAGAAATTAAAATTCATACAATAAGGAATGAAAAGGGTGGAATCACTACAGACTCTGGAAATACAGAACATCATCAACACCTTTTACGAAAACCTCTACTCTCATAGGTTCAATAAAACAGAAGAAATGGACAGATTCCTAGAAACATATGAAACACTAAGTCTAGGTCAAGAAGATTTAAAGCTGCTGAATAACCAAATTTCTATTAATGAAACTGAAAATGTAATTAAATCCTTACCAACAAAGAAGAGCCCAGGCCCAGACAGATTCACTGCAGAATTTTACAAGAAATTTGAAGAAAACTTAATGCCAACACTCCTCAAACTGTTCAATGAAATTGAAAGGGAAGCAATTCTTCCTAAGTCATTCCTGGAAGCAAATATTACTCTAGCACCAAAACTTGAGATAGATCCAACTAAAAAAGAGAACAACAAGCCAATCTCCTTAATTAACATAGATACAAAAATTCTCAATAAAATATTGACAAACAGGATGCAGCAAATCATCTAGAAGATTATACACCATGACCAAGTGGGACTCATCCCAGGCATGCATGGATGGTTCAACATACATAAATCAATAAATGTAATCCACCTTATCAATAGAGCCAAAAGTAAGAATCACATGATCATTTCTATAGATGCAGAAAAAGCTTTTGATAAGGTGCAACATTCATTCATGATAAGAACCTTACAAAGAATTCAAATAGACGGTCTCTACCTCAATATGATAAAGGCCATCTATGACAAACCAACTACTGGCATCATATTAAATGGCCAAAAACTGAAAGGCTTTACCTTAAAATCAGGCACAAGACAAGGATGTGCCTTATCACTGCTCCTGTTCAACATAGTACTGGAAATACTAGCCAGGGCAATTAGACAAGAGAGAGAAATAAAGGAGTAAAGATAGGAAAAGAGGAAGTTAAACTGTCATTATTTGCAGATGACATGATACTCTACAAAGAAGACCCCAAAACTCCATTGAAAGACTCCTAGATATAATAAATAAATTCAGCAATGTAGTGGGATACAAAGTCAATACTCAAAAATCAATACCATTTCTATACTAAAAACAAAATCACTGAGAGAGAAATAAGAGAAGCTACAGCCTTCACACTAGCATCCAAGAAAATGAAATACTTAGGAATTAATCTAATGAAATAAGTGAAAGAGATATACAGGGGAAATTATAACACCCTATAAAAAGAAATTGAAGAGGACCTCAGGACATGGAAAGACATCCCTTGTTTATGGATAGGAAGAATAAATATTGTGAAAATGGCCATTCTCCCAAAATTGTTATACACATTCAATGCAATCCCAATGAAAATACCACTAACATACCTCATAGAACTAGAGGAATCACTTCTAAAATTCATCTGGAATCAGAAGAGACCTAGAATAGCAAAGGCAATTCTAAGCAGCAAAGCCAAGGCAGGAGGCATCACAATCCCTGACTTGAAATTATACTACAAAGCTACTGTAATGAAATCAACATGGTAATGAATTAAAAACAGACCTGAAGATCAATGCATAGACTAGAAGATACAACTATGAACACACTCAACTACCTTATCTTTGATAAAGGGTCCAAACATGTTCACTGGAAGAACAATGGTCTCTTTAATAAATGTGCTGGAAAAACTGGCTATCCGTATGCTGAAAACTAAAACTAGACCCATGTCTACCACCATGTACTAAACTAAAATCTAAATGGATCAAAGATCTAAGTGTTAAAACAGAAACACTAAATCTGTTGGAAGACAAAGTAGGTAAAAATGTTGAAGACATTTGGGTAGGTAGAGAATTCATGAACAAGAACTAAAGTGCCCGGGAAATACTTCCCATAATCAATAACTGGAATCACATCTTATTAAAGAGTTTCTGCATGTCAAAAGAAATCTCCAGCAGGGTGAAAAGAAAACCCACAAACTGTGAAACAATATTAGTGAACTGTCCTTCAGACAAAGGACTTCTGTCTAGAATTAACAAAGAATTAAAAAAATCAGACCCCTGAAATTCAAAGACCCAATCCAAAAATGGGCATCTGAGATGAACACACAGTTCTCAGATGAAGAAATGCAAATGGTAAATAAATACATGAAAAAATGTTCATCATCATTGGTCATTAGAGAAATGCAAATTAAAACCACACTGAGATTTCATCTCACTCCAGAAAGAATGGCCAGGATCAATGAAACTACCAACAACAAATGCTGGAGAGGATGTGGGGGAAAAGGAACTCTTCTGTACTGTTGCTGGGAGTGTAGAGTGATGTCAGTTGGGAAGATTCCTCAAAAAGCTGGGATTGGAAGTCCTATTTGACCCAGCTATTCCACTTCTGGGCATATTCCCAGAAGAACTGAAAACATCATAGCACAGTGATATATGTGCACCCATGTCTAATAGCAGCACAATTTGTAATGGCCAAATCTTGGAAACAACCAAAGTGCCCATCAACGGAGGAATGGATAAAAAAATTGTGGTACTTTTATACAATGGAGTACTACTCAGCTATAAAGAATTATTAGCACACTGAGATATTTATAAATAAACGGATGCAACTTGAGACCATACTCATAAGTGAAATAAATCAAACTCACATGTATAAATACCGCATAGTCTCCCTAGTGTAAGAAAAGGTAAGAGTACATAAGATTCTGTGATAATCATGGATCCCCATTATATTGCTTTGAAGACTTGTAATGTTTTCATTCAGTGGTTGGAATGGTTTTATTCTGTTTTATTTCACCTTATTATCTGTGATGGTATGAACCGCTACTTTGAAAAAAACAAGACATAGCAGCCATTGCTGATTTAATATCATCTGGCTTTGAAGTCCTATCATGCTTTTATTCTTCTATTACCATTGGTTCTATCATGTTGTGTCTTACTGGATTTTAATATGCTTAATAATATAAACAAATTTTTATGGAAAATGAGATATTATAATAGCCATTGTTCATTTTCTGTTATTTAGTTCAGAATGCCTTGTAATACCTTCATTCTCTTGAATGCTTTTATTCTATTTTGTTATGTTTGATATTATTGTTTGTGAAGCTATGCTCAAGTATTTCAAAGAAAGAGATATTATGGTAGCTACTATTGATATCCAATTGTCTTGTTGTGAAGTGCTATGTTGCTTGTATTGTTCTGTTCTGATCTGCATTGTTCTGTCCTCTTTTGTTTTATTCTCTGTAAAATAAAATTTAAAAAAAAACAAAAGAAGAAGCAAAGAAAGAAAGAAAAGAAATTAGGAAAAAACTCACAATGGAAAAAACTCACAACTACCAGTGGATTAGATTTCCACACCTCTCAGGCTTTGACCATTTCTAGCTCATTCCATCTTATCATCAAAGTAAATGCATTGATATTTATGTAGATAGGAATTTAAATTATTTTTCACCATTTAATAACCCTGAAACTTTTTGCAAGTTATCTAATTTGCCCCTAAGTTAAAGATCTGACCATTAAAATGCATATATTTGGTTTGCTGTATCTCCATAGTAAGAATTAATTGAGAAAGTGGATGTTAAGTATTGAACTAATACCTAACTGATGATGCCAATTTGACATATATATATATATATATATATATATAATGAAGATATATATATATATCTTCAAGTTTCTTTCTACCTATCCAAATTCCCCTTTTGCTTTATACAGTGGAATGTAATATAAACAGCTCAAAGTTTGGGGTCCAATATCAAAATCTGAAAGATTTCTCATCCATTTACAAGATGATAAATTTGTTAAATTAATTAAATTGCTTAGCCTATAGTACTTCCAAATATTTTTTTCACAAAAATGGCACACACACACACACACACAAATGAGCTAAACCAGTCCAGCCCCTGTGCACATGCAGGCCACCATCAGGACTCTCCCACGTGTAGCCAGCATGGGCAGGAGACGTAGTCAGTTCCCTCCTAAAAGTCTGCCAACCACCATCACCTTCAGGGACCTGTAGTGAGCATGATCCAGAAGATCCAGACAGCCATACCTTGGAGAAACCATGAGTGTCTGGAGAAGCCCACTATGCAACCCACCTCCTCCCCAGGAACCTGGGTTAAGAGAATGCAGGGATATGAATCATCCCTTTCATGTTGGATGGGTGGCCAACATGAAAAAAGTCTGGGACCCCACAACCCACTCATCAGAGGAACCCAGGAAAATGTGAAGACAAAGAAATAAGTCATCTCTAGGCTGTAGCTCACACAGAACAAGTCTAGGAGACATGGACATGGAATACAATGGAAGTTACACACCTGAAATTTCTGAGATGATGGCAACCGAAGAAAATAAACTACTTCATTAGACTGTAAATGAAATCAGACCAGAGAAAAATGATTCCTGAGTGTATCTAGAGAAGACATAGATTAAAAAAAGAAGAAGAACATAAAAGAATGAGGAAAATCTTGAACTAATAATATAAAGAAGAATTTGAGTACATATAACAAACTCAAAGAGATATCCAGGAAATTAAAAACTCCATCAAAACCTGGCAAAACCACTTGAAAGAAAATAAAGATACATTTTCAGACCTTGAAGACAGGATGGCAGCTAGTAATCACAAAAAGAAAGATCTCTTAAAAATAACAAGGAACCAAGAAATAACAATTAAGTGGCTGCAAGATGATATGAAGAAAAATAATTTAAGAATAACAGGAGTTAGTAAAAAAAAAAAAAGTAGAAGTCAACACTAATAACATAAAGAGATTATGTACAGAAGTAATAATAAAGAACTTCCCAAGCATGGGTAAAGAACCTGACATAAAGTTAAGTGGGGCACATAGAACTCTAACTAGCCAAAACCAAAATAAATCTACACCCAGACATATAATAATCAAGATCCCAGAAATTCAGAACAAGAACAGAATATTAAAGGCTTTTTACAGACAAGAAACAGATAATGTATAAATGAAAACCCATCAGAATCACTACAGACTTTGCAATCCAAACCATCAACTCAAGAAAATCTTGAAGTGAAATGTTTGAAGTCCTCAAAGAAAACAACCACCAACCTAGACTGACGTGCCCTGCAAAACTATCTTTCAAATTTAAATGAGAAATAGGATAATTCCATGACAAAGAACAACTGGAGCAATTTATGACCACCAAACCAATCCTACAAAGAATGCTGAAGGATATTCTAGAAAGAGATAAAAAAAAAAAATGACCATGTCTCCAGGAACAGCAGCAGAGTAGGATCACCAGGTGGGGCAGCTGATTGAATGGAGAGGAAGAGTAGAGAGACAACAGCAGGAAAAAAGCATGAAGGAGATGAACCAATGCATGTTGGTTGTATCCATTCATATAGATGGCCTCAATTCACCCATGAAAAGAAACACAGGCAGAGTGAATCAAGAAACAAGATCCATCAATATACAGTATATAAGAAGTACATTAACTCAAAAGGAAATTCATGGACTGTAAGTCAAAGGTGAAAAAACAATGGTCCCCATGACAGGGAACCAGAAAAATGCAAGGGTAGTTTGCCCATCAGCCTCAGCATGGATGAGAAAGACAGCATTTTTATACAATGGAAAGGTACTCAGCTATAAGGAATAGTGAGGCTTTTGCAGGTAAATGGATGCAGCTAGTGATCGTGCTTTTGGGTGAAATGTTTCGGATTAACGTAGGTGAACATCATGTTGTTTCCCTAGCATAAAAAATTGAAGGAGTTAATGGGATCCAAAATGTACAATAAATATTGTGAAAGTGAAAAGGGAGGAAATATCTAAAAAGGGAAGGTGGTAGCCATTGTTAATTCCCTATTATCTTGTTTGAAAGTCCTGTATTAATTTTGTTGGTTTTTTTATTGGTTTTATTCTGATTTGTTTTGGTTTGATTTTATTATATTTGATGGCATAGGCACTATTTTGAAGATAACAAAATATATTATGGTAGTCATTGTTTATTTCCTATTATCTTGTTTTGAATTCCTGTATTGTTTTTGTTGCTTTGTTTTTATTGGTTTTATTCTGCTCTATTTTGTTTGATTCTAATATGCCTGATGATATGGAGAGCTCTTTTGAAGATAAGGGACAAAACTATGGCAGCCATTATTAATTTTCTATTATCTTGTTTTAAAGTCTTGTATCACTTTCATTGTTTTGTTTTAATTGGTTTTATTTGGTGTTACATTGTTTGGTTTTATTCTCTTAAAAATTAAAAAAAATGAGCTTTTTTATGTCCTGTAAGAGTAAATGGAAGACTGTTTTTAACCAACCCCATGAAGTCTCTCACCCACTTTCTGCTGTGTTGGGAAGCAGCGTGTTAGCACAAACCTGAATGAATTTGCTCCAACATGACATATATAAACTCTTCTCTAAATAGACTTCTCAATTTGTTAACAACAACAATGGTGCTAAACTCAAAAGTTTTTAGAAGACGTAGTATGATGCCTTAAAATTAGCAGGCACACTAAACAATGCATAATGCAGGTGTCTCGACTTCCTCACCTTCCTTTCTATGATTGTGTGGTAAAAATCTGCTGAGTTTTTTTTAAGTCATATTTCTCATATTTCTTTTTCTTTTATATACCATGGTTTCTGGGGGAAAAAATGCTGTGTCAGTAATCAATGTCTGTTGCATTAGTAACTTTCTCAATGCTGAGACAAAATACCTGATACCTACAAATTAAAGAAGAGGTGCATTTTGGCTCTTGCTTTCAGTGGATTCTCTTCATGATTGGCTGGCCCTAAGACAGAAAGGGCATTATGGGAGAGCAAGTTGAGGAAAAATTGCTCAACTCAGGGGTTAAAGAAGCAGAGTGGGAAGAGAGGAACCAAGGTCAAGAAAATGCCCTCCCAAATAACACCCCTGTGACTACTTCTTCGAACTAGTCCCCACCTCCTCGTAGCATATTCAACTGTGAACTGATCAGTGAATATATTCATGAATAGTATAATACCCCATGGTCCAGATCGGTTCCAGGACCACACATCTCAATACATGAGACTTTTGAGGGAAGGGACATTTTAGATCTAAACAATAACATTTCTCTCTCCCTTCCCCAAAAGGTTGATGTGCATCTCATTATGCAAAATGCATTTAATTCATTTCTAAGAACCACCAAAATCAACAGATCTAGTACTGCTGAAAAATCCAAGTCCAAAGTCTTCCAAGACTCCAGGCAAATTCTTAGCTTCTAAGTCCCTATAAAAATAGAAAAGAAAGCTAAGTATCACTATTATACAGTGGAACAGGATAATTCCTATTATAAAATATAGGAAGAAGAGGATAGAAAGCACCAAAACCAAACTGAAAGCCAGCATGGTTACTCTGATAGTCCATGTTCAGTTCCCAGGGCAAGTACAAATTCCAAAGTTTTTGAAAACCCCCTGTTCCTCGTGACCTTGTCAGTTGCAGTTCACACCTTCTCTCTCTGGGGCTGAATCTGCTCATTGTCTGCAGCTCAACTGAGCACACATTCTCCATTTTTGCTATCTCCAACTTCCTAAATTCTTGCGGCACCTCCAGCTTCATTCTTAGAGCTTTATGCAATGCCTGAGACATAGCTTGGTCTCAGCCCTTCTTTTGGAAGAAACATCCAAGAAACCACAATTCTTGTATCCTGCGTACCAAATAAATCAGAATATGGATAACACCAAGGTGTGCTGTCTGCTGAAGCAATAGCTGGACCTCTGTGTGACTACAGTGGACTCTGAATGTCCATTTGGCTGAACATGGGGATATATTTCCCTCGAAAGTCCAGAATGAGCAGGAAAACCTGGAGCTCTCCTCTTAAATTAAATTCTTTAAAAATGCTTACCTTTTTACATACTTGCTACTGTAATGGATGGGTTCTGTTCAATTCCTAAGATTCTCTCAATTCTCATTCCAATTGTCCCGGTATAAATTATTGGTTTCTTTTTAGCGTCATTGATCTTTTCAATAACAATGCTCTCATTGGCCCCAATTTTATATGAGTTTTTTTTTTCTGGTTAAATTGCAATTTGTTTCACATCTCTCAACTCTGATTTTTGCTCCTGATTTCCACTGTATATCTACCTGAAAGCAATCTAGAGTTCCCATGCCTAGACCTGTACATTAGACTGCCTTTAATTTTCTCTTCCAAATTAATTGTTTGATGACCTTTAAATATAGTCTCCCACAAAGATTTAGGATATGTATAAAATGCATACAACATCTTTGCCAGAATGAAACATATATTGCCTCTAGCACAGTTTACAGTGGATTCCTCTTCCACCTGAAATCTAAGGATCCTCCCCTTTACTATGACAAGAGTATGGACAGCAACTACCCTACTGTCAGTACAATTTTTCTGAATTAGTCACTTTTCCATCACTGGAATAAAATATCTGGCATCCACAAATTAAAGGAATGATTTCCTTCAGCATAGTTTCAGTGGGTTAAGACTATGGTTGGCTGACTCCAAGACATAAAAAGCATGGTGCACTGGCATGATGTGAGTAAGCTGCTGACTTCAAAGTGGCTAAAAAACAGAAAGAAACTGGAGGTGCCAGGGACAAGAATGCACACTTCAGGTCATGACCCCAGCGACACACATCTTCTAACAAAATTCCCCTTCTAAAAGCACAATTCAACTATGAACTGATCAATGAGTATTTCCATGGTGAGTACAGTAATATAATCCAAAATTTCCACCTCTAGGAACTTCTGGAGGACACTTTTAATCAAAATAATAACATCTGTGTAAGAAATTATCACAGATTCCGAGACTTAAAAGACACACACACAGGACACACACATATTTTTTATCTTATTGTGTCTGTAGGCCAGGAGTTTTTGCAAAATTTTACAGGGTACTTCTTGTAACTTTGGTTGTACATGGCTATGATAAGGGAATCAGATGTGGAAGTTCTTATCTAGGTGTGTGACTGGATGATTCTTTCAAGTTCACTCACATTGTTGGTCCACAAGATATTATCTAGAAAATTCCGGTGCAGCTAAGAAGTCCTACTTATGCAAAGAATCTAACTTCACTTGTTCACTTCTTTCTCTTGTTCATTCCTTTTCCTTAACATTAAGATAAGAGAACAACAAACTAGATACATGGATTTTTCTTAATTCTGTTTCTTCTTTAGTGATAGAAAGTAACTCCGAATCACAGGATTTGCTTTGTGGAGGAGCAACGAAGAGAAGTAGTCTAGGACTTTCTTTCCCTGGGACTCAGGTCTTCCTCTTACCCTAAATCCACTTGGATATACACTGCACATAGGGCTTCCACAGTACACCAGCCAGAGTAAATATGCATTCAGGAATAAAATGGGCACCTGGAGGAGATAAATAGACATACAAGGATTTGGAGGAACTATGGAAGAAAAATTCAAGAACCTTACTGAAAATTGGAATGGACAAATAGATAGTTCAAAATAAATGTAATACTTTAGGAGTTAAGAGATTATATTAATAATATGAGTAAGAACAAGAAATATTAAAAAGTATATTGAGAAAAAAAAACACAGATGCTGGCATGGTGACTCACACTTGTAGTCCCAGCACTCTGGGAGACTAAAGCAGGAGGATTGAAAGCTTAAGTCCAGACTGGGGAATTTAGAGGTTTAGCAATACTCTGTCAAAAAAAATCTGGGGATATACTCAGTGTGAATGTCCTGGGTTCACTGTCTAGTAATGCCATCCCCCAACTGAATAGGTATGTCTGGCTTATATAATTTACTAACATTTTACACAAGACACTATTGTAGAACTTCTGTGTCTGTTTTGATAAAATCCGCTCATGCAAATGTCTGCTTTACTGGTCATTTTATAATTTTTTCTGAAGAATAGTGCATGCTTATTTTACCTTTGTATTACAAAGCTTATCTAGACGTACTACAATTTATCACAAATCCTGGCATGTAACTGCAATTCTCTATTTTTTATATTAAATGAAACAGCATTCTTTTATTGCCTAGTGCTCTGTGTTATTCTTTTGCTTGATCTCTTGTGGTTTTCTGATTTTTAGACTTTAGGACTTAACTGACTTCAAATAACTGTTTTGCTTTCTGTCTGGCCAGCTGCTTAACTACCCTGCGTTTCACCCTAAAGTTGCATTGCTCTGACCAGTTCACCCGATCCTCTGTCCTTTTAGCATCTGGTGGTGACAATTAGGAATATAGGAGGCATTCAATGGTAGCTCTCTATCCTGTTTTTAAGTTCTTGCATTCTGGGACTGATTTTTATAAAAGTCTTTATTTTTAGGTTGCCTAGAGGAAAGAGTGAGAATCAGAAAAAAACAACTAGTCACACTAGAATAGAGTATTGGGGGAAACTTGCTATTAGCAGCCTTAGAAGTAAAGTAGCCCCTTCATGTACATTGAACCACAAAATAGAATATACACGAATATGTCTGACAAATTTTCCTGGGAGACAAGTTGAATGAACATCTAGCCTATTGTATGATTTTCTTACCTTGTCTTTTTAAATTTTCAATTATTCTCTTCACAGCTGATTAGGAGATAGATGTAGAATGATCTCTGAAGTTACATTTGTGTTTGAAGCTTTGACATTGCTACTATCTTTTTCATGCCTCCTGGTGGGGTTATTCAGGTTGTGCTAAATGGTTTAATTAAAATCTGTCCTCTTTCCCTAATGCCTATTTGGAAGAATGCCTTTCTTAAAATAGTAATTAAATATACAGCAATTCATTACTTGGGGAGAAAAGAATCACAAATTATCCCCCAAAGATAAACAAGTAGACATTAAATGATCTCATTGAAAATCTTCTTTTACAAATATGTAACGATGTTTTTCTTTTTTTTAATCTTATTGGACAAAGTAATCACACAGCCTGGAAATTTTTGTTTTATAGTTAAAATTGTCTGGTGACTATTATTCGAGTAGAAGGAGAAATATACAAAGATAAATGCAATTATGTTGCTAAGAGTAAAGATCACTGGTATGGTGGAGAGAGTGTAAACTTTACAAGTTAGTCCTCATTGGATAGGTGCTTTAACAATCTGTTTATATTTGGCATCATAAATTCTTATGAAATTTAATATTATTGTTCCCACTGCTTTGAGTCATTTAAAGGATGTTGGAACCTAAACTTACCAGAATCAGATGATGTTTAATATCCTATGTCACATAGTACATTCCTCGTCTGAACTTTGGCTTTCCTCTTTTTCTCAAAATCTGAACTTAAGTGTCTGCTTTTCAATATTAGAGATGTGAATTTACACCAGGATAAAAACTACCCTGGACCCTGAGAAGGGTGGATATTACTAGTTTTACATGGTAGGATGCTTCCTTGAGAAAAGAATATGACTGAGATTGCTTATAGGAATTAGAAATAAACAACCATTTAGGAAAGGCATTTGGAATCAGTAAAATTCAAAGTCTGCCATAGCCTAAGGGACCAAAGAAGTGAAATATTATGCTTGAGATTAAAATGCTAATATTTAATCCTTATACTGTTTTTTAGCCATATCTTAGTTCTCTTTCCTTGAACAAGGCCCTGAAAAACAGTTTGATATGCATTGCAAAGTTCAACACATGCTGGCTTCAGTTAGCCCTCTGAAATCATTTCTGATGTAGACTGGCAGAACAGTGTTAGTCCACACTGTAGAACTAACCATTTCTGCTAGATCTATTATGTAGAGAGCAGAAGACTTTATCCTCTAAGGCTGGAACTCTCATGTATTTCTGCCAACAATAAATTCGTTCTAAATTAAAATAAAACATCAAATTTTAAACATATAAATATCTTTAAATGGCTATGTTATACACCAGAATTGAGTTGTTTTTGTACTTACTAAATATGTGCAATGATTGAAAGTATGGTATTAGAAATCCAGTGATTCATTTACAATTGTTCTGGGAATTTCCACTTTTGGCTGTTTCTTCTGGGTCTAATAAAACAATTCTTGAACACAGGAAACTAAAATTTTCACCATGCAGAAATGAAAATCTCAGTATGTGGCCTAGGTTGTGCTGGGCTCCCAGAAATGCATTTTGAAACAGGCATAGTTTACCATGTGAGTTGCTACTATTCTTAGAGCACATTAGTTTACTCAAATAGTTTCCTTTAAATCAAGGAATAGGAAAATAATGAAAAACAAAGAGAAGGGGTATAGAGGACATTGCTTAGGGTAGTCTGATTTGGATTTAGAATCATTGAGACAGAGACAGAATTCACAAAAGTTGTGGTCCAAGGAAGGAAACACAGGCAGGAATCTACTTGAGAAGGTGAAGAGAACATGTAACAGAAAAACGGAAAGGAAGTCAGTTCAACTCTGCTTCCATGGACATGCCAAGGCAGTAAAATCTCTCACATCAAATTCCCTCTTACTTTGACATTTCTTTTTCCTGTTTTCTTGCTTTAGTGGTAGTCCATGGCCACACATTTTGCACTGTGGTCATCTTTCAGGAAAGACAACCACAGAAATTCATAAGTAGTTGATTAGAACTGTTCCAGCTTTAAAAGTAATAAATAATTTCCTCCAAAGTTACTGAACAATCCTTTCTTCCTTCCCAACCACCAGTCTTTCTGCACAACTGAATTAAAAGATATAATTAGAAATAATTAGCCTAATAATGATTGTGTTCATTACATATTTTAGCACTCTCCCCATTCTAAACAGTTAATTATGAATTTCAGTCATTAAAAGCCTCACAGCTTGTACAGAAACTCTTGAAGAGATTGTTTTCAGGAAAGTGCCAAAAGTGCCTCATCTTCTCCCATAAAGCTAGCGAAGACGTCCAGCTGCTGGTAAGGATTTCTCACCCTTTGTGGGCCCCTAAAATCTTCCATGCAACATAAAAAAATTCATATTTTTATTGCTTCACATTTATCTCAGCATGAAGAAGAATTTATATTTCTTAATTGGATTTTTTTCTCTCACCATAAGAAGTTACAACTATCTCACTAGACTCTATTGCTTAACTGGCACCAAAAAACTGTTCAATAAATTGTTTAAGGGGTGTGATATAATGCAAAATTTTTCAGTAACTATCCAAGGACTACTTATTTCAGGATTGCCTAAAAGCACTGTAAAAACCCAGGGTCCTAGACTGTGCTTTAAAGCTATTGAATCAGATTATCCAAAAGTTGATACTAATGAATCTGCATTTTTAAAGGCCTCCATATGATTTTTTTGTTCCAGCATAAATTTTAAAATTACCAGTTTAACAGAAATTACAGAGATATTGAAACTAATCTGAGGAATTATTTCTTTACTTTTTTCTGAGTCAGTCAGTATGCAATAATGACTTATACCTGGATTCTGCAGATTCCTTAAGTTACCAGTATTTGAAGGAGATGGACCTGAATTTTATGTAGTTAGAAGAATCCTTAACTGTTTAATATAAGAAGGAAGTTTTGTGTATTAAGATTCTTGAGAGGAAAATAAGGAGCAGAAATAGGGATAAAATAGGGGGAAAAATATATATATATATATTACCTATAATAGAGGACTTGTTAGTTTAGCATACAAGATGTGATCAAAGTATGTTGTGTTTAAATTTTAAAAACTGTTACAATAAAATAGGCATTGCCACTATTTCCCCTTAAAATATTCCTTCTTGCTTTGAATATAGTTATTCCATATTTCTTGCCACTGTCTGAAGCAGTTCCAGAAGTCTTTCCTTGTAAGTGTATTTGGTTTTGTTGTCATAGATGCTTCAGAGTCCTGAACTGAATCAAAATATTCACCTTTCAGGGCCATTTGACTTTGAAGGAGAGGCAGTGGCTGTAGAGTGTCAGTATGGTGAATAACACGGATGAGGATATACCTTAATACTTTCACAAAACTACCTTTCTGTTAGATGGCACTCAGAAGCACCATTCACAGTATTTTTGGTCATATATTGTAAAATCAAGAGGACTTCCAGAACTGCTTCAGATGGGGACCAGAATGATGGAACAAGTCCGCTTGAGTTTAGGGAGAGTATTTTGAGAGGAGTTAGTAACTATATGTCATTTATACTAAAAAGAAATTTTAGTTGCAATAGTCACAGTATATTTTGATCACCCTTGTACACAGGCACAGGCTGAATAACCCCATATCATCTATAGGTTGGAAAGCCACAGAAAAAATGTAGATATTGAATCCAAGAAGCTGAAGGAAGTCTCAGAGCAAGAGGGACAAATAATGCAGTTTTAGTTGAGACCAAAGGCCTTGAGGACCCTTGGAGAGTTGCTGGTGCATGTCTGCATTCGAAGGCTAAAGAGTCTGGAGTCTGATGTCCATGGAAAATGCTAGTACACCCACTGGAGAAAGGTTAGTAGGAGTGACTGTGGACTTACCCCACTGGTGTAAACACCTGCCTGGCAAGCATGAGATTGTGAGTTCAATCCCGGTACAAAAAAAAAAAAAAAAAAAAAACCAGCAGGGGCACATTAGCACATACATTACCCTGACAAGATTTCTTTTTATTCCACTTTCTGTTCCATCTTCCCTTAGTCCACTGAATGGTGTCACCCACAGAGTAGGATGATAATTTCCTCTACTCATTTCCTTGACTCACTCGCCATTCATCTCTAGAAACACTCAGAGATAAAACCTGAAATGTGCTTTACCAGCTTTCCAGGCAACTCACAATCCAATCAGGATTAAGCATTACACTTGAAGAGACATCTAAACCCATTTCTCTATGTTATGGATACACTCAGTACCTTCTGTACACTGAAAAGCTCTGAAGACACAGTCTTATTCTTTAACACTATAGCCTAGAGTGAAATGATGTCCCTTTCCAAAGTGCCAGGGAAAGTGGGCATTCCCATTCAGAAGTATTAATGTGGTATGGCTCTGTGACTTAGTGACATAACTAAAAATTGGCTAAAACTGCCAAACAATTTTAAAGTTCAGGGTAGCAATTTTATTAATAAAAGCACGTCTTTTGGAGAGTGTTGCAAATATGTGATAGGACAATTTAAATATAATTATATACTGCTTAGGTAACAAAACATATGAAATAGTTATATGAACGTTAAGGTATTAAATTGCTAAGCTGGAAACACCTAATCTTTTCCTATCACTAACTGCCTCAGACTCTACAAGAAATTCAGTTGATTGGCAAAGAAACAAATAGGGTGAAGACAATGTGCCTGGTAATTCTACATATCTGTCTATATGCTAGATGTTCTTCATACAATATCTCAATTAATCCTAACATTGTAGAGTATGTACTGTCTCCATTTTCATATGGGGAAGCACATAGAAAGATTTTAGAAATAGAATTTTAGAAATTGGAGATTCCCTAAGTTATATATCATCAAGATAGTCAGTTTGGCGGACTTCTCTAAAATACGTAATTTTTCCAGACAGAAAGAATAGACAAAGGATAAATCTCAGACAAGCAGGTGAATAAGAAGAGGAATAGATACAAAAGTGGGTAAAACAATCAAAAAGTTGTCATGGTATGTTTTACAAAAAATAAAGCTTTTAAAAGCTGTTGTTATACTGACTCCATAAGTAGAGTTTAGGAACTACTATATATTCTAGAGGAAATGTAATTTTCTTATAAAGAAGATTGTAATGCTGTGTTTCTGCAATTTCCTAAGAAAAAGTACAGCTTTACTATTCCCTTCTGGCGTGAACCCCAAAGAGCTACAGTGACATATCAGCATGCCTTTATCTATTAGTGTAACAGAAGGAACAAAAATATCCCTTAGCCATCCATTTCCTCCATTCTTGCAAACAGAGCTGTAAATGTTTTGCGACAACATTCTTTTATTATGCATATGTCAAATGGAGACATTTTGGCTCCTATCAAAACATTGCCACTAAATGCTTTCAGTGAAAATATTTTCCTTCCTTCTCGCTAAAAATAAGTTATAGTGGCTAAAAAGTAAGGTTTCCTTTAAAATGTAAGTCTCCAAATAGCTTGAATCATTATGCAGAGACTTTATGAAATGTAAAAGATTCTGAAGCTAGTGATCAGATGTTATGATACTGTTTCAGTCATCTTTTAGGAAGGTCAGTCGTTCTGTGCACTTTTTTTTATTTCATTGAAATTACAGGTTCTCAAAACTTTTTTCTTTAGACTTTCTAAAGCAGGTAGTATGGGGAGAGCAAGAGGTTGTTGAATAATTTCATGTAAGCAAGAGACAAAAGGTGACTGAGTTTGACTCAGTGGTAGCCAAATAACTTTTAATAGTCAGAGAGAGCCACAGCCCTCTGCATAAAATGAATATTAGGTAAAGTGTCAATGTTGTTTTCTAAAGACCAGATCTTTCTTTCTAAGAGTCTTTATTAAATCCATGAGTAAATTTTCTATAATGAAAACTTGCAAAATATAATGAAATGTGGGTCACCAGTAGAATCCAGTTTAGAACTGGGTGCTTTAAGAACAATCTAAATCTACTATGATATGAATTGAAATCAGGCCTAAGCACAGGCTCTCTATAAGCAGCATTGCTTTGTAACCAAAGTAATCATCTAATAGACTATTCATGAGTTAGTTTAAAGCAAACATAAAATCCAGTGGGGTACTTCTGAGTTTTCCATACTTTCAAGGTTCTTCTTAAACTATTGGTTATGTGAATGAGACAGAAATAGAGGAAGAGAAGTTGGGGAGAAGGAGCAGGTATCTACTACCTCACATTCTAGAATCACTGTTACTCAGCTGAATTTATTCTATCTTGAGCTTCCACATCACACTACCTTCAGAAAAAAATGTTTCCACCAAAGGAAAGTCATGACTCCCATGGCTTCTCTCTTGGGCTGGCTCTGATTCCTCCTTGCAGCTTTTCTCAGATGACCTGCATTTCTGGTTTCTCCACACTGCTAGTGTCTCCTCTGAAGCTTCACATGGAACAGCTTTGCACACTACCTCACATCAAATTTGGACATTTCTATCCATTTTCTCTATACATTGCTAAGTGAAAATGTCTTCCTTAAGATTTGTTCACACCAGTCTTGTTCTCAGATATCTAAAATAATTTTATATAAGTTCCTAAATACTTTCTTAACATTAGTTCTTTTTATCCAAACACATTTCTAATATTTTATCATAAGAGAAGACAAGTTTATGCTAACATAAACTAGAACTATTTCCTGTCTCTTAACCTTTTATATCTTCCTATCATCAATGAATCCTTTTTTGATGTACTGTTAAAAGATAACCTGAAGAAAAAATTGGAAATTCTCACAAGAAAACAATGCAAATAAGAAAACAAGCAATATATCTGATAAAGTATTTATTTGTAACAAAACACTGAATAGAAACCCAAAGATATGCTTCACCTCTCAATTTAATTAATACACAGTAGATAGAAAAACACATAAGCTTAATTATGAAAAATAATCTGGAGAGCAAATCTTAGTGTGAGAATTCAAAGCATCATGATAATCCAGGAATTATATAGAATTTTTCAGTTACAGGCTACATTGAATCAGGCGAAGCATTTGTAAATTTCAGGTGAATCTTGTTTGCTATGTGAGGACAGTTGTGTCCTAAGGAATAAAAAAATGGAACTAATCTGAGCATGTTTACTTTATTTTTTCCAAATTTATCAGTCAGAGTAAATCACACCACCCTCCTATCCTCATTAAGTAATGAATAAATAATTAGAGATAATCTAAGAGGATATCCCAATGAAAACCACATTAACTCAAGAATATCATGACTGGTGTCAAGAATTTCCCTCCCAAAATATTCACACGTGAAAGTTTCATTACTTGGTCTTTTTTAAATGGACCAAAATAGGCAAACTATGATTAAGTCCTGTAACATTTATTATGTTAGCTGAGACCAGAAAAGTCTTAGGACACAGAGGGATCTTACTGGAGAACAGAAAAAGGGACCAGACTACTAGTAAAGGCCATATGAAATATTATAAATAACTAGCTCATGAGTGGAGTCATGTGTATAACTATTCATAGAATTCTCAACACCTCAGAAATTTAGCTACCTCAATTGTAAAACTTAGAGATTTGAACCCAACTAATACAGGGCTTCATGCAGTAATGTTACCTTCAACTTATGGGCTAACTAGAAATAAGCATAGATGTGGGATGTAGGTAAGAGTGATGAGTAATTTTGCTAAGAAAATACCTATTTAGACACTCAATAAACTATAATTCATCCAAGTAATTCTTCTGATATCCCCTACCACATATGGCAAAGGATACCTAAAGGACATGTATAGCATGATTAAACACACAAAACATATTTCATTTCATCCTACAGAGTTTCATTATGTTAAATACAGATTTGTTTCCATTATGCTTTATTAAATAATATAAATAATTAAATAAAAGTGAACTGCCTCCATTCATTTATCTTGGATGGTATGCACACTTTACTCTCTTATCACTGAAGTCATGAAATCTAGATAAAACTCAAGTTAACACTTTATAAAATGTATATATCACAAATTTTACAGACATATATACACCACCCAGCCCAGGGTCAAGGTTGAATTCTGTTTTGTCTCTCTTCACTTAGAGGAATAGAAAATAAAAGATCAAGATAGCACACTGTGATGAACATTCATTATAAGCTGAAATCTGAATCACCATAATTATACACAGTTCATAAGTGCAAATGGTACCCATCTCTTGTCAGATTAAAAAGCCGAGAGATGAGTAATATTGCTGAGCTAAACATGCCTATTTAATAAGCCATTCAAATCAACTCTGCTGTTATCCCTTGACACACAGGCAAAAATTGTATCTGTAAGCCTAATAAAATCTCATTTGTTTTACCTGAAGGTCCTATGAACCACCTGGTGCCTCTCTTTGCACTTCTTATTCTCTATTAACTTATGCATGGCAGAAATTAGGACTTTAATATGATCATTCTTCCCACCAGCTTCCAATTATTAGGTCAATGCATTCATTTGGAACAAGTAGTCCAATGTGAAACTATTACAGAAAAGGTTAAAAATACCAAATGATATTAGCAATTGTAGATTATAAAATTTAGACTATAATCAGGTCTGCAATTTTTTAATGATACTTTTTGGAAAATACTGTACATTGTGAAGTTATAGTCATAAAACATTTGTTCCCCCACAGTCTCAGCTTTTGATTAGGAAGTCAATATTCTTGTGGTAGCTTGTCTTAATTTTCTCTCATTGCTGGGACAAAATACCCTAGACCCAAAATGAAGGAAGGAAAGGTTTCTTTTAGCTCACTGTTTATGGAGGCTTCAGGCTATTATCACTTGGCTGCAAAGCAGGTTGGCCTGGCACCAGGGCAACACTTTAAAACAGCAGTCAACAAACTCAGCTAGAGCAAAAAGGGGGTAGAAAAGATTTATATTTCCTCTTTTATATTGTACACATGCCATCCCCCTCCAGAGCCACTGTAGCACTGACAAAATCTCCTTGCCCTCCTCTTAGACAACATGGGAACCTTACCAAAATAAGAACCTTGGCTCCCTGCTGAGTCTCTTAGTTAAACTTCTAAACTTCTCAAGTTGATACAGTGTAGCAACCATAACATAGCTAAATCTGTATGTCAGTACTACTACATGTCAACACAAAATCTGTGCTGTTCTTTAAGTGTAATGGGAATTCTGAAAAAATGGTGTCATATAGGGAAATATAGAGAGTAACTTCATATTTAAAACATCTTTGCTTAAGAATAAGATGAATTTAGTAATTGGAAAGTTGAAAATTCTGTGAGTCATAAATATTCTGTGTTTTCATTGTTTTAAACAAAAAAATGGTAGCCAACCATTTTCTGATAGTCTTAAGCAAGACACATTTAAGATGTATTATTGGTATACTTGTTTCCTTTTTCTTGAGAAAATAAGCCATGCTAGAGAAAAACATAGGAGAAAGCTTTGCAAGTTAAGAATTGACAGTGACACTAGGTCAAATTTTGACTCCATAAAAATATGTACAAAGATGTGATGAAAATATTTCCAGATTCTGTTGATATATGAGAAAGAGAAAGGAAATTGCCTCTGATCAAATGTCACTGTGAACTTGATAAAGTTTGCCTTTATATCCTCTATTCTACTTTCCTTGTAATTATTTTATTTATTTATTGCCCTTCAATGTGGGATTTTTGTATATCTCATGTATCAGTATGGGCTGCTATAACAAATACACATATATGAGACACTGGTATGGTTTACATGCAGAAGCCTCATGTACTCATAGATGGAACTTTAGGTGATAGGTTCATGAGGACATGATACTTATCAGTGGATTGTTTATAACTAAATATGATGTAGAGAAGAGGTGGGCCACTGAGTGTGTGGCGTGGAAGGATATTGCTGTCACCCTCCTCCTTTTACTGTGCTCCGGTTCCTACTACCATGCCACAAGCTAATTCACCTTTGCCAGGCCCCTCTGCCATGCTGGCCTGCTTTGGAGCCAGCTAATTATGGACTGAAACCTCTACAAACATGAGCCTAAATAAACCTTTCCTCCTTTAAATTGTGGGAGTCGGATATTGCATCTCAAAGAAAATAAGAGGCATAAATAAACATTCATATTTCACAGGCCTGAAGGTTGGGAAGCCCAACCTTGAGTTGCTGGCAGATCTGGTATCTAGGAAAGTCCTGTTCTGTTAGCAGATGGCTACCTGTTCAGTGTGTCCCTATATGGAGGAAAACAGACAAGAAACAAGCTCTTTAGTGTCTCCTATTGTCTGACATTAATGCCATTCACAAAGACCCTACTATCGTGAGTCACCTACCAAAGGCCACACCTCAAAACACCATTGTCTAAAGGATTAGGCTTCATTGTATGAATCTGATAAGGGGAGAAAGTAACAAATATTCAACCTATGGCATCCTGTGGTCTCTTTTTCACTAACCCTCCACCAACCCTTGACAAGTAAGAGGAAATTGACACTTGCTATGTAAGTACAGGCTTATATTTGGTGTCTTTTCTTTCCCCATCTGTTACTGACTCAATTTCTGTAACATCCTTGTCTTACTGCCTTCCATATTATGGTCCATAGTGAACTCATTCTTCCCAAGACTGTTATGACTTAGTTAATATTAATTGTATTTCTTTTCAAAAAGTTAACCTTTGGGAAGAACCAAAATCTTCATCCAATTTTGTTCTGTAGCTTTAATTTCTGTCACTTGTTCTCAACATGAAAACTCCTGTAAAATGTTAAAGTTCATGTTTCATGTATTTTTGAGTGACTTTACTTTGATATACAGCAAATATCAACAGTTTTTTTTATCCCTTTCCTCATATAAGACAATGATTGTTGATACTGAGGCACAATGTGGTTTCCATCGATGCTCTGAAGAGAAACGATGCATATTCGAAGTAATAAAAAAATTGAAACTCAACATGAATTTGAAACTTAATATGGGACATAAGATAATGGCTGGGAAGAATCAATCTGATAAAACAGTCCTTCAGAAACATTTATTTTAATAGCATGTAGCTAAAGGAGATCTTAGTTTTTACTGGACTTAGCTCTTCTGGATTTCTTGATTTTTATGAACGTATCTTGAAGAACAGATGTGGTCAAAACACCTGGTTTCAAATGTCAGCTGCAACAAAACATAAGTGTGTCATGTTGGGCAAAATTCTCTACCTCTGAGTAGCACTGTCTGAAAAATAGGAAATGCTTATTTGATGTTGAATGAGATAATTCATACAAAACACTTGACTCAATAGTGGTCTCATAGTAGTTCACTATTAGGCTGTTGTTATATTTTCATTGAAACAAAATGAATAATGTTCCTATAAAAAAGAGTAATTAAAGTTTGTAAACAATTAATTATAACAGTTTTTAACAGTTCACAACTATGGGTTTTAATTTGGCTGGGAAGAGAACATAAAACCAAGAATATTTGTGAATATGGCTGAAAAGTCTACACTGGAAGGATGCAGCGTCCATGCTAGAAACCAAGAGATGAACATCTGAAGTCTATGGCAAAAAGTAGAAGAAGCAGAAATGATTGTTTCTCCTTCTTTCCCTTTTTATTTCATCCAGACTACAGATCTATTGACTAGTGCCACTCACACCCAGAGTGGGTCTTCTCTCTCAATAAACCCACCATTCCCACCTGAAATTATGCTAAACAGTCAGCTGAGCATTTCAAGTTGACAGCATAGTTAACTATGACAATCCACCCTTCTAAATTTGACAACAGTAGGAGGCAAGCTTTTTGGGGGAGATGCTTGCTCATAATGTTTCATAATTTAAACATTATAGCATAGATTTAATAATATTTAAGAGAAAATATTGACAAGCCGCCACCACTCCAGGGTTTCCTGAGCTCTGCATCATGTTGGAACTTGGGGCTCTGGGAGAACAGGCAGCCAGCTCACCGCCCTGGTAATTGTCTGGGGTCCTGCCAGTGTGCGAGCTAAGAATCACACATCAATCCATCCCCCACCCCCCAGCAAGTGGGAGCCAGAGGTCTGAGTATCTCTTGGGAGGATGAACATATGCAGTGTGTCTACCATCTTTTTGAAGGCAAATATTTTTATCACTATTTTGCTCAGTTCTGATTAATGGTACTGCTCTATTTGATATTCTGTTTTTATAAGTTCAATATTTCCTTCCATCTTGCTCTACCTGACTGAAAGAACAGTTAATGTGAACAGAATGGGATGTACTATTGTGCCTATTGCTGTTGTCCTCGTGACCTGCTGTGAGCTTATGTGCCAATTTCACTGCACTGCCTCACATGGGTTTGTTCTGTCTTATTCTGCTGTATTTTGCTACCATAAAAAAAAGTAGATAACAAAGTAACAAAATACCTCCAAAATACTCTCAACTCCACCAAAGCTGGTCCATGGGGCATGGATGAGGAGAAGCTCAAAAACAAAGCAACAGAATAATATAAGATGATTAAAAAGTAAATAACAACAACAAAACAGGTCAGTAAGGTACTGAGCAACCTGAAATAGGATATAACTAAACAGATAATGGACTTAAAAAGCAAAAGGAGGAAAAGAAAGCATTCTAAAAGATATAACTGCATTTATGTTTAAGTGTGTAGGATTAATAAGCATATTGCTAAGTTTTTATTGGATCATTGAACAGAACTATTTGCAGCCTCACTGTTTGAATGTCTACTTTGTATGCTTTAATCTTCTTGTAACTTGCACAACTATGTATAAGAAGACAATATGTAATTTATCAACTAGTGATTTCTTACTTTTTTTCTGAAATTCTGTATTGTTTCTACCCCTTTTTCTGTTTTGTTTTTTTTTCTCTTGAAATAATTTTTTTTAAAAAACAGACCATAGTGAGCCTATAAATATTATGTTATAAAGGAAGCACATTGACAGAATGCAGGAGAACAATTACAAGTACAATCCTCATTTCTCTAGCCATGCAATCATAACTGGTATTTATAATGACCTGTTCTTCTGCCCATTCTGTATTTCCTGGGTCTTTAGCAAGTACTTCAGCAGGCCTTGATTCTTTTCCTGGTGAGGCAATCCATGCTTTTATTCCTGAAGGTTCTGGGCCATTTATGACCTTGCCTGCGTTGAGTTGTTGTAGTTTTCCAAAGTCCTTAATAACAAGAATGGTAGGACTAGGAAACATCTTAAGGTATCTCCTGCTCAACAAGTTTAATTTTCCTTTTCTCCATTGTTGAGTAAGAGTTCAATTTTCTCCTGATACTCTGGATCAATCTCTCCTACCCACACCACAATTTCTTTTCAGTTTGTTTACTCAGAGGCATGAGGAGTCCAAAATGACCAAGGGGAAGTCTTAGCTTTCAACTCAATGCAGAAAGATTTGCCCTGCCTAGAATTAAAACGCCTAGGTCAACAGAGTATGAAGTTGCTGGAACAGGAACTATATACTTTGGTAGTCATTTAGAAGGGGTAATAGTTAATGGTACCATTCCATTTTTGTCCCTAGATTACTGGACCTGTGAATCCTGGCTATGCAAGCACAGTACCACACAGTGTTTGTTGATTTAAAGATAGATATCTGGTCTGCTCAAGAACCTTTTCCAAATCCTGCAAGGCATTTCCACCTTGCTACCACTGTAACTGCATCTTCAAAAGGCCACCTTTCTCTCAACCCAGGTGTTTCTTTTTTAAAAAACAAATAAGAAATAAAAACAATGGTACAAAATTTCAAAATAAGATTGTAGGACAGTAACAATTGTAGGACAGTAACGTTTTGTATTATATTCAAAGCAGTTTCTCATCGTACAAGATATTGGCATGAACAATTGATCAAACAATATAGAGACAAGCCTTTCATTTCAATGGACTAATAGTAATTAGTAGTATCTTAACTATTTTGTGTGTATATATACATTTTTTTTCCTTTTCCCTTCTTACTTTTCTCCTTTCACCCATCCCAGTTTAAACAGTTTCTTCCAATTTCACCATATCTATTTGTACATTTTGGATCTTATTTACTTTTCTCAGCCTCTTACACTAGGAAGACAGTACAATGTTTACACATGTGAGTGTGATTCATTTCACTTACAAATATGGTCTTAAATTGCATTCATTTTCCTATAAATGTCACAAGTTTATACTTCTTTATCACTGAGGAGCACTCCATTGTATAAAAATACCACGTCTTTTTTTTTAACCATTCCTCAATGGATAGGCATTTGGGTTGTTTCCAAGATTTAGCTATTATAAATTGTGCTGCTTAAACACAGGTGCACATATATTCTGTGTTATGATGTTTCAGCTACTCCAGGATGGAGAGAAAATTCTAAGACCAGTGAGTTGCATAAGCATGGCACCATGGCCTCACTTCTTTGCTGTGGAATGCACTCCTTAGAAGCAATAATGTGTGAAATGTCATAATGGTGTATAAGGTATTCTATAAGTTCACAGAAGATGGTTTTGGCAGAAGTATTGCATACATAGAAGACAAATCCATACCACCAAATAAAGTCTATGCCAGTAAGGATGGACCATTGCCCTTTCTATTATGGAACCAGTACAAAATAATCAAACTACCACATGACTGCAGGTTAATCATGCCAAGAAGTGAGACTATTCTAGGGACTCTGTTGATTTCTACTACTGCCTGAGTCTCAAAACTATGCTTCATTGTAGATTTGGAATAGTCATCTTAAAAAAGGAGAAATAATCAAATTTGGATATTGATTGGATATTGCTTCAGCTGGAAAATTTTTCTCAGATATTTAGGCTCCATTCTTGCATAATCCACCTTAATGTTCTTACATTCTTGGTAATTGTGTGCATGAGAGAGAGAGAGAGAGAGAGAGAGAGAGAGAGAGAGAGAGAGAGAGAGAATGTCAAGGAAAAGTGCTCTTTCTCTATGATAAAACTATATAAGTTCTTGAATATGACTCCATTAAGGATAGAATGAGACCACCACATCTGATGCAGGGCTCATGGTCCTCTGCTTCACTGCAAAATTCCTTTAGTTTTATTACATTTATGTTACCTTTTCTGTTTCTTTACAGAAGAGACTTCTTTAATAATTTGTATTTCAGCTTGTGTTCTCTACTCCCTCAGATGGACAGTAGTCATTGTTAAAATTCCTTAGAAGATGTGGAAACTGCTCCAAGTAGAGATAAATAATCATTTTGCAGAAGCAAGGCTACAAGAGGCTTTGGGAGGCTCTCTTAAAAGTGGGGTTTCTTTTTTTATATTATGCCCCATTTCTATTTGAAAACCTTACTATATAAAAATTGAGCATGACTTTCAATTTTCTTTCTCTTAAAATGTTTATAATTACTAAAATTGGAATCATGTGCATTATTTAGCATATCAGTGCTGCAGAGTTATCAGAGCAGGCTATTTGGAAGGTAAGTGGTTTAATTTACATGGCAGAATCCCAGGCTATATAATTACACTACTATGATAGGCAATCTAGAAATATTTGGCATGTATGCTTTCTGTATACCAGATGATTATTAAAAAAAATACTCTTTCACTTTTTCAAATTCTCTTTCTATCTTAATTATCTAGATTTTACCTATGAAATTATTATGCAATGGTAATATCTACATGAGTGAATGCTAGATGTACTAACAACCAAATATTTCCTGCAGATTTGCCAAGGATTTATGTGCCTTATGTAATCATTCTATTTAGTTTCCTCAATAACTATGAGTTATATTGCCAAAATAGCTCCATCCAAAGTGAGGAAAAATGATTAGGACTGGGTGGTTCATATTTTGCCTAATCTGATAACAGGTTCTCAATAATCTCTCTTGATACTAAAAACACATAGCAAAACAAAATATTTTGACAAAAAATGGAGACTGTTTCATATAATGTGTAATCTGGACTCCATGAATTCAACTAATGCTTTGTGAGTGAGAACTTTTTAAAAACTATATCATTTACCCTGAGACTGAAATGATAACTTATTTACAGTTGTTACTTTTAGGATCTAGAATCCTTATCACAGTTTCTTTATCTTGTCAGTAGTTATTACTTTCAAATACCGTGATGGTTTTTCTCTGGTTGGAGTAGTTACTCCCCTTTTTGCATGTGATATGTCTAGATTCTAAGTCCTCTCAGACATGTCTGGTTTTCTGTCCTAAGCAAGCAAGCAGTTCATTTCAAAAATCTCCTAATGAAGAATCTGTGAGCTGGAAAAAGAAACTGGGCTAAAGACCAATCTGTCTGCAATCTAACTGGTTGTGCTACTAATGGGAAAGCACAGCCATTTTCATTTGTCATATGAAACTCAAACATTTCAAAAGGAAATGGGGGTAAGAAAACCTTGCCATGTTCCGCCTCACATAACAGCTACTGACGAATGCTGTTATGCCTGTAAATTTCATGCACACTAATTATATTTGCTGTATAACTTGCAGAGGAAGCTCTAGCAGATTAGATGACTGTGTCCGTTGGCACAAACATGTAAGGAACTGTCTAATCATTGGTCTGTGATGTGAACATGGTGTTTCCTTTTTCACATCTTAAATTCCTTGAAATTATGCATTACTTTCTTGTCCATAGCTCATCACAGTGTGAAATAACCTAACCAGAAAAGAAAATCCAGTAATAATCAAGTGCTTGGTGGTCAGTGGCTTAGCAGCAAAGATGATGTGATTATCTGTTGACAGTGAGTCTGAATTCCTGGGCTGTGAAGTTAGTTTTTGAATAACATTTTTAGTTAAATGGAAATACAGTTCTCACTTCCACAGCCTGCTTCATCTGAAAACAACAGTGAAGATTTCCATCCAATCAAATAAATATTTAAAAGGCACTTACTACATCTGCTTTTGTGGGAACACCAAAAATAATAACTAATGATAATTTCCTATATTACCTTCTAGACATCATACTCACAACTTTGTATGAGTTATCACTGATAAAGAAACTAACCTTAAAATAGGCATATGAAATGAATACACTGTTCTTAGATGAAGAAATACAAATGGCAAATAAATACATGAAGAAATGTTCAGTATGATTGTTCATTAGAGAAATACAAATTAAAACAATACTGAGGCTTCATCTCATTCCAGAAAGAATGACCAGGATCCAGAAAACTACCAACAACAAATGCTGGAGAGGCTGTGGGGAGAAAGGAACTCTTCTGCACTGTTGGTGGGAGTTCAGACTGGTGCAACCACTGTGGAGGTCAGTCTGGAGAGTCCTCAAAAAGCTGGGGTTGGAGGTCCCATTTGACCCAGCTATTCCACTTCTGGACATATCCCCAGAAGAACTGAAAACATCCTATCACAGTGATATATGTACACCCATGTTTATAGCAGCACAATTTTAATAGCCAGATCTTGGAAACAATCTAAATGCCCATCAAATAAGGAATGGATAAAAAAATGAGGTATTTTTATACAATGGAGTACTACTTTGCTATAAAGAATGATCACATTGAGATATTTATAAGTAAATGGATGCAACTCAAGACCATACTCATAAGTGAAATAAATCAAACTTACATGTATAATACCGTCTCCCTAGTGTAAGAAATGATAAGAGTACATAGGATTTTATGGTAATCATGGTTCCCCATTATATTGCTTTAAAGTCACATGTGTAAATACCATACAGTCTCCCTATTGTAAGAAATGGTAAGGGTGCATAAGATACAAAAAAATCAATAAATACAGTGAAAGGATAAGAATCTGCTTAAAGGGGAAAAATAATATCTCAGGGAAAATGAGGATAAAGAAAAAGGAAGGGAAAAGAAAAAATATCTAAAATTATATAAACAGGATACCTAAGATGATTGTGCTACAAATTCTATAAATTCTTAGAACAAAATAGTTAACATGCATAGGATTGGAACAATTGTGCATATTATTGTATGGTGATCTGAGAAACTCTTGAAGATCATTATATAAAATAACAACCTTAGTTATGCTCGTACCGCCTTGTTTTGAAGGCCTATATTTTCAGTGTTCTGGGATCTTTACTGTTGTTGTTTATTTGTCTTGTTCATTTTGTGTTTCACCTAGAAATTTGTTTTGTTTTGTCTTGTTTTGGTTTTGTTTTTTTCCCTTTAATACAGAAAGGATAAGTATACAAGTAGAGACTCATGCATGCATAGAACTTCTCCTAAACAGTTTATGAGAATCGATTGTATAATGCACAATGAAATGAACGGCTACTTTGATGAAAAAGAGATACTAAGGTACCCAGTGATGATTCTGTAGCATCATGATGTGCAATCCAGCTATACTACTATTCTTTGTTCAGAGTGATTTTAGTCTGTTTTGTATTGTTTAATTTCAACATATATGAAGGTATTCTGAAGAGAACAAAAGATATTATAGCAGCCATTGTTGACTTCCCTATTGTCTGGTTTTAAAGACGCAAAATGCCTTCATCATCCTGTTCTGATCAGTTTAATACTATTTTGTTTTGTATGAATTCATTGTATGTGAAGATATGGACAACTATGTGGAACAAAACAAGAGACAATATGATGGACAGTGAAGACCTCCTGTTGTCTTACTTTGAAATCTGTGTCTCTTACATTGTTTTCTTATGATCTGTTTTGTTATGTTTAATTTTACCCCCTTTAAAATAAAAATTTTTTAAAAAGAAGCTACCCTTTATAGAATCTAGGTGACTTACTCAATAATATGGCTGGAAAGGGGCAGGAGCTGACTTTGAATCTACAGCTATTTCTTTTTCTAAGATCTGACTTTTAAACAGCTACTTCACATTGTTTTCCTAAAAATAGTGAAACTAAGGTTGTGATTTTTGCCTACAAATTCATATTCAGAGAAAGAGATGAATAGATACAGAGAGGTAAGTGAAACTTTAATGAAGACAGCAAATTATAGATGCAAGTAAACTGTAAATCAAAGCAAACAAACCAATAAGAAATGAGGGAAAGGATAACTTTTCATTGGAAAGTTATATTCATTTTGCTTTAAATGGAGCCATAAATTGTTTCACGTGCTCCTAGTTTCTTTTATCTTTTCAATCAATTAATTTTCCTCCATGTTTCTTGATTCTTTTTCTGGGATAGATTTTTATATTTTTTTCTCAGGATCTATTTTTCTTCCTATAGAAATAAATATTGGTGATCTAACTACCTGGAGTAGAGATCTGATACCTGTGTGAATCCCTTCCAGCTTCAGGATGTAAATAGACATGTGTGTGCAAGTTATAGAAAGTTTACTAAATAAGAAAAGTATTTTCTCCATCCTGATAGCTAGAAAGTAAAGCTAGATCATTACTTTGAACCATGAAGTGGTCTGTAAAGTAGTGGCTAAGTACAGTAAAGCTCAATGAGCTAAGAAATCTGACATACTGTAAAATCCTTACATATAAAATTTGATGTAAAAGTAAAAAATCACTTTTATTTGCTCTTGTTTTAATAATAATGAAGATCTTTTTTTAACTTTTATACTTGCTATGGTATGTGTCTAGATATCCCCCCAAAACCTCAAGCAGACCTAGATGGGGCTTTTTCAGAGGTGGCTGAAACTAGAGTGTGTGATTGATTCCTGGTGCAACACTAGGAGTAAGGGTGCTAAGATTAAGGATGGGTGATTATAAATTAGTCCACTGATTGAATTGGCACCTCCCTAATCCTGGTAGACTACATACAGTATTAGGAACACAAAGAGGCTTTGCTACCTTCTGGCTGTCATGAGTATATTCCCCTTCCCTTGTTGGTTTGCTAGAGTCTGACTGTCATGAATTGTTCATTTCTGCCTTGGAGCCAGCTGATTATGGACTGAAACCTCCACAAACTGTGAGCTAAATAAACCTTTCTTCTCTTAACATTGGACATCAAGTATTTTGTACCAGCAACTAGAAAAGTAATTAAAGCAACACTGTACCAAACCTTTTTTCATTCACAAAACCAGGATTAATACTTTATTGCTTGTCAAATGATATCATCTATTAATTAGTTATTCTTATTAGTTCTTTAAATTTATTAAGGTTCTCAATGGTATCTGTCCCTATACTTTCTCTCCACCCTAAATCTTATCACCATCATTATTAATTTCTGTGTTACCGCATTAATGTTCTTGAGTACAATCATATTATCTACACCACACTTAGATACTATCTTCCCCAGAGATGTCTTCAGAGATGGTCTGAGGGTTACATTAAATATCATCCCTGAGCACAATTAGGTCTTTGATCTTGGTTTCATTTTATTAATTTCTGCTAAAAAATGGATCCACGAGTAAGTAACAAATTTTAAGGATGTGTAAGGTAATATACACTTGAGATATCATAATGCCAAAAATCAAAGAAGTGATCAAAGAATGATGAGAACATGACAAAAGGATTTTGAAACCAGCTTCAGTGGGCTCCCACCACTGAATATTCCTTTTTGTATATCCAAATACACTCAATCTTAATTATGTACATAGTCCTTATTTTTGAATTAGTCTTCTCACTAGAAGTTGTCAGTTGCTGATCAGTATTTGCACTTTTATGCTCAATCACAGGTGTTTACACAGTAGCAAATAAAGTGAGTTGCCTGACACATACATTCCCAACTGAGGTACAACCAGCAATGCTCTGCCTTCAAATTTCACATCTCCTATTAAACTAAGTATCCCCTTCGCAGTCTATTTTTTTTCCATTTTTCTTGGCAAATTTATTGTTTAAAATAGCTCCAAGCATAGTGCTTAAGTGTTTTTTAATGTTCTTAAGTGCAAAAGAAAGTATAATGTGCTTTATGGAAAAAATTTGGTGGTCTTCTGAGTATGAGCTCAATGTTAGTGAATGGTCTCTTAAATAATAATATATACGAAACAAGGTTATTGATCAGTTGGTTAAAATACTGCAACCAGAGGCCTAAATGAACTTAATACAGTGCTTGAATATTCACTAATTTAATGTTCTTAATGACTTTATAGAACATAAATTATCACTAAAGAGAATAAATTGTACATAAAAGCAATAACAGATTATATTCTAATGAATAAAAAGGGAAACTATGCAAATATAATTGACTGACAATTTGAGCACTTGATAAAGAGGACTATAGCTTGCATATTCAAAGAATGTATCCTAGGAAATATTTATTAATTGAAAACACACATTTATTAGTATGTGATGAAAATATGACATCTTATTCCTGATAGTCCTACAAAAATTGTATATCCTGAATCTAATGATGAAGAGTTACCAGTTCTTTACTTATGGAAATAAAATAAAGACCAAGGACCTCTTCCAGGCTGAAACCTAAAATGGCATAACTTCACGTGGAACATTCTAGCCTGGCTTGTTTTTCTATATACAAAAAACAAAATAGCACTGTTGGGACACAGGTGAAAGTAAAATAGAGTCTGAAGTTAATGGTAGTAAATTACTAATTTGATCATCTGATTTTATTTCTATATTATGGTTTTATAGAATTCTTTGTGTGTAGTGAGCAGTGATGATTGAAGGATTCAGGTAGTGAACTAACCTGAAATCATTAAAAAGAGTTGTTTGAAACATACTTCTAACTGTTCTTTACAAAGCTTGTGATATTTTCAAGATAGATTATTTCAAAAGAACAGACCATGGAATTTGTATATATACAAACTCATCAGATTTTTACATACTGTATCAAATATGAAAAGTTTTTGTGCATTAATTTTATGTCAGTGAAAGTTAATAATATGAACCTATTGGTTTAAGTTAATATATTTAGATAGAAAGTTAGATATATATGCGTCATGTCTTCAGCTTTGCCCAAATACTCTGTCACAATCCACTTTGTCTTTAATAACAGATCAATGAGATTTATATTATAATGCATACCATATGATTTTGCAATTGTGTAAATTGCTATACTAACCTGGTAATATATTGAATGCCATGGAGTAGAATGTTGGTCTGTGACTTTTTTAGGCTACTTCTGAAATGCTATTTTTTTGTTGTTTAACTTTTTTTCTTATTGCTTGTTTTTTTTATTAATATATTTCCTTGATTTTTCTCCAAAGGCATTTTTCTATAGCACATTCTTGCATATATTAGTGGTTCATGGAATGGAAAAAAATCAGTACTTCTCTGATACAAACTTCTCAGTAGCAATTCTTTTTTTTTTTTCAGGTTATACCTATCAATACAGAATTCATAAGCTCACTGATCAAATTTTTTACCACTCTGCTTTTTTCACTGGACAATGCAATAAACATGCTCAGTAGCCAATTTGTGTGCTCACAGTGGTGTCTGACTCCTATTTCTTAGGCATATAGGTTTTGCTCCCAGGGGTCACTTGAAAAATGGGTCCAAATAAATGTAAAAACATTCACATCCCCTAGGTTATTAGTGTTCCATTTTGAGATAAGAATCCTTTGTTAACTTATTTGAAATGCTTGCTATTTTCTAAACATTTATTCAGACACATTCCCAAAGAATTTTTTTAGTAGCCAAGAAATTTAAATGGTATTTGTATTAAACATTATCACAGAATCTCTGTCAGTTGGGCATCTCAATTTAAACTTTAAAAAATACAGTTGAGTGATGTTGAGAGTGACACATTTCTCTGGTCTTTTTTATACATTCTGTATAGTGAATTTACTTCTATCCAGTGTTTGCAATAGAAATGCAGTTTTCAACATTTTGAATTTCTTTTTCATTCACAATCATTGCTGTCCCCAGTCCTCAAAGATACTTGCACAAGATATTATTAGATTTTGGTGTTCTTTTTGTTCCTAAACCCAATGTACATGACTATATTTTATTGTTTGTTTTTTTAAATTTTTATAATTCTAAAACATTATAGCAGCATGTATTGTTCTGTTAAATGACAGAACAAAATAGTGTCATTTATAGTGTAGGTGCCCACTTGCTATACTTTAAAAATTTGTACTTGAGTTATGAGAATTTAGCTAAATGTTTCTCAGTTTGGGCTACAACTGAAAATTCCTTTAGTGGTGCCTGCCCAGCTCACAGTGATCCTGTACTCTAGCAGTTGTGTCCTTGTATGTAATTGTACACTCTATTTACTGAGTCAAGGGAGCAAATTGGCTCTAAAAGGAGATGTACCTGTTCACATTCTTTTAAAGTTTGGGATTGTAACTGAAAAAAAAACCAGATTTTGTTGCAATCAATGAGAGAAGTTTGACAATTTGAAGTGGCTGTGTTATATGAAAATTAAAGAAAGATGTTTCAGGGAAATAAAGAGGATATTCAATGTGAAGCACAGAAAAAGGGTAAGAAAAGCAGAATCTCCTGGGTTTCTGGTTAAACAGTAGCATTGAATAAATGATAATTCTATAAAAATAATATTTAGCTGCATCCAAATCACTGGCTACTCTACACAAGTCTAGGAGATCTGCTATAATAATAAGGAGGAAAATCAGAATCTAGTGTTGAATGGCTGTATAAAGAAGATTATAAGAAAGATGGTTCTAAAATATTCATAATATACTCAACTAGGAACAGGTGAAATTTCTCATATGACTTATACACAATGAGAATACACTTTATGCCTGTATGTGTACAATCATACTGAGTGTATGTATATATATATATATATATAGAGAGAGAGAGAGAGAGAGAGAGAGAGATAGTCATTTTAGAATACATTTGTATATATTCTTAGAGCACATGTATTTATATATGTTCTATGATATTTATAATTACTCTGTCCACAGGGTAATGGTTTATCCAAGACCATATATGTTTTTACATCATCTTGAACAGTTTCAAAGAGTAGTCCATGAACTCATAAAAGCCATCAATTTTGGATAACAAATGTTTGATCACCAAAGTTCGCATAGTTAGAAGCAAATTGTTATGCTGTAGACTTAAAAACTAAATAAATTAATAAATCAAATTTATAGTAATTCTGTGTGTTAACAATTTTATGATCTATGAATTGTTTTTTAAATTTTTTATTATTTTGAAGGTAGTGAAATATGACAGAATAAGACAAAACAAAGCCAACTGAGACAGTGCAAGGAAATTGGTACAGAATGTCACAACAGGTTACCAGGATAACAGTAATAGGTACCATAGTATATCTTGTTATCTTCACAATAGTTGTTCTTTCAATCAGGTATAGCAAAATCAAACCAAATACAGAACATTATAGAACCTATCAAAACAGAATATTGAATAGAGCAACACAATTAATCAGAACAAAGCAAGATTACAAAGCAAAGATTACACTGACACACAAATAATAATAAAAACAATCAGAGAAAATACCAAGAAAAAATAGCAGAAATTGCATGTGTATGTATTGTTCAGCAATCTTGGTACTGGGACAAATACTCAACGTCTGCAGTTTTAAAGATGAGAGATTTAATTTGGTTTATCGATTTGGATAGTTGACCCCATAATCAGCTGTCTTCACAGAATAAATACAGTGGCAAGATGGGGGATGCAAAACTGTTGAGTTCTTGTTAGCCAGGAAACTGTCCAGGGAAACAGTTCCAGAGAAGAAGGGACAAGGAACCAGACATAGTACTGAGATCACACATCTGTGACTGACCCAGGCACACCTAGATATAGGCTTTACTACACCATTGGAGAGTTTTCCAGACAGTTAATTTGACAGCTACCTTAACTGTCACATTCTATGACTTGGGAACTTGACCCCCCTTGTACATGTCCTTAAACCATACTTAATTTCCAAATAAACACGGGGTCATAATTCTCCCTAATGTGGCTTGGCTATCCTGCCTATGACTAAAAACATAGCAATGTCCTTCTTAAAAGTTTCAACAGCTCTGGTGTTATTCAAAAGTTTGAGTACAAAGTCTCCTCTAATACTCAAGACAAACACAAAGCTGTAAATCACTGAAAATTTAAAAAGCAGACTACATATTCCCAATATAAAATGGTACAGTATAAACATTCTCATTTAAAAATGTAAAAATAAAACACAGGAAAGAATTGGACCAAAGAAATACTAAAAGCCATCAGGGGAAACCGTAAATCCTGTAGCTTCATGTCTGGCTTTTGAGAGTGGATTGTGAATTCTACCGTGAGTGAGTGGTTCCATTTCTATGGCATTGCTGGTTGACTTCACACAATCTCTCTCTTGAGCTGACTTTGCTGACTGTGGCTTTCCATAGCAGTTGTTCATTATTCCGGGCATATCCAACTTTCTGCAGTCTGTACTACCTCTTAAAATCAAGTAGTGTAAGCTCTTCCTATTTGTTCCTTTTGAAAATTATTTGGTTTATTTAAGTTACTTTCCATACTCAGATTTTCCACAAAACTTTGATAATTACATTATATATAGCAGTTTGAAAAGAACTGAAATAATAATATTGGGTCTTCATAATTATGTACATAGCATTTCTCACAAATTCTAGATCTTTTTAAACTTCAGCAAAGTTTAATAGCTTACACTAAAGAAATTTGTATATGTATATCACATTCAACACAAACTGTTTCATGCTTTGATATTATTATTCATTGAACTTTGTTTTCAATTCTTTGTAACTAATGGATGGAAGTACAACTAGGTTTATATTTGTTTATACAAATATGCTAAACTCTTTGTTTATTATTTTTGTAAAATGCTTAGGATTTTATACCCTGGATATTCTATCACATTTAATTTTTTAAAAATGTTGCCTTTAAAAGTTTTTATTACTTTATCTTGTTTTAGAGTAGCAAAACCAGAAATTCTTCTACTATTTTTCAAATTAAGAGAAAACATTAATCCTTTCACCATTTCTTTTTCCTTTTATCTGGCTGATGTGGTAATCATATTTTCCCCAGTCTTACTTCAGCTAAACAAACAAACAAAAAAAGGCAAACAAAATGAAACAAGGATGTCTAGATATTTTTAAACAAGCATCCACATCAGCCTGAAAGAAGAGCACAGGAGCATGAATAGTGCTCTGTCTTGCTTCTAGGGAGGAGCTTCAGGGAAACTCACAGGCAAGAAAGAACAAAAATAGATTTGTAACAATTTCACTGATTTGTGGAAAGCTATATGAAATTTATTTGGAGGAGTATCAGAGAGATGCAGCATTAAAGAGGAAGGAAATCCAGATTGATGTCAAGTTAAATTGCTGAGTAATTGACTGAGTGAGCACTGGACTGTGTCAACATATTAAAAACTATGTAGGATTAGGGAAATAATCAACAAACTCAAGGAGGAAAAATATGCCTGCAGTTCACATGGCCTAAAAATACACTGTGTTCACGTTAGACAAAGCAGAAAGACCTCTTATCATAGAGGACATTGGACAGAGGCCTCATAGAATAACATTAAAACTGAGCAAAAATTATTACTTCTTTCATTTTCTTCTTCTCCCATGCTTTCCATTTTTATTATTATGACTACTAGGCTTTATTATTTTTTAGCTATTTAGTTGACTTTTTGCCACTATTATTGAGTTCATTTCTATTTCTATGATGGTAGAGTAAACTTTTTTTATAAATACCACATGTCAATATTTGGGTTGGCTTTGTGCCTACATTATTATAGTTTGTTTTCTCCCTCTTGATTGATTCTGGGGATCAAGTCCCCAGAAAAAGGTTGGATAATGATAAGACATTGAAATTTTATACTGAATAAGTTGAAGAGGGCTGTAAACCAAACCAAACCAAAGGACACATCACAGGAAGATCAAATCTATTAAAGAGATCCACAGCAGTAACAGGAATTCTGTACCCTAACTACTATTCAATCCGTAATTCAAAAACAATAAGACCATGAGACCAAAACAACAAAGATGCTCCTCAAAATCTCTAAACTCCCCAAAGCTGATCTCATGGACACAAAAGTAAATGAAGCTATAGGCTAAGTGCTAAAAAAAACCCAAATGGTCTAAATGTTTGAAAAGATAAATAAAAATTGAAATACGTTATCTACATGTACCAATTTGCTACAGTAAATGTAATCATTATGTACTGGAAACATGTACTAATAAAAGTAAATAAATTAATAAAGTTTTAAAAAGTGAACAAATGCATGTTGAACAAGCTCAAAGAGGATTGAATTAAATAGAAAATGGATTTTACTAATACAGTGTTCAATTGGTTTAAAGTAGAAACAAACTGAGGTAGGCAAGACAAGATATGAATGAGCAGTTTAGTAAAGAGTTAAATTGTATAAAAGGAAAGTAAACAGATCAATCATATGAAAAATTCAATGGAAAGCATTGGCAACAGATGATACATGTAAGGACAGAATAGTAGAAGAGGTGGCAGTGATATTGTCACACATGACTGCCGGAGTCCAGCTGCGGCAGGGCTAGGGTTTCCCAAAGGTGGTCAGGGAGTCGGCGATTGAGAGACAAAACACTGCACACCAGTCTGTGAGTGAATCTGAATCCGCTTTATTTTTTAGAAGCTGGAATATATATATGCTAACCTTGGCAGCAACCCCCAGCCCCAAGCAGGAAGCGCCCCAGGCTTAGCAGGTGTTAATTAACCCTTTTCATCTTTGTAACATCTCAATCTTGTTACTTAGTTAGTTTGGGAAATGTAATCCGAGGCACCTGGATGCCTGCAGGAGGAAGAGATGCACGTGAGGCTATTATGTTGCTCCCTACATTGTTTCCTTTATCACTTACGGGAGTATGGCAGTTCCTGTGAGAACAGCGCCTGTCTTAGGTCAAGGACTCTTCATATGAATCCAACCAGGCCTTACCCGTCATGGGCCTGCAGGACAGCAATTGGTCCTGTGCCTGTCTTAGGCGGCCGGTGGGTAACATATGTGTCCTAGTTGCCCATCTTTGGCTGCCTGTCCAGTGTCTCAGGGCAGTTGTCTCACAGGAACCCCGCAAATCCTCCTCCATGCGCTCTCCCATTTCTCTCACATTATTCACAGAAGGCAAAACCCCACAATCAGTCCTCACAAAGGGGTTATCTAGAGGGTCTCCAGCAACCCCCCTGGAGTCTCCACCCTCGACTCCATATTGAGCATTACATAAAAACATACACATGTGAACTACACAAATTACAATTATCAGTACAAAACATTTCAAGATCCCCACGCCCAATTCCCACATGCGGTGTCCTTTTCCTGGAAAAGCAATTGTCACAAGGCGTGGATGGACTAGGACACGGCATGGACA